>VDFB02000003.1:306006591-306122869 GCA_007258455.2 Sequoia sempervirens | reverse complement strand
AAAATATTCAAGTCTATGGTGATTAAGAGTATAAGAGTTTCAACTTGCCTGATGAAAATTAAAAGGAGGAAAAACATTTAAAATCTAAACTACAAAGTGCACGGGTAATTTTTTATTCAAAAGCTTTTATTATTTAAAAGCAATATGGAGTGAAATATAAGGGTATGGGTGGAATTTTGCAGCCCGATACACAATTAAAGCCTCCATAATAAGAGTTAAAAACTATGTCCAGGGCAATAAAGTAAAATTTTATTGTGCTGGGAAAAACAAATAAAAGAGTAAAGAGCTTTCACCAGCAAAATATTTTTTCTTTGTTGGGAAGGCAATGGATAAGTGCAACAAGGTAAAAAGAGGAAAAATGAGCTTTCACAGGAAAGATAGAAACATATCCAACTACGGGTAAAACAAGGTGAAATATGAAGTTTTCTCACAGGGCAGGAGTAATTTTTAATTATAGGTAAAGGTTTTTCACGAGAAGGGGAATTTTCTGTTGAAGAATAAAAGGTGAAGGAAGGAAAAATACAAAGGCATAGTTTGTTATTGCAATTGAAGAAAGAAGAGAGGATTTTTTAGTTTCTTGTTGTTGATCAACAAAGGATGAAGCTTCTAGGTGTCTTCAACGAATTAATTTTAGGGCTCTTCTTCCTTCTATATCTTCTCATTCTTTTCTCATTGTAAAGGGTTCTGAAATTTTGTATGGGGCTAGGTAGATAGAAATGTTGAATCTAAGTCATAGACAAAGTATGTAATTGTAATATTTTGATTTCATGAGTAAATACCAATTAGTTTGTGCAAACAAAGCATGACTGTCATCAAATTGTCTCCAGATTTGTATACTTCGAATCATATGAATTTAATATACAAAGTATGTTTGAATTTATCATCTCAATTTCCCTAAGATTGTGTTGTTTGTTCATGGTTCTATTTCAAAGAAATAATTAAATTACTTTGAGCAAATAATTGTGATTTCAAGTGTGCAAGGTGGATCTATAAGGAGAATTTTGATGATAATAAGAGTGGATCTGTTAGTGTAAGACATAAAGCAGTTTTGAATCCACTGGTTGAAGTTTATTTGCTGGTGAAATTTTCTTTATGATTCTATATTTGACTTTGTGGCCCAGAATTAAGCATTGATTTGTCATTCAGCTAAATACATTTTCAAAAGCAAATTATAAATTCAAAAATAATTTTAATTTTTGTTGTTGGGTTTAGGTTTGGTGTAGAATTTTGCTTCCCAATTGCTGAGTGAGTGTTGAGATACCAAAAATATAGCTAGATTTGAGGTTGTCAAAGCTTTCCTTGGCATAATTTAATTGGGAAGTATCTGCTATAAAATGCAATGTCTATGCATAATTGAAATAAGTCTTTAGGCATTGTGAAGGGAGACCCACCTTGGTCCTGTAGAGCCAGAAGTGTAGGAGATTTCAATCTTTAACTGAATTTTGTTTGTTGGCCAAATCCATCTTTGAGTCTGGGGTGATCCCAAAATACTGGTTTATAATTTTTGGCCAAACTGGACACTGAGCTGATTTTTTATAACTAAATCTTCACTTTTGAGCACCTATAGCGGCTAAACTGTGAGGAATTTGAAGATGATGCAAGCTAGTGATTTGTGCCATTTTGTCTGTAGATTCTAAATATATTTTTTTCAATTTTTTTGGAATCAAATTGCACTTCTTTTTACATCTCCTTTGAAAACTAGTTTTTTTCAATAAACACCATTTTTAAGAAGTGATGCTCACCGTATACAACATAACTGTTTTCCCATGAAGGATAAAAAAATTTTTTTTTAATTTAGAGTGTCAAACCAATTACAATTCAAACATAAGTGAACCATATACAACATAATTTTTTTTGTATGTATTGAAATTCATTTTTTTTTTTTTGATCAAGGACTTCAATATCTAGTGCACAGATATTTTTAAAAAAAAAAAAATTGATAATCTGCTATTTTTCCACATGTGCAAAACTACATGTGCAAAACAGAGAGCTTGATTTTTGGTGAAAAACCTACATCCACAAGAAATAAAAAAATAAATATAATAATAAAAATAAATTTATTTAAAATTATACTTTTTGGGAAGCTTATAATAAGGACTACATACTTACAAAAAATAAATTTTAAATGAATTCATTTGATCCCCCAAAAGGTAAATCAAAAGTGGTTTTTTATCAGCATTTTGATAGGTGTAAAGGAGACTCCATTATAGGTATGGTTCAAAACTAGCAGGGTTCTATCAGGGGGTTTGATCTAAGGTGGTTTGATCAAACCCTCTTCAATGGAATCTTTATTGGAACTTGAGGCATAAATCATTATATTTTTCAAAAATATGTGGTTTCACAAAAATCAAGATCTCAGAAAGTGTAAACCTGTTATTGGGATCACCCTCTACATCCAGGAAAATGGCTTTTCTTTAGGACTATTTATTTTGACTTGGGAAACTCAACAATCCTCTCTCTCTCTCTCTCTCTCTCTCTCTCTCTCTCTCTCTCTCTCTCTCTCTCTCTCTCTTTTGAGTGACAAAAGATATATTTCCTAAGCCCTACCAACTCATCCCACTGATTCACATTGGCACACAATAGGTGGGATGAGATTCAAGCCATTAAAATTGCAAAACTCTTATTCCCTTGTTCAGGAACCCGTCTAAAGAAAGTCTAAGTTTTGAGGCACAAAATGAATAAAGAAACCCTTTATTAAGAAGTTAGAATAAAGTCAAGTCATGTAATAATTTTTCTACATAAATTTTTGATACAAAAATGCTTGAATGGCTTGTGCACAGGCAGAAAACACAAGAAAAACAGTAAAATATGAACTGAGCAATTGAAAATTTATTGATTCAAAGAAAAAAACTCCTTTAACCAAACCTATCTCGAGCCCTTGAAGGCCTTAAGTACATTTATATGCCTTTGAATCCAACTCCCAATTCCTTTAACCACTAATATTAACTGACTTTTGAAACCTTAATGACTGTTGAAGGCCAAAATACAAACATTTTTCACATTAATATGACTCATAATGAAATGTTGCACTTTTCTACTACAAACTTTACTAAGACGTCACTTAATGGCTTGCAATAGCATCATTACATGTTCAAAACATTGTTCTTGCTTGTCCCTAAACAAATTTACTAATTTTTCCTTGAAAGGCTACAAAGCAACAACTAGGACAAGTTGGGATGTCCATTTTTTTTTACCCTAAAACCTAAAAACACCTCCTAATACATGACCATTAGGACTATTAGATCTCATTAAAGACAAAAACTTAAAATATTAACACTTTAATCATTGAAATGATCCACAATGATATTGTGGTGTAGCTTCTCCTGTACCAAAAATGGTGGTTACAACTTGCTAATGTCAATGAAATGTGGGGGAAGCAAGATTTAAAGTTGGATCAAGATTGTGCAGGTCCTAATAGACATGTTTGATGAATTTATAGGGTGTGGAAAGGTTGGAAACATTGATTTCCTTAAAAACCTCATGAAAGTTGCTAAAAATGAAGTTGCACCCAAGTTGGATTTGAGGAGCAAAAGTTGCAAGCCACTATAATTTATTATATATAAATGGGAGATATTACAAAACCTAGTTCAAACGAGCATACCAACAGGAAAGAACCAAGAATAAAACCTTTGGTTGTAGCTTGATTAAGTACAAAAATAGACCCCTTTACAAAACCTATGAGTTTCCAAAATACAGACCCCTTTACATTTTAAACATACCCTTTATACAATACTAGAAATTTGACCCATATTTCAAAAAACATCACTAGGTATAGATTATGCCCATACACAATTATGACCATTTTACATTGTTTCCAATTTGAGAATTCAAATTTTACAAAATTTTCCTATTGGAGGCATTCAGGGCACAGTCTTCGACAATAGTAGTATGTTCACGTTTTGGACTGACAAGCACCTGTACAAACCATAAAGGTAGCTTAGAATAACCAATCTATATTATTCTAAGTGACACAAAATATGATGAGATGGTAATGCAAACTATAAAAGACGCTTAGAATAACTAATCTATATTGTTGTAATTTGTTGCATACCTCTCTGAAAGGATCAAAGCTAGCTATTGTTGAAGCAGGTCTATGATCAATCGTGTCAAGAATATCACAAAAGTGGGAAAATGAGAAATCTATATTGTTACAATAGAAAAGATGCTTAGACTAACAAATCTATATTAATCTAAACAACTTGAATGATGATGAATTGGTGATGCAAACTATAAAAAATGCTTAGAATAACCAATCTATATTATTCTAAATGACACAAAATATGATGAGATGGTAATGCAAACTATAAAAGATGCTTGAAATAACTAATCTATATTGTTGTAACCTGTCACATACCTCTTCGAAAGGATCAAAGTTGGCTATTGTTGCAACAAGTCCATGATCAATCGTGCCATGAATATCAAAAAAGTGGGAAAATGAGAAATCTATATTGTCACAATAGAAAAGATGCTTCGACTAACAAATCTATACTAATCTAAACAACCTAAATGACGATGAGTTGGTGATGCAAACTATAAAAGATGCTTAGAATAACCAATCTATATTAAACTAATCTATCACATACCTCTTCGAAAGGATCAGAGTTAGCTATTGTTGCAACAGGTCCATGATCAATCTTGCCAAAAATATCGCAAAAGTGCATACAAAATATCACTATTAAAGACACCTGCATTGCAATAGTATATAAAATATTAGTATTAAATAAAGAACACTAATGAACTTAATCATAATGAACATAAGCATTGTACCTTCCATTCTTGAAAATGCTATTCATGCCTGAAGGTGGAATGACTTAGTTAGGACTAGATGTGATGATTATTATCCTTAGACCATTTGACAAGGGAAAGCCAAGATAGGTGACGGCATGAAAGGATAGGGTGGCCTTGGTAAAAGACGGAGACATGAGACTAATGGAATTGTCATATGATTTTCAAGGACTGTCGTTATAAAGACAATAAGACTATGACAGTCAATGACATGATGTTTCATGAATCGTGTATGACCGAAGGATAGACATGTCAAGAGTTTTCCCAAAGTATGATTTATGTGTGCCATTTTATGTCAAGACCAAGGTAGGTGGGAAAATGTGTGGAAATGATAGGGCATAGATGGAGTCAATGTCATGAGGAAGGCATGGAAATGAGACGACTTGCCCCCAAGTGTAAGAGTCCACATAGGCGATTTATTTTACACATGACACCTGTTTGCTAGGTTTTGTCATGGTACTTATCCAAGGCTTCCTGTTTGCCAAAGTTTTCACCATTGGATGAAATTTTCTCTTTACTATTTCTTGATTTTTTGGTGTCACCAAGACACTTGTTTGCCGTTTTCATCACCGGTGACGATTTTTACATTTTTCAATTTTTTTTTTTGTATTTCTGATTTTGTAGATACTTGGATGCTTTAGATGACCACTGACTGTTCTGAATCCACTGATGGTGCCAATGTAGAGACTGGTGCCATGATATGCCAATAATGACCTTGCTGAAGGACTTGCCTTGTCAGGATCATAGCGCTTGTATACAATTGATCGATGTCATTGTGATCCTTTCTAAGACTAGAGTTGGCCTTATCAAAATACACACATCGCAATAGAGTGCCATGAGAGCCCTTGTGGTAAAGAGTTGCTGCCATGATGTGACAGATTTGTGACATGGTATTTTTGGACTTTAGGCGAGATGTAGGATTATGATGAATGATGGTAGACATGGAAAGATTGTTTGGATGTTTGGATGAATGACTTTTTATTTTCCAAACTTGGGATGGTGGATGACGGATTTTGGAGGGATGGTGTTTGGAACCAACACCATTAGATGCCTTGCTTGATGACCATTTTGAAGGAGTTGGACATGTGTTATATGTGGGAGTCCTCTTGTCTTGTGGCTCCACATTGTGATTGACTTTTTTATTTGACTTGGTTTTTTTGTTTGATCCATCTTTCTTTGGGATCCATTTTAATTTCATTTGTCCACTTGTCCTTTTGTTTGATTCAATGGCCTTTGACATTTTATTTTGATATTTTGACTTGTAAGACTTTTGTTTTTGTTGGTTCAAAGGGAAGGTTTTATTTATGATGGAATGACGGTTCATGGTGTGGGTGGAGGGGGTGTTGGCAGCAATCTTATGACAAGGATTTCTCATGGACTCCATTTTGATGTTTGTATCTGACAAAATTGCCCCCATATCGAGGAGGTACCATTGACATCGTTTGATTTACTAACTAAGGAATAGCCAAGACCTTGATGTCTATAATTTTCCTGTAGCTGTATTGGTTCTAGAATGCCTTGCTCGTGTATGCCTAGTCCTTTGCCTTGATATTGCATGCTTTGACAGATTCTATTTGCGATGGGGTATTTGTTGTTTTGAAAGCAAGATGCTAACCCATCATTAGGTATGTGGATATTGTCACTTGTAATATTTTTGTCTGCAAGAAAGCCTGCTCTGACAAAGATAAATGACCCTAGTTGATAAAGTGTCTTAGCTTCATTGTCATGTTGGACATATTCCTAACTGATATCTTTGGTCTGATCGTGTGACATGTCAGGTTTAGATGATTCTGTTGGTGCTTCCAAGGCAATGTCAAAGCCATCATTATGTTTAGGCTTATAGAGTCCAATGATTTTAGCTATAACTTGATCATATGCAAGCATATCCCTAGTGGAAGATTCTTGTTCTGGAAGAATATCATCTATGTGTCCCATGGAGGAAAGTGTCTCAGTTTGGAAAGGGTCAATAGTCGAGGTTTGTATAGGGTCGTCAAGTGTTTGATCATAAATGGCGTAAAGGTAAAGGAGTGGATCATTTTGGATTTCTTGGTCCATGGTAGGGTCTTGGTCAAAGATGGATTTGTCATGGATTTGGACTTCTTGGTCAATGGTAGGGTCTTGGTCAAAGATGGGGTTGTCGTGGATGATACAATTGGAAATAGGGTCATGGGATGGACTACCTTGTTCTTGACATGAGGGTGACATTATAATGTCATGCTTTGGGCTTTCATTTTGACATGTATCCTCAAGTTTATTAAATGGGATTTGAATTTGAGTAATGATAGAATTTTCATGACTAGATGTGGCTTGTGAGGGGGTGACTTAAAAAGGATTAATGAATGACGGACTAGGATAGGACGTGGGGACTTGGACTGGACTAGTATGTGAAGGATACGGATATGACATGGATACTTGCGTTGGACTAGTATATGAAGGACTAGGGTATGATGTGGAGACTTGGACCGGATATGACACGGAGTCTCGAACTGGATTAGGATGTGACGGCATAGGATGTGACATGGGGACTTCAACCGGATATGCCATCGAGTCTTGGGCTAGATTAGTGTAAGGTTGACTAAAATAGGACGTAGAGACTTGGACTAGATTGATATGGTATGATATGGGGACTTGACATGAGTTGATAGATGGTTGATAGGGCATGTAGACGTTGACAAGATTGATAGGTGAAGGACTAGCATATGACGTGGAGACTTGGAATGGACTAGTGGATAGTTGGTTTCCCTTGTCAAGGTTAGGATAAGGGTAATAACTGGACGTTTGTTGGGAATTCATGGCAGGATTTGTGTTAAGTGACTGTTGATGGTGAGGATAGACAGATGGAGGTCTCATAGTATTTATGTCAAACCTACGTGGTAACTTAGCCCCTTGGTCCAAAAGCATGGCTAGATACCTTTGAGGGTCACGTAAGACTAAGTTTTCTACAAAGGAGACTATATCAGGATTTTGCATTGCAGCTTCTAAGTCTTCTACATATACTCGTCCATTCTGGTCTCTTTTTATTAATGGCTCAAAAATGTTTTGTGATGAAGATGGCATGTTCATGGAAGATTGCATGTTCATGTTGTGAAATGGGTCAGAAAAGGTCCAATGTTTGACTTGGTTGTTTCTAGATGTTTGACCATTGTTTGGTTTGTTTCAGTATCCAGAAAACACTTGCAAGCACGATATTTTGACTATAAGCAAGCACACACGAGACAAGTACAATCCTATGGTTAGGCCAAGACAATATTCACTAGATTCCATGTGGGTTTCCCCAACTACATATCAGTAGCGTGTGAATTCGGAAGCTTGGCTGCACGGGCTCCCCCTTACAGTGCACTCTCTTCTCAGGCTAACCAAGCTTCCAACCCCCATGAAACTCCCATGGCAGATTGATCACCTCTACTACAGACTGCGAAAGTGTGGATGCCTTTACACCAACTGGTGTTGCACTAGCAAATAGAAGGTTTTTGGCTTACTACACAAAGGTGTTTAGTTCGGGACCCCCGTTCGAGTGGCCATACATAGGGCAAGAGATTAATCACCAATTAGGTGGCACTCCAACCTAAAGTGGTTAAGCTCAACAGGGTTTATGGGAGTACTACTCTTTCCGTATGACACATCTGCACTCGTAATCTTAGGTTTTCCCTTAAGATTCACATTTATATACCGGTCGGGGGTAGCTTGGCCTTAGATCCGTTGCTGGTTTGAGTCGCGTTGGGGTGATGAAATCCCCAGGAAGGCCCAATTTCTAGAGTTAGTAACTGTTTCTCTTACACCCAAGATCGCTCAAAAGCGCAAGGGGAGAGGATACTCTGATATACTAAGTCATGGGGTTAATAACATTTAAAAATGGGTCTGATTTTCTGATCACCGAGTTTTCACAAGGTGAGAGCATGCTCACCTACCATTTTGTAAACACACTCAGACATAGTAGAAAGACAAGTTTGTTTTAATTGCACCAAAGGAAATGTGTATTATACTAAGAAAAAGACAAGCACATTCTTTTGATGTTTAGTCTTTGACGTTCGAACCTGCAAAACCACACATTAGTAGTTTGATAATGATCTTCGACTATCAATCTGCAAAAATAGTTAGATGCATCATTTTTGTCCACTTGATCCAATGTGTCCTTTGAAGTGTTTATTTTTTGCACATGCACAAAACCAACAACAAACCCTAACAAGATACTTGATCACTACTATTAGAGGGTTAGCTAGTCAAGACAAATCTGATTTTTAGAAATTTTTTTGATAGTAAAATTAAAAATACAGAGAATAAATCCTATCTAAAATCTCAAGAGGTTTCCAAAAATGTAAGTAAATCAGAAAAATTTGTTGTTTTGCACCTGAAATTAATTTTTTATGAAAAATCATAAAAAATTATAGAAAATACAAAATAGCTCCAAAAATTTTGATTTTTGGACTGGAGTCGTCTGATGTCATCCCAAATCTACAAAAAACAATTTGTGAGCAAATCTACAACCATGGGTGAGATATAACCAAATCTTTTTTAAACCCTAATTTTAAAAGATCTGTTGTTTGACTAATAATTGCACATCCAAATTTAAAAGATAAAGAACAGACGCCTATTAAAATTTAGAGAGCTTTCTAGAAATGAAAATATATCTAAAAAATTTAATTATTTTCTCTTGAAATTAATTTTTCATGAAAAACAGCAAAAAAATTATAAAAACTTAAAAATAGATCCAAAAATTATGATTTTTGGAATGAAAGCGTGTGATGTTGTCCCCAAGTTGCAAAAAAAAATTTGTGAGAAAATATGTAGCCCTTTGAAAGTTATGGTCGAATCTTTGGGAACTAGGGCTTTATCCAAAATGATGTCAAACCTATAACAAAAAATAAACAAAACTTGCAACAAAAAGAAACCAACTCCAAAAATTGCTCTTTTTTTTTTTTCAAATATGTCGGGTTCACCAATGTAACTAAGGGTTATTTTTTAGGTTTGATTACTTGTTAGTAAATCAATATAAATCACAAAAACCCAAAGAAATTACAAAACACAATGGAAGTTAAAACAAAGAACGATTATACTTGTAAACCGCTGAGGCTCCCATGATTCACTTTTGTAACACCTTCTAGCTTGCTGGTTGACTTGTTGCCCTTAGATTGAATGTGTGAGCAGTCCTTGACGAAGTCCTACACCAAGCTTTGAAGGATTTGATCAAAGTCTAATGTCTAATGCCTAAATGACTAAGAATGACTATGCCTAAAAATGCCAAAACTTAATGAAATGTGCCAATAATTGCTATGAAAAGTCTAAGTGTGCAAGTGCAAGAGTGTATAATGTGGATGTGTAATCGAAAAATGAGAGGAAAATGCCATTTTGAGTGGACAGATGAGATGAGAGATTGAGAAAATTCCCTAGAATCAATGGTTAAGATTCAAAATGGCAACTCTCAATTAGGGTTAGGGCAAAATGCCCAAATGTGTGAATAAGATTTAATTAAATAAATTAAATCAAGAAAAAATTGACAGTTGAGATGAAATTAGTAAAAATTAGAAGATAAGAAGATGGGATTTTAGAAAATCAGTAATTTTAGAAATTACTTGATTTGTAGAAGAATATTTCCATTTTGAATTAAATTAATTCAAAATATGGATTTTGTGAGATAATGAGTAATTGATTTTTGAAATTAATTACTAAAAGAAGAATCAGTTAACTATGTGATACATTTTTAAATAAATAAAGAAGTGTCACATACAACAATTAAATAATTAAAAATAATTATTTAATTTAGAAGAAGTGGTTAATTAATTAAATAAATTAGCAAATCTATTTAATTAAAAGAGAGGATTTAGGAATTAGTGACATATTGAATAAATATATTAAAATATATTTATTTGATAATCAGGAGGACATTAATGACAAAGATTAATTAAATAAAATGAGAACTTTATTTAATTATGAGTTGACTTTAGATAATTAGTGACGCATTAAATAAATATTATTTATTTATTTAATAATCAGAAGAATAGAAGACTGAATTAATTAAATAATTGTGAATTATTTAATTAATAGTTGAAGAGGGTGGGGCCCTAGCTTGGTTGGCTAAATCTTTCCTGTAGCAGGAGGTTGGTCACAAGTTCTAGTCTCCCCCACCCCCGTGGTACCGGAGGGCGTGTCGCACCAGCGCTGCCGGTCACGTTAAAAAGTTTACCAGGTGCACCTGCAGTTTATAGGGGGTCGTGCTACCCGATTTCTACAGTCTAAAAATAAATAAAAATTAATAGTTGAAGATGGGTTAGGAACATAATTAAAGTGTCATAATTATGCTAGGACGAAAAGTGGTAAAATAGTGCTCGTAGGCCTAGGTCATTTTTAGGTGTCTACAGATACTTTTGGGCAGAAGTTGTAAGTACTGCATGTTATTTAGTTAATAGATCTCCTTGTTCAACTCTTGTTGATAAAACTCCTTATGAAATATGGATAGGTAGAAATCCTTTTGTTTCACATTTAAGGGTCTTTGGTTGTGAGGATTTTATTCATGTTCCTTAAGAGAACTATTCTAAGTTGGATCCAAAATCACAAAAAATGCATCTTTATTGGTTATGGTGAGAATGTAAAAGGTTATAAGCTTTGGAATCCACTAACCCATAAAATGGTTTTCTCTAGAGATGTGATTTTTAAGGAGTTTAGAGCTTACCCAAGTTAAGAACAATTAAAGGAGAAAGATAAAAAAAAACAGTGCACTTTGAGACAAAGATTGAAAATCAAGAAGATGCATATGTGGAAGAACAACCAAATGAATTAGAGGATAAAGAAGATGAAGAGGGTTCAAAGAGTTCAAATGATGTGCAGGATGAGCATGTAGAAGAAGAAGAAGAGTAACAAGAACCCCTTACTCCTACCTTGATAAGATCCATAAGACAACGAAATCCAGTTGACAAGTATAGCCCATCCAATTTCCATTGTGTATTTTCTTTGTTGAGTACTGACAATGAACCTCTAGATCCTATAGGGAGGCTCTTTCTTTAGAAGAGAGTGAGTCTTGGATGTAGGCCATGCAAGAGGAGATGATGGCTTTAGATAGTTGTGATACTTGGGATCTTATGAGTTTTCCCAAAGGAAGGAAGCTCATTGGTTGCAAGTGGATATTTAAAAAGAAATGTAGAGCAGATGGTCAATTAGAGTGGTACAAGGCCAGATTGGTGGCTAAGGGCTACTTCCAGAGAGAGGCAGTTGATTTTGGTGAAATTTTCTCTCCTATTGCTAAGTTAACTTCTATTAAACTACTATTATCTATTATTATCGCTTATAATTTTGAAATAGAGCAAGTGGATGTTAAAACTGCTTGCTTACATGGGGATCTTAAGGAAGAAATTTATAGGTGACAACTTGACAGTTTTATTGTGAAAGGAAAAGAACACTTGGTTTGTAGGCGAAAGAGATCTTTATATGGTTTGAAATAGTCACCCAGGATGTGGTACCAAAAGTTTGATGCATTTTCATTGAATTCGGGTTTTGTTAGAAGTGAGGAGGATCATTGTGTTTATATTAAGGCTATTGATGATTAGATACTAATCATTGTATTATAGGTTGATGACATGTTTATGGGTAACAATAGGGTGATGGCTAGGGAGCTTAAGACTCAACTTTTTGGCACATTTGATATGAAGGATTTGGGGGCTGCAAAATATATTCTTGGGATGGAGATCAGTAGAGATCGGGTACACAAAAAACTTTAGTTAAGACAAAGTAAGTATGTTGATACCATTTTGTAGAGGTTTAATATGCATGACTGTAAACCAGTAAATATTCCATTTTTGGTTGGTACTAAGGTGAGTTTAGACATATCCTAATTTTGATGATGATATTGGAGAGATTTCTAACATTCCATATGCTATTATCGTTGGTAGTTTGATGTATACAATAGTTTGCACTAGACTAGATATAGCCCAAGCAATGGGAGTTTTAAGTAGGTTTATGTCTAACCCTAGTAGAGAGCATTGGACTTTTGTTAAAAGGGTGTTTACATATTTGTGTGGTACTTTAGATTACTATTTGGTTTATCATGGTACTAATGATGTGGATAAGTCATTGGAAATACAAGGTTTTGTGGATGTAGATTGGGTAGGTGACTTGGATAGTCGAAGGTCCACTAGTGGCTATGTTTTTACTTTGATTGGAGGTGTAGTGAGTCGGATGAGTAAGAGGTAACCTACAACTACATTGTCCACCACCGAAGCAGAGTATATGGACGCTACACATGTCTCTAAGGAGGTGGTATAGTTATAGAGACTTGGTAATGGCATTGTTTTTTTTTATTTCAGGATAGTGAGGATTGGATGTGACAGTCAGAGTTCCATATGTTTAGCTAAAAATCCTATGTATCATGCTCATACTAAGAATGTTGATGTTCATTATCACTTTTTGCAAGAAATGATAGAGAATGGTAAGGTTTTGATTGAGAATGTTGACACTTTGGATAATGTTGCAAATTCTCTCAAGAAGCCAGTGACCACAAATAAGTTCTTTTGGTGTAGGAAGGCCATGGTCTTGTTACCAATTTTTCGCTACAACTCAATTAGTGGAGCTGACTAAATACTGTTATATTTAAAAGTGGAAAATACAGTTATTTCTACATATGCTAGGTGTTGATTGCATCTTATTTATCATTTTATAAGTGACAGTTATGCATTGAAATGAGGAAACTGAGTTTCGGGAAATTGCTTTTCAGTATTTCATAATCAAATGGAGTACATGATTGAGCATTCAACAACAAAGCATTTCAATTGCTTTCTTTTATTTCATGATGCTTTTCATATTTATAACATTTCAAATGATGATACATTCAAATGATAATACAACATTGCATCATAAATGCATTTTCTTTTCAAAATGAAAAGAAAAAGATTGAAATTGAATATCCACACAAGTCGTGGATGTAACTGTTATAGTGCATCATAAGCATCAAACTACACTATGGAAGATGCATAAAAGGAAAAATCGCATAAGTATAGACATAATCATCATTGCCTGTGTTGATGACTAATGTAGAAGTGGTGCACCATTTGTCTTCTTCGAGCTCCATTGACCTGTAGGAAGGAAAAGAGGGATGTTAGAGCTCCGACTATGAATATACCTACATGTACCATCAACGATAATGTAGCATGCTACTAATCATGCACTAAAACAATCAAGAAAAGTGCAGAAACATGAGCTGAAAGAGATACATCAACATCATCACATATTATTTTATGCTAACATCGTTTGTTTCTTTGTGCAGGTATAGGGAAAGTCATGAAGTTGTTTATCATTTGAAGATCAAGCATGTGGAGGAAAAAGGGCTCCCACAAGGGTAAAGCTTGGTATGTTGCCCCTTATACATTACAAGTGGCTGAGAAGGAGATTGCAATCATCATGTTCATCAAGAAAGGAAATATAAAACTGAAAGAGGAAGACAGAGTTCATCCATCAAGTTATTAAACCTACTGTTCACTCATAACAATCAAATATGTTTCTGAAAGCTACAAGTGAACAGTAAGTTTTAATCAACTCAATCAATTCAACTGAGTACATCGTTTTCATGATTTAAATCACAGGTATTATTGAACAGTTTGCATTTTTCTGCCATGGGTGTTATTATGCATCTTGTTTCATGTTACTGCAACAATGTTCTATCTCATAATCAATGATAGTGAATAGGCATACATAATGCCTCAAAGAAGAGAAATGTTACAGATTTTCATTTCAGAAGAGAGCAAGGCATAAAGTAGTTTTAAATAATGGAGCATAAAAATGCATGAAGAGTGCCAGATAAGAAGCAGTGATAGCATGTAATCAATGCATGAATAGTTCAGTCATCTATTAAGTGGTAGAGCAAGAAACTTGTTTGTAAGTACATAATATAGTGATCAGGTGTGTTAGAAACAATCATTTTGGCTGACAGTGGAGGGAAACAGTCCAAGAGTGCACTATTTTTGAAGGTTTGTTTCCTCATTTATCATGTATTTTGAATGGTGGTACAGCATGAGTGGAGGTTTGGAGTTCATCCTTGAAGAGTGTGAGTGCATAAGAAACTAGAGCAAGCAAATAATATATAGATTTAAATCAAAGAATTTTTGTATGCAGGATGATAAATTTTAAAAGAAATGTGCTCCATATGATGTTTGAAGCTTTTTAGCAATACCCATGAGGGATACACTCATTATTTTTGCAGATTTCTAAATATTAAAGCTTTCTGTTTCGAGGGTGTGCATACAAAATTTCATTTAGTATTCCAGTGCTAGGGTTTTAATCCTACGAACAAACAAGATAACACAGCAAATACCTTTAGAAAATGTAATAAGGGTTTGTCCATAGCACAATTTTTTGTAGGAAGCTCAAAAACCCATCTGGGTTTTCCCTCATTAAAGGACAGAAATTTAAAAGATGAAATACAAATGCCAGTCAAATGCCCTAGATTTATGGTTTCAATTAAACCCTTAGAAGAAAGGGAGAATACAAGTTGTTTGAAATGCAGATATTTTTGTTTAAAGGCAACTATAATCCCATTTGGCCCTTATCAAGATAGTACACATGATCATCAGTGTCAACTACAAGAATTGCAGAGAGTTAACAAAGTTGATGTTAGCCATTATACGAGTTTCTAAATTTAACATAGAATTCCAGCAAGATGTCAACTTAGGTTTTCTTCCATGGCAGCCAAGAAGATAAAGCACAGAACAGAGAATACTGTGAGCTCAATACCTAGATTAAAGGAGGGTTAGCCGCAGCCTTTGGCTCATTATGTTCATAAAAATCAAAACCCATTTAGGGTTTGCTGTTAGGATATCAAATGCAAAGCAGCAAAGTCAGGATTTTCAGTGTTTCTATGTGAAATTTCAACAGAAAATTTACAGTGGTCATGGCCTGTGAGACAGATTTACACTTTTTTTGAAAACTAAGCTCTAGCTGAGTTTTTTAAGAGTGAAATGCAATGAAAAGAGACATTCACTTACCACAGCTCGATGAGAGAGGATGTCGTTCAAACCCACAGTCGGAATCCGGAAAAGAATACCCAAGTTGAGCTTATACATGTCGACCAAATGATCCAACAACAAAGGCACAAATAGAGCCATGAGATACATTAAAACAGGCATGAGTGGCCGCAGCCTCAAGGCCAGAAAATGGCTAAAAAATGAAGCAAGGAGTTATATAAAATCCTACAAGGAGCTTGGACATGTGCTTACCCTCAAAACGATGGAGATTCTACAGTAGCAGTGACAGATGGAGTTCAATTTTCCACCAGAAAGCTCAAAACCCTAGCATGGTGGCAGTGCATTCTTCTTCCCAACAGATCTTTCCCTCAAAGTGGCAAAGTCCAAAATGAAGATTTTAGGGTTTCCATTGGAGTTTGTTCATCCTCATGCCCTAATTCAAAGTGGGCTTTTCACTTAAGGTTAATGCCTTAGAATTATTTTTGATGTGTCCAACATGCTTAGGTCGACCACTTTCAAGGCTTCAATAAATATTAATTGCC
Source organism: Sequoia sempervirens (assembly GCA_007258455.2). Classification (NCBI taxonomy): domain Eukaryota; kingdom Viridiplantae; phylum Streptophyta; class Pinopsida; order Cupressales; family Cupressaceae; genus Sequoia; species Sequoia sempervirens. Next base: position 306,106,599 of record VDFB02000003.1, on the reverse strand, counting down.
TAAGTTTAGGATAGGCATTTAAATGTTTTGCAAGTTCTTTTAAAACTTAGGGTTTTTTTTTAAAATGTTTCAAATGCTTATGCCTTAGTTCAAAATTCAGAAAGACTTAATGCCTCTTTTTAATCGATTTTGGAGAAAAAATCAATTAAAATAAGATTGATAAAATCAAATATTCCTTGAAGAATAAGCCTTTTCCCCTTAGGGTTTATCATTTTTTCTATTGATTTTAAAGAAATCAATTAAGATATTGATAAGAGATATTCTTTATATTTTATGATTTTTTAAGAAAATCAATTATTGTAATTGGAGAGATAAGCTTGTTATTGTTTTACAAAAGATTTTGAAACCTCTAGTTGCAAAAATTAGTCAAATTATGAAAATCTACATATCATGTAAAGCAAGATTAAAGCGGTGTTTTTATAAATCACTTTATTCTTTGCTATTTTTAGCAGATTTCTTGAGATATTGCCTTGGTCGGATTTGAGATGCTTGTTGGATAGATAAGGTGTTTTATTTGCTTTCAAAGTATATTTAATCTATTTTTAGAGGTTGGACAGTGTGAGCATGGAAAAAGTGAGTTTTTTCTGCTTTTGTGCAAGCTTTTGAGGCAATTTTGATACCTTTTCCTTGAGCTTTCTTCTTGAGCTCGGATTAGGGTTTTGGAGTCATTTGTCTTGAAGAAGACTAAGTTTTCTTTTTCTTCTCATTTTAGATCATTGCTTCTTTCTCTCTGGTGAATGTAGAGAGTTTTGTAATCATTTTGTACTCATATTTTGGCAAAAACACTCTTTCAATTTTAATAAAGCAGCAAAATTCTCCTACTCATTTTTTGTCCCATTTTATAATAGCAATTTGATGTCCTTGTGATTCAAATCAGAATCCTTTTATGTCTGGCTGTTGTAAGTTGTGTTTCAGAATTGCATAGTTTTAGGTTGTATGTTGTATTTCATCTAGGAATCTTCATACAAATTACTGATGGAAGTATGTGACAGTGAGATTGTGAGAGTTATTGTGATAGGAAAGCTGTTGTGGGTGTCAGTGCTTGAATCTCATAACTTCTAGTGAAATATCAATTAGATTTAAGTTTTCATTTAAGTTATCCTTTCCCCTTTTCCCAGAAAATTCTTAGAGTAGGATTCATCTTTTGGAGAACCAACTCACTCTGGAGATTCTCTTTTCGCATAGATCACCCACATTTGAAAAGAGTTTCTATTTTTCAATAGATAGTCTATTTTTTGCAAATCTAACAAAGGGTGTATATCTAATTGATAACAGGGCCTTGATCATTGTACTTGATTATATGTTTTATTTGTATCTCATGGATGTAATTGCAATGTATAATGTCAAGTGGGAGAATGTTAAGATAGGTGACATTATAATTCCTATCCTTAGTTAATTTATGTGTCTCCATGTTCTTTGGAAAGTGTTCTAGGGGACATGAGAGACAAAATATTTAATATTTATTTTCCTATGAGAAATTGTAATTGCATTTAAAGAGATGGACCCTTTATGGTGGCAGTTACAGAGCATTTTGGGAGGATATTCCTCTTGGGCTTCCAACTTTGTGAGTGGGAACCACTTTGGTGTGCATGTCCTTTCATGTTTTGCATGCTCTTGCATGGTTGGGCGCCCATGTTTGCATTTTGGTGCATGCTCTTACATGCAGCTATTGAAGCTATTGGTGAGTTGTGGAGCACTTGGGTTTGACCAATTCTGATTGGCTATGGGTTATGCACCCATGTGAAGGCCATGTGATAATTTAATATTTTATTCCATGTTTATGGGTCGTCCAGTAAGGGGGGTGTGGGTTTTTTTAGGTGGTTTTGCTTATTGTTTTGGGATACCATTTGTCGTATTCTCTCTCACAAACTTCTATATATTGGACCCTTGAGATGATGGTTTGTAAGAGTTTGTTTGTAGGTTGTCAAAGTGACGAAGTGTTGTTGGATTATAGAGAGGATCGTTGTATTGATACACTTACTTGAAGATTAATACAAACACTAGATCTCTTTGGGTGTGGAGTTTTTTCTCACAATGGTTTCTCCATGTATATCTCGTGTCACTTATGTTTGATGACTTGTGGTATTGTAGTTTTTCTTTCATTGTTGCAATATTGACAATCACATAATTTTTATATGGTAATCTTTAATATATAATTTCAGATTTGCAACCACTTTAATAAGTTCATATTTCTGCAAGTTATACCTTGATTTCCAACACTTTGCATTGTGTCTATCTAGATATTAAATTAAGGGACACAAGGAAACACAAAGACCCCAAGGAGTGAAGTGATGCATTCAATTATCATTGGATTGTATTCACCCTCCCCTTTTGGGATAGATTAGATTGGTAAAAATTAAAATGGATGCATCATAGAAGAACAAAAAACATCAAATGATATTAAGGTCATCCAAGGATGACAATGGAAAAAATGAGAAATTGTTAAAATTCAACACCCCTGTTTTTATGGTTAGTAACCATTTAGGATTATCAATATTCTTGTTGAGTTTTATGCGCTCTTGTTTATGGGTCTAATGCATCATTTTTTTTAAATATGGAGTTATTCATATGCAACCAACATGATGCATTTGTGACAAAATACAATCAACACTTAACAAAAAACTTGCATCATAATCATCTCAGATCAATACCACCTCCAATACTATTACTCAATGCTCTTGTTGGTGGCATACAATTGTCCTAGATTTCCCATAAAATTTTAATGCTCCTCTAGAAGGATAATTTCTATATCTTTCAGACACCACAACATGGGGAAACTATGAAGATAAGGACCTTCGCCCTTGTCAAGAATGGGTGAGGGGTTAAAATCTATTGCCAACATGAGATAGACAAATTGCCAAACATTGCAAAGTGATAATGATAAGGATGAAAAATAAGTGTTGAGGGTTGTGGTAAACTCTATTTTCCATGTGATCAAGGTACAAATCTTGAGTAGCTCATTCACTAACCACACCATTCAAAAAAATTAAAATGCATCTTTTATTTTAGTTTATTTGTAGTTTGTTTGTATGTATAAATATTCCATAGCTTAGTGATTGTACTTGTAACATTTTTTGTAGTCATATAAATAATTACACTTTTAGGGTCTCTCTTATTATATTGTGGTATATATACTTTATGAAAGGTGTGATTAGGTTTGTTTCATGAATGGTATACTAAAAATGTTGGTATTGTGATTTTTTTAAAGGTAGTGACAATTATAAATGTATATTTCCTTTAGAAAACAACATAGTAAAAATTATAATACTTATAATGATCATCTATGATGAAATGACCCTATGTACATATATAAACGATCAAGGGAGATGTAGGTATAAGTGTGATTATTGTTTATAGATCATACACATAAACAAGAGTATTTATTACATGTATAAGTATCTCATAAGAGACATGATTGTAGAGAAAGAACAAATTTTTACTTGTAAAAATATACAAATCAAATGTACATAAATAAATTAGATTGAATTTATAATTTTTTTCATTTACAATCAATCCAAGGAACCAATGGATCTACTCTACTCTTTATTGTGTCAAGTATTACCTTATGGTTAGGCTCATGAACTTTTCACAATTTCTTGTTCAAAGGTTTACCCCATATTTGATCAAATGAACATTTGATGCCACAACAAGGTTAGAATAATGAAGAATCTTTTGATGTATGTCAAAGTCCTCAAATAGCCACACATCAAACTTATTATTGGGTATCTTCTAAGCCATGATCTAGTAATAACCACTGACCCTATAGGATACTTTATATTTTCTCCATTTATAATAGGGGCCTTTAGTTTATTTTTTGTCTCAACATAATGAAAAAATAATAATATTTTCCTTTTCACTATCTTAATCTACAATAATTGCATAAGCATGCCCTACATTGATATATGCATTCAATTAGGTGAGTTTAGTCAACAATACAAAAAACTACAAAATAAGATAAAATATTGAATCTTATTAAATTATGCACATAAATATTAGCTTATTAAACTAGATCTAATATGTATTCAAAGTCAACTGAGGATTCCATCTCCGTGAGTTGTGTTTTTGGGAGTTGATATATCTCAAGTGGGCTTAGACTTATTTTACACCATTCATCAACCCACTCTTTTCACTCACACTCATCCTAAGCTTAATATATACATGGAGAAAAAAATCACACCATTTACCTCATATGAATACACCATGAACCTACATTTTAGCTTCTAAAAGAGTGTAGCTCACTTGATCATGTCAATCTACAACAATCCTCATATTTTACAATGTTAGTATCATATACCAACCAGAAAATTATATGAATTTTAGACTTAACTTCATTACTTTGACCCATTGTAGCCTTACACCATTTGATAATAGATGTTGCATCTAACAACTTTGCATTTTCTTCATACTTCAACCCTTCTTGTGCTAAGGCTCTTTTAATACATGATCTTCGACCATCATGCTTCCCCTTTTCATTCTCGACCTCTAATAAATTTCACATATGTTGAACACCAATGATCTTATACATCCTAATCAACAAATAAAACATCCACAAGTTCTTAAATTATGAGGCACAATTATCTGACTATATGATATTTAACTAAATGATATGTTCCTACTATCCAACTCACAGTAAAACATCTAAAAGAAACTTTGCATAAACTATGTATAATATGTGTGATTATCACTAATGTAAAAATAATACTCCTTCAATATCTTCATGTCTTCCTTTATACTATCACATGTATGAATGGACACTATATGCAAAACTATAGCAACCTACATGGAATTATAATATTATGATTGTATCTCATTTTGGGGCTATAGTGTGTAGTTATCTACAAATTCAACAACTAAAGTGATGGTACCAAGTGGAAATTTATCCTTACATAACTTGAATTGCAAGTCCAACCATCAAGATCTATGGGTATACCTTTCATACTCATAGACTATATTCTCTCAAAAAATAAACTGATACGTTGGTATATTTTCACTAACCAATTCACACATTTTTGCTTCTTTACCAACTTTTAAACTATATGTCGTTGTCTTATATTTTCCAAAACTTATTAATTTTTTTTTATTGCATGTGTATTCTCAATATGTAGACAAATTGGTAAATGTTGCAGTCCACCACAATGTTTGCATGTGTCATCCAAGCATAATTTCTTATAGAATAACTAACCATCCAATCTTTGACATAAAATGCTTGATATGAAATATCTTCAAGATGTAGGTGGAGCCTTTATCTTATACTCCTACAAAACATTGTTAGTATGAAAATCTACACATATATACCAATAAACATTATAATGATTAGAAAACACAATATATACTCTACAAAAAATAAGTTATGTGTGTGATTTATTTTGACATAAAAATACTTTTCCATTTCAAAATGCCTTTGAATAATTTTATACATCTCTATAAATTTGGATAAAATTCGTGTTTGAGTCATATCCAAAAAATACTTTGTATGTGGCTCACAATTTCAACCAATCATTCTTCTTACAACATATCTTTGATTAGGAGATACCCTTGTGTTATTTTTCTAAAATTCTTTAAATAGGGATCTCAAGGCTTCAATGATTGATTTATTTTTTTGTGGGATTCTACCAAAGAATGCCCATAATTCATTTCTATTTGGGTCCTCCACTCTTTCATGCCTTCCAACAACTCATTAGAGTTTTTCTACTTATTTTTAATGCTTGAATTGTCTTTCTAATGAGGAAAGCTTTCTTTGTTTGATTTCTTATTATTTTTTATGTAATGACATGTCATATGCCATTACTATCTTTGGTGTGTGAAGTGGAACCCACACTTTCATTTGCACTCATTAGATTCTTTACAATATATTTTTCACTTGAAGCATCTAATGTTCTTATACCAAGAATTTTCATAATGGACCTAAATTTTAGATTTGTCATCATTTCAAAAAATAATTTACATCTTTTAGTTTCATTTAAATTCTCAAAAAATAATTTCCATGTCTTATTGACATATCTTTCACAAGTATGCTTAGGAATCTTATCATCCATTCATTTCAAAACATTCTCATCAATATCAATAAAAAACTTAGGCTTTCTATGAAAAATTCTATGAGGTCTTCTCAATAGTAAATTTTCCTCAACATGAGGAATTTATTCAATATTGAATTGAGGTGGGATAGAAAGCATACCTTCAACTTAAAATGGAAAATATGGTGTACCTTCTATAGCATCAAAAATTGTCACCCTTGACAATTTCACACTAGGTTTAGCTGCCCCTTATGTGCTTGGACCTAGTTATGCATTTAATACACATTTTATAAATATCTTCATAAAATCAAACAAGGGAAATTAAAATAAAAATAATAATATTTACCCCAAATACTTAAGGCCTCAAAAAGGATGGGTCTGATCTAAGGTGCTCCATACCCTTGACCAACCCATTTTGGATATGTTGTTGTCAGTATTTTATTATTTGAAAATTTGAATTTGTTTGTTGACTATCGACATTTTATTTTTGGAAAATTATAAGAATTGCATATAAATACAAATTATTTTCACCATTTTAATCCCAACACTTTCATTAAGCAAAAATTGAGCATCCTAAAAGCAATCAAGAGAAGTCAAGAGTAGAATTATCAGTATTATTGCAATATTTATTTCAATAAAGCATCATGTCAATCATTCCTCATGTTTTTATGTAAGTTTTTTCATGCTTTGTCTTCATTTATTTTGTGAGTACTAACGCTTGTAGGAATTCAAATCAAGCAACAATTTCTCCTTGAAGGTGATGAGTACATGACTTCAGTCCATCAAGGAACATGGATCTCAGTGGTGAGTTTCAACATTAGTGAATTCATTACTTGTTTATCATTTGACCTCCACCTGACTGAGGGTAAGCTCTCTTTCATACATCATCATAGCGATTGTGGAGGCAGAAATACCAAAATGAGGCTTAACTTAGGTAAGCCCCTATATGGCACAACCCTTACCCCTCTTCCATGTGTGCATGTTTTTAGATCTAAACCTAATTGGAGTAAGATTGAAGAATTATTTCTCATTCATGCATTCAATCCCTACAAGTTGTCAAGTCATGGGAACTAGATTCTCTCGATAATAGATGAAGTTTCGACAATGACCACAGGAGAACAAGGCTTGTAGACCAGGAGTTATAGGCTTGTGAATTAATATCTTAAAAATAAGGAAGCTAGTCTAGGGTGCTCCACACCCCTGACCAACCATTTTAGCTCTAAATTTATATGCTAGGTTCTTTTGTGTCTACCCTTTGTATTTTTGAAGTCTATTTTTGTCTTTCTATTTTATATTTCTCATAAATCATCTCAGTTTGTTGTATTTTTCATAGTTTACCTATGAACATCATTGCATCTTAAAAATTAGTCAATTAAAAATCAATCCAATCATCTAACATCATCCCCCAACATTGGATTAAAACCTTGATCCACCATTATATCCTTTCCATTAAGATTTGTAGTCAAGTGGGTATTGAGATAATTTTTAATCCACTACCTAATTCAAAGAAGTGTGATTTATGACTTAGATCCCTTTTCCCAATCAAACACCTTCAAGTTGAGATGGAAAATATGGGGTACCTTCAACTTGAGATTTGTTCCTCCATCTTGAGATGTGAAAGATGATGTATCTTCTACTTGACATTGACAAGATGGTGTACCTTCAACTTGAGATGTGAAAGATTGAGTGCTTCCAACTTTGAGATTCAATTTCCTCATTGCACAAAGGTTTTGCATTCATTTATTCTTTGCCACAAAATCCTTTTCTCTCTTATCTTGAGTGGATGTTTCATGTTCATCTTCAATTGGAAACTATGCTATGTCTTCTTCTATGGTATTCAATATCCTCCTTTCACAAAGTAGCCTCATTTTTTTCTCTTTTATTTGCATTTTATTCCTCACACTTATTCAATGTTAGTATTTCATCATTTCCTTGACATGATGAAGTCTTTTATATGTATCAAGAATAAGACATATATTAGTTCCATCATGTTACAATAGAATAAATAAATATCATAAATAAATCTCATACTAATCATTTAAAACTACCATTATAGCCTTCAAAGCTACTTTTGACACCTTTTGAAAATCATTGAAATAACTTATACTTACTAAAACACTTATAACAACCATTGGACAGTAATAATAACTAATGATTAAAGTGATTTAAATATTATTAAATTGAATACTTTTAGTTTTCTAGGGTATTCCAACATGAAACATAGAGAGGTGGTGTCATTAGGGCACAAAATTATAGAAAAATGAAGGAAATAGGACTATCATAGGTCTCTTAGGACTATCATAAGTTTCTTAGACTATCATAGGTAAATTTTAATAGTTTATTAATCAATTAGAGGTATATTAATCAAGCCTTGATGCCATGGTTGTGTTAGGTAGGTGCAATTAAAGATAGATTAATCACTATGTATGTATGGATGAATCTAAAGAAGCGCATGAAGAAGTCCATAGATGTAAATGAAAATTTATCAAATGCATACATGGATGAAGTAGCTAGGTCACAATCCAAGAATACATCATAAGACTAATTAACTTTGTTGGAGATATCAATCTCCATGTAACTCACACATCAATTATGCATGCATAAGTATAGGACTAGTTTGTGGCATAACAAAGGCATGAAAATTAGAAATAGGACTAAGCTTAGTATGAGATGAGAAACATGTTTCAAATCATAAGCATTATGCCATGTACTTCGAACATAATATGTGTCATCCATATATATAAGGTATAAGTACATTATGTGTATTTTTCATAGTAGATGTGTCATAAGTTGAAGCATATGGAGAGGTTTTTAAAAATGTAGAATATGACACACATAAGCACAATACTCTCATTCTCCACATAATATGTATGTGTATCTCCTCTAATGTGTGTATAAGGTATCATTATATTGCAAGTGATAGAAGAAATATGACTAGAATAAGTTTAGAAATATATGATAGTCAATAGAAATATGTAAATCCTAAATCAATATATTTATCACTAGGACTAGTATGATATGTAGCACATGAAATTTTTTGACATGGTGGCATATAAAACATATAAAGTTAAAGAGAATGTACCTTAAACTTCAAGAATCAATTTCATCAATTGCACAATTATGTTTTCTTAATTTTTGGCTTCACACACCTCCAAAATTAGAATTTTTTTCTTGCTTATTTAATATTCAATGTTCAATTCTATATCAATGTAACAGAATTAGTAAAAATTATGGAAACAATGATTTTATTTTGTCAAATTCAAATAAAAACATGATAATGAATATTCCAACACTAAAACATGAAAATATTAGTTCAAAATTCAGCCTAAAAACTTGCAATTCACATCTTTTATTTTGACAAAACAAAAAAAGGTGGTGGAACATGCAAACAATGATTGATATATCTTCAACATCATGGAAAATGTATTTTTTTATCAAATAATGCACAAAATTCAGAAAAAGAGTATATGAGTCTTAAATCACAAGGAAACCATGCCCTTTTTATGGTTTTTCTATCTCCTCAAAATGTGAGTGCATTATAACATGCATGAAATTTTTCAATTAGAAGAGACGAGGACAATTATAGAAAAGAGATAGAGACATAGAAAAATATGGGGGGAGGAAGGAAGGGAGGGAAGGAGGGAGAGAACAAACACACACAAATAAATATAGACAAAGATGCAAAGAGAGAGAGAGTGAGAGAGAGAGAGAGAGGTAGGTAGGTAGAAGTAGAGAGAATAGGAGTGACAAAGAGAGAGATGTAGGGAGGGAGTGAGGGAGAGGTAGTGAGGGGAGAGAGATAGAGAGGTGAGGTGGAGAGAAGAAGAGAGGGATAGAGAGAGGGTTGGAGGGATAGGTAGAGAGAGGGGAGACAAAGAGTTGAGAGGGAGGTGGGTGCCACCTTAAACCCTCCATCATCAATCATATACCCTAAACCGTAGGCCCTAAACCCTAAACCCTAGGCTCTAAACACTAAAGCCTAAAACCTAACATTAATATTTTTTAGAACTAAAACATTAAAAGAAAATATTAATTCCTAAACCCTCAACTTTGAACCCTCCATCATAAACCCTAAACCATAAGCCCTAAACCCTAAACACTATTCATAAAACCCTAAAACCTAACATTAATAATTTAAAACTAAAACATTAAAAATTAAATTTAATCTATAAATCCTCCATCATAAACCCTAAACCATAAATAATATATAGAGAGAGAGAGAGAGAAAGAGATATAGAGAGTTGAGATAGAGAGGAAGAGAGGGAGAGATGGAGAGAGGGAGAGAGAGTGATGGAGGGTGCTAGAGGTAGAGAGAGTGAGTGATGGAGGGAGAGGTAGTGAGGGGATAGAGTATGTGGTAGAGAGAGGAGGGAGGTAGAGAGGTAAGATAGAGAGAGAAGAAGAGAGGGAAAGAGAGGGGTAGGTAGGGAGGGAGGGAGGGAGAGGTATAGAGGGAAGGAGGGAGGGATGGAGAGGAAGAGAGGTAAGAAAGAGGTAGGTAGGCCATCAAACCTCCATCTTGAACCCTAAGCATTAAGCCTTAAACTCTAAACACTATATGCCAAATCCTAAACCCTAGGCTCTGAACCTTAAATTCTAGGTCCTAAACCCTAAACAATAAAACCTAACATTAATCATTTTTAACACTAAAACCTTATAATTTAAATTTAATCCCTAAACCCTGAATGTTTAAACCTCCATCATAAACTCTAAACCCTAGGCTCTAAACCCTAAACTATAAACCCTGAACCCTAAAACCTAACATTAATAATTTTTAACACTAAAACCTTAAGATTAAAGTTAATCCTTAAACCCTCAACATTGAACCATCCATCATAAAACCTAAACCCTAAATCCTAATCCTTAAACCCTAATCATTATTCGCTAAACCCTAAAACCTAACATCAACAATTTAACACTATAACCTAAAAAAATAAACTTAACCTCCAATCCCTCGATCATAAACCCCAAACCATAAACCATAAACACTATTTGCTAAACCCTAAAACCTAACATTAATAATTCAACACTAAAACCTTAAAAAATAATTAATCTCTAAACCCTCCATAATAATCCTTAAAATCTAAACCCTAAGAACTAAACCCTAAACCATGAATAATTAGAGAGAGGGAGAGAGAGACTGATGAAGGGAGGGAGAGTTAGTAAGGGGAGAAAGATAGAGAGGTGAGAGAGAGAATATGGGGGAGAGACTGAGTGAGTGAGAGGGGTAGGTAGGGAGAGGTGGAGAGGGGGGAGAGAGAGGGGTGAGAAATAGGTAGGTTTCACCCTCAACCCTCCATTATCAATCATAAACCCTAAACCCTAGGCCTCAAAACCTAAACCATAAACATTAAGACATAAGCTATAAACACTATACATTAAATAGGAAGAGAGGGAGAGAGGGAGCAATAGAGGGAGGGATGGAGCAATAGAGGGAGGGAGGGAGAGAGTGAGGAAGAATGGTAGAGAGTGATACAAAGAGAGGAGGGAGAGAGGGATAGAGATAGTTATGGAGGGAGGGAGAGGTAGAGAGAGTGAGGGAGGGAGAGGTAGCGAGGGGAGAGAGATAGAGAGGTGAGAGAGAAGATAGGGAGAGAGAGAGAGAGGGAGAGAGATGGAAATAGATTGAGAGGGGTGAGATAGGTAGGTTCCAACCTAAACCCTCCATCATCAATCATAAATGATAAACCCTAAACCCTAGGCCCCAATCTCTAAACCCTAAACCTTAATCCCTAAACTTTAAACAATATAAATTAAACAAGGAGTGAGGGAGAGAGAGGGAGAGAGAGAGAAGAAGAGAGGGAGGGAGGGAGGGAGGGAGGGAGGGAGAGAGAGGAAGAGAGGGAGAGATAGATGGAGGGAGGGAGAGAGGGAGAGAGGGAGAGAGGGATTAATGTAGGGAGGGAGAGGTAGAGAGAGAGGAAGAGAGGGAGGGAGAGGTAGCGAGGGGAGAGAGATATAGAAGTGATAGAGAGATGATAGTGAGAGAGAGAGAAGACATTGAGAGAGAGATGTTGAGATATGGTGTTGTACACCATTGCATAAAATGAATTATTGTAATGTTGTAATTAAATAATTATTTAGTTGTGATGCACCTAGGTGGTGTGGTTAATCACACAAGGTAATTATTTGGGGACCACTTGACGTTGTATTGTAACATTGTATTATTGTTTAATGTGTGGGAGACATGTGATAAGAATTTAATATTGGGGAAATGTTAAATAAAGTGAAAAATTAGTACCTAATATTAAATAACAGGTTACCAGTTTTGTGTTCACATGATTTTTTGGTACATTGTTTTATCTTGCCACTTGGTTGTATTTGTGTGAGCTTGAGTCTCTAAAAGGAAGCACATGTTTAGTGGTTAAGGTTGGCTAAGTGAGATGGTTATCATTATTGAGTCTTTCTGAGGAGGGCATATGTGAAGCATGACATGGGATGTGTGGATTCATGCTTGGACACATGAGGATGCATTAAGAGGCTTGATGCTTCATAGGTATTCATTGTAACTCTTGTATTGCTTTATTGATGAATAATATGATGGAGTATGGATGCTTTTGGAGGCTAGGTTTTTCCCTCTTGAGGGTTTTCTCAAAGTATATCTTGTGTTATCTTTGATGGGTATGTTTCCTATTCTCTAGCATATGGATTTTGAGTACTTATTTGCATTAATATCTCTATTGGGTTATGTGGAAATTTTCATATAATGGTTGCAAGTTTCCTTACAAGTGGTATCAAAGCTATGGTTGTTGTATAGCCCTAGGTTGAGAAAATATTGTTTGAGTTTGAATCTATGCATTGTATGAGAGAATGAAAGACAAGGAAAGATATGAGGGTTTTGCAAGTTGTTCGTTATAGATCTGAGGGCTTTGGGTTTGTTGTTATGATAGATTATTTGCATATTTGGGGTGTGAAAAATATTGGGTCAAAAGGGTTTTTTGGTTGTGCATTCAAATGAGGGTTTTGTGGGAGAAATTTTGTAAATGACCTCCTAAGACAAAATCAACCTCATGGTTGGATTCGGGTTGGCCAAGAGATGAAGATTGATATAAAATTCAACATATTTTAATTACTGTAAAAAAATACAAAAAAAAAACTCGTACCCCTATTCGGCCATACGGTCATCAAATTTAGTTTGTAAAAAATAAAAAATAAAAATATATAATCCGCCGGTCTTTAAAATTACCCTACAAATAAAATAAAAATAAAAAGTATATATTAGAAAATACTTAAAGGTTTTATTGAATTTTTTTAAAATAAAATAAAAAATGAATGGATGGTACGAGGTCCGCAAACCCCATACTCCCTACTATCAGTAAGGGAGAGGATCCTATCATGGGATAGGCACCAATCGTGGGTATAGATTTGGACAGCCTAGGGGCCAACTTGGGACAGTCTAGGGCCCACTTTTGGGCAATAAAAGTGTCAATAAATTTACACTTAGTATCCTACTACCAATCACTTCAATTCAAAAAATACACAAATTGACCAATCATGTAACGCCACATCAGCATACCAATATTACATGACTTAGTTACCCATTATCGGTCCATCACTTTTTTTGGCTCTTTTTTTGTGGTTTTTGAAAAGCGCCCCCAAAATATCAGAAAACATGCTCAAATTTCCCCCAAAAAAAAGTTACATACTGCCAACTTGACGATCAAGGGACGTGGCAAAAAAAAAGTTGATTCGGACATTGATGACATGGACCAGGGGCTCAAAGTTACCCTACCCATGATAGGGCCCTCTCCCTTACCCTCTGAACATTGTATGCCCAGCCGTCAAATATTTTTAACTGTTGCTTACTAATACATGTCGGCCTTTCCTTGAAATATGTGACATGACTTATAAAATGTAAAAGTGGTCGTATAAATCTTAAGAGAAAGTCTTATATATATTTAAATTTAAACTAAATATCTTAAACCAACCACCCCCTCTTATAAACCTTTTTCAAATATATGAAATATTAAATATTAAAAGAAAATATGCCCCTCTATTAAAATTTTAATATTTTACTTTATTCTGAGGTGGGGTTCACATGGAGATGTTTATATAGTTAAATTGCACGTTTTTTTTAGATTTGCATCACTTTTTCCCATGATGATCATTTTTCAACTTCTTATACTTGTTGGAAAGTTGGTTCTAAGCACTACGCAGTGGTACATGTTTGGTTCCATGATTTTGTTGTTTTGATTAGTTTTTGGGGCCTGAAATTCAGATATTCTCAGTTTCACTATTTTGAGTAAAACTTTTGCATACAAAGTCAGATTTTTGATTTCGAAGAGGCGTTGGAGAGAATTTATAGTGTACTACACAATGGTTTAAATTATTTATTAGTTCAAAGAGCAGGATGAGTTTCATACTTGTTTGATCGCTTATAGGAGCCTGAGATTTGGGGTGTGATTGCATGAGCATCTGAATGAGTCAAGAGGCAAAACCTTGAGGGAGTACATGTTTTTATATGATATTTATGATGGTATAACTGATTGTCAATTTGGTGCTTCCTGTTATAGGTGTTTTTTCAAAGTTGGACTTTGATGGTGACAAGTACACAGGTTGTCTTTAGATTTGAGGACATGGTTGAACATGGTTTGAGACTTGGGGTTTTGTATGGGTGATAGTTGAGTGCAAGTACAATGATGGCTATGGTTATGGTGTCATGGATATGCAGGTATATTATGCATTAGCATGACATGATCATGTATGTGGTTGTTTGGCGGTGATATGGTTTGATGGTTAGGAGATTGCTCTTACCTTCTTGATGCTTATTTGGTTCCTTGACTATGATTACTCATTTGTGGACATGGTTGGAAAATTAGATATGTGGTTGATTTGGCGTTTGAGTCTTGATGTCTATTGGATTATCTTCTTTGATATCTCAGTTTGTAGGTTACTAATGTGATGATGAGTTTACATGTTTCAGTGGTTGGATCTACGAGTTATGTGATTGGTAGGTATGCACAACCTATTGATTGCAGTGAGATGACTCAGATGTGGATTGCCTATATCCACCAAGTTTGATTCATTATCGTTGTAGATTTCATTAGTTGGCCTTATCTGTGGTCATTTGTACATTGGTATGTTGCTTTGAGATTGAAAGGATGGATGGTTAGAGTACTTTATTAGTTAGTGTTTGGGACTTGTAGCATGTGGTTTAATCGTCATGTCGCGATAGCTTGTTTCATTCATTGTTTATACACTTTTAGTGGGAGATTTTGACAATGATGACTTGGCTATGATTGGATTGGTTTGTGATGTTTTGTTGGTGGTTGTATGTATTTTCTTGGCTTGAAGATTTTGGTTTCACTTGAATGTTACTGATATTGCAGTTGAGTGTGTGCAAACCTGGATTATCTTCGTGGAGGAGATGGGTGTCATGATGCCATGTGTAGCTCATATCATGGTTTAGTGAGAGTTGTTAGCAATGACGTGGATGCATCATTGGTGATGGTCATCTTCATGTGATTGGAGATATGGCTTCTTGGTTCAGATTGTGATTGTTATTATGTCATGATATACTCTCGATTCTAGATTAGAGTTTAGCATGTTACATGTTCTCTTGAGACTAGGATGTTTATATTGGTGCATGTGATCTCCTAAGAGGAGATGGTTAGATCATGTTGTCATGATAGGTTCCTAATTTTGTGGTTAGAGCTTTGACATTGATCTTGGTAGTTCTATTTGTTTTGTGTGCATTGATCATTTGCTTGATTACTTCATGATGGTGCCATGTTGCATTTGGATTTTGGCATGGATTGAATGGATATAGGTACTCATGGATACTTGGAGATGTAGGTGATGGTTGGAGTTCTCTTGTGATTAGAGACATTTGCTTGAGATAATTACTCTTTGGAGGTTTCAACGAGAAGTTTTGGGAGCTTTCACTTGGATATGGATGTGAGTTCATGATGGACCGATAGAGGAGATTGTTCTTGGAGTGAGTCATTATGGCTTGGTTATCTTGGAGGAGCATTCTCATTCCCCACTCTTGGTCTACTCGGTAGTTTATCATTTGAGAGGTATTTTCCCATTATATCTTTCAGATGTGCTATGTTTCGTGCTTTGATTCTCATGAGATTGAGTTATTTCATGGTGATTGATTATGGAGACTCATTTGAGGTTTGTTTAGCATGATGTTATATGCTTTATCTTTCATAGATATGGATCTTGAGCTATGGATAGTTATTCCTGGAGGGTTCATTTTGAGACATGTTTGGTATGGTTATCTCCTTGTGCATTTGAGCTTATATTGTCATTCATTGATGAGCAGTTTAGGAGATGGTTTATGGGCTAATTCCTAGTTTTGGGGATGGTTCCCTTGAGTTTGATCTTCTTAATTAGAGAGGCTTACATCCATGTTGGCATTGTTACATTGATTCATATGTTTTACTTGATCAATGAGATTGAATGTTATGGATGTTGTTGAGGCTTTTCACTTGGGGTTGTTAGGAGATCGTACTTGACATAGAATAGCACTTTTGAGGTGTTGGTAGGAGGACATTATGGTTTACAATATTTCTCTCTTCATGGTTCCTTCCTAGATGTTCATGTTTTTGGGAGGATGGTGGCAACATGTTGTGAGAGATTATGCAACTATTTGGGTTGCATGTTTGGATCATTGTTATTGTTATTGGTACTTCATTGTTGATCACTTATCACACCTTGATATAGTGTTGATTGGTAGACTTGATATGCTTTGAAATTACCTATGCAGTTGAAGTTCCTAGATATATATGTTCTTTATTGACATATTTGATACAAGGAGCTTGTGGTTACAGTTTATGGGTTGCATATGTTCTTGGCATGATTTTACTAATGTATTGATACCTTGGAGATATGGATGGTTGGCTGTATTAGAATGTGTTGTGTGTGCTATTTCTGATCATGTGGGTTTTTCTTCATAACAACTTGCTTAGAGCCTTAGTTATTGTGATCAAGAGTCGTTAGCCTATAAAAATGATGCAGAACAGAATCAAAAGACAACAAACAACACCTAACACCTCAAGATAGGTCTACGTTAAACTTAAATAAATAAAGATGAACAAGCAAATTTTTTACCTTGTTCAAGCTGCTCCTTGGTTGGCCATTTGATGAGTAATGTTTTATATGCTCCTTGATGGAAAGGTGGATGAAAAATGGATTCAAAATGATCTATGTAAGATGAGGAATGCAATGAAAAAAGTGGGTAGTTGGATGGATAAATGCAAGAGCAATAGATGGAAGCTTGAAAGTATGCAACAATGGAGGTTTTGGAGTGCAAGAGTGCAAGTATGAAAGCTAGAGCTTGAATGAGAATGAAAATTATGTGAATGCCTAATGAATGAGAATGAATGAAAATCCTCTATATTTAGGGGACAATTCTCTAGAGAATTCAATGGTCAAGATTGAGCCAACATGGCCAAGATGGAGGACTATGGTGAGTTGAATACTCACAAGCCCTCACATCTTGCCATGTGGAAATGAGATGGCAAAAGGACATGGTGAGGTGGAGAGAGTACAAGTGAGGTGGAGGTACTTGCAAATACCTTGGAAAGAGGAAAATATTTTCTCAAAAAGGAACTTCTTGTCCCCATGTGGGAAGGATGTTGACATGTGAGGAATTTTAGAATTCCTCACACATCATCATGGGAAAGAGAGAAGTTGTTGGAAGAATAAATGTGAATTTTAAATTCACATGATTGGAAAGGATAAGGTGGTTGGGAGAATAAATATGAATTTTCAATTCACATGAGAAACACCTTGTGGATAAGACAAAGTTCATATGAAGGAAGCTAAAAAGTACCTTGTGGATAAGACAAGGTTCTCATAATGGAAGGTTCTTGACCCCCATGTGACTGATGTGACAAGTGAGGAGTTCTAGAACTCCTAACAACTTGCATGGGGAAGAGGAGAGTCTTGGAGGGGTAAATGTGAACTTTAAATTCACATGGGGAAGAGAGTCTAGGCTAAATGTGGAAATTGTGAAGGTTGACCAAAAAGGTATGTTAAATGTAGCAAGGGGATTAGATTAAGGTTGTGCAAACAGGTGATTAAGAGACTTAATGAGGGATTAGAAGCAAATGGGAGAATATGGAGGATGTGACATTAATCCTAATTAAGGGGTGCACATCCTAATCATGGATTAATTAAATTAATCCAGATTAGAAGAGGGTTATGGAGGATGTGACAAAGAGAGAGGCAAAAAATTAAAATTGTTTTAATTCAAAAAGGTCAAATGACTAAATTAAATAAATTGATATTTTTATTTAATTTAGAGAGGAGAAGATGAAAGGTAAAATATTTAATTATTAAATTAAATACTTTAGGAACCTTACGGAAATGGGAGATATTAATTAAATAAATCATTTAATTAATATTGATGAAGTAGATGGATAAGGGAGATGAATTTGATCATATGGAAGTAGTCAAATTTGGATGTCTACATTTTGCCCCTCTTTTAAATATTGTTAGAATAATAGTGTTTTGAAGAAAAGAAAATGCAAATGACTCTATAGAGGAAGTGACTAGAAAATGATGCCCCAGCGTGGAAGAAGTTGTGTGAGCTACGCAAATGAAGGGAAATGAAGGGAGATACCCCAATCTTGCAAGGAAATGACCATGATGGAGGAATGGAGGAAAATGGTAGGGTAGGCCCCCTTAAGAGGGTGGTTGGGGAAGAAAAAGGGGCCCCATATGACTTCTTGATATGAGGAAATGGAAGGAACGGTTGGATAGAGCTTGAAAAACCATGAAGATTGGATTTTGAATGGAGTCAAACGAACACATGGTTTGCAAATGGCAGCCCTGGGAAGTTAGAGGATTAGTTGAATTAAAAGAGATTTAAATAAAGGGTAAAAATACCCTTCACTTAAAAAGGTGAAAAATGAGGGAAAAAGTTATATAAGGTAATTTGATAAATTACCACTCCTCATTTACACACTTGGCAATTGAGTGAGAGAGAGAGAGAGAAGAGGAGAGGAAGGAGACGAGGATGTCAGATGATGACAACTCTGACATCATCCATTGGGGGGACGAGGTATGAAGGTTTTACCATGAGCACACGGTTCCACTCCAAGTTAGATTTAAAACCCCCTTTGTGATTTTAAGCATTTTATGATGTATTTTTTAGTTTGAATGCTTTTTGAAAATATGGTTTTTGGGATTGGGTTAGTTTAGAAAAATGGGTCGAGGGCAAAATTTTGATTTCGCCGAGCGATTAGGCAGAATCGCCTGTTAGAGGTGGAGGAAAGGGGGGGTGAATTTTCCCAATGAGAGGGTAAATGTACCTAGAAAAATTTAAAAAAATGCCTGAAAAGGGCATAGGGACAAGAGGGCAGGGTGGATGCACCTTGGGCACAGGAAAATCCTCCTGAAATTGAAAGGAGGGTTAGTTGGGCGACCTTGCCTAAGAAGGGGCAACCTTGCCCAAGGCAGGGGCTATCCTGCCTGGGCGATTTCGCCCTCCCCTGGGGTGGGTCTGCTCATGGTCAAGGTGAATCCACCCCAGGTTGGGGTGGGCTCACCTCAAGCTAGGGCGAGCTCACCCCGAGCCAGGGCAGGTCCACCCTGGGATGGGGCGGGTTCACCTCGAGCCAAAGCGGGTTGGCCTCAGGCTGGGGTAAATCCACCCATCGACCAAGGCAGGTTCACCCCAAGCTAGGGTGGGTCCTCCCTAAGCCAAGGCGAGTTTTCCCAAAGTCGGGGGGTTTTCACCAAGGGGCAGGGGGAAGAGAGAAAAGGGAGAAAAGAAAATAAGATCAGGAAAGATAGGGAAAGTGGGGCCAGAATGGGAGAGGGAAAAAATTAGTGAAAAGATATTTTAGGGCCGGGAAAAGGGAAAAGATGAGGAAAAAGAGAAGATGACTGACATGTGATGTTGTATGGATGCAGAGCTTTGACAACTTGTGGACACACGAGAGGCGGTTAGAGGTGCTAGCAACAACGATGGAAGCTAGGAACGAAGCGGATCACGAGGCTCTGTCACAAGTGGGATTGCTTCACTTATTAGGGTACCCTACCATTAGAGTGCATCAAGCAATGCTGACAATGTTGATAGAGAGGTGGATTTTAGAGATGTCAACTTTCCATCTCCCAACAGAGGAGATGACGATGACTTTGGAAGACGTATGGCAGATACTGAGGCTGCCTATAGCGGGCCACCTAATGAGTGCGATGAAATTAGAGGGGGTGGAGCTAGATCATACCATGTGGATGTTGTTCAGATGAGATGACCTACTTATATAGAGGCATAGGTTGAATTTGGACCGATGCTTGGCATTGGGGGTTCCACCATTACCACTATACCTATGTGGGTTGATTAGCGGATTATTGATACCAAATTGGAGTGGGCACTTTTGCAGCCTGAGGTTTGTGGAGGTGATTCAACATATCGTCGAGGGGAGAGAGAGACAATTTGCATGGGGTACATGTGTACTAGCACAAATTTACAAAGACATGCACGTTATATGCTACCAAGAGGCGCTCAGTGTGACACATGTGATGCTATTGCAGGTGTGAGCCTGGGAGCACATCAGTGTCGCAAGGCCAAAAGTGGTGAGAGCAGGATTGGAGGATGATACAACACTAGTAGCTTGGTGGTATGGGCTAGAGGATGGCTAGGTATGGCACTATGAGGGCCAAGGGATCTAGACAGATGGAGGAGGACATTGGATGACCTATTGGAGGAGCATATGGTGTGGAGGTTGTATATGACATGACAATTTTTGAGATGGAGGAGGGATGAGGAGAGACACCGAGGCTACTTCAACACCAGATGCTTCATAGTCGAGAGGGAGCCATGCACAGTGGAGGTGCATAGGCCAGATAGAGTGACCAGACAATTCAGGGTTGCACAGGATATTCTACGCAAACAAGATAGGTTTCGGCGAATCACACGAGAGCAGCCATGGGGAGAGCTGATTTCATCAAGGTTTGTGAGAGAGCATTAGGAGACATTACAACTAGTACCCTACCTGGGTAGGATCAGGGGGGACATCGATGAAGGAGTGACAGTTTGATACATCACATGGTATCTCCGTCATCAACCCAGACAAATTACTCTAGAGGAGCCGATTGTAGGGGCACTGGGGTTTGGGCCAAAGGATGAGTTGCGATTAGCATGCCAGAGGAGAGGGAGGAAAGGATAGTAGAGGAGAGGGAAAGAGGCAGGTAGAGCTGTAGGTTAGCAGGAGAGGGGACATGAGGCAACTAGAGTAGCAGGGCAACAAGAGAGAGGACAGGGAGAGGGTGGAGTTGCTAGGCAGCAGGAGAGGGTGGGTAGGAGGAGAGGGAAAAGGAGAGCCCAGGTGGAGATCAATGCAGAGCAGAGGAGAGGTGAGGTAGAGGTGGAGATGATGGATGAGAGGTATGAGGCAGGGGTGGAGGTTGATGCCACAAGTCAATAGGATAGAGGACAGGGAAAGGTTGGGACCTCAGGGCAGCAGGAGGGGGTGAGGAGGAGGCTGCACAGGAGAGCCTGAGTGAGGAGCAAGGAAGAGGAGCATGGAGATGAGGTAGATGTGGAGATGATGGATGAGGGAGAGGAGGTCGAGGCTAAGGCAATGGATATGGAGGTGCATGATGTCCCCCCATTGGCCATGGTACCACCAATAGCAGAGGATCCAGCTATACTACTAAGAGGGGTTGTGGCGAGATTATGAATTGTTGAGCAAAGGTTGAGAGATACAGAGGCAGCTAGATGAGAGCTAGAGGCAAAGGTGAGTAGATTGCGAGCAGAGGTAGCCAGAGCACAGGAAGAGGGCGAGAGGGTTTTCAAAGATGTAGCCTATACAGTGTTGTAGCATGAGGAGGAGTTGCATGCATAGAGGGATGGGCTGCAAGCCGAGGTGAGCTAGCTTCAAGAAGAGGTGTTGCAGCTTGGAGGTGGAGGTATCCCAAGAGCATGAGGAGGTGGTAGCTGGGAGATGGGAGTGGGACAAGTTAGAGGCAGCAATGGCTATACGGCAGGCGAGAGGACAAGGAGAGTCGAGAGGAGTGACAGACCAAGCATTGGCGGAGACCCTAGCATAAGCTGAGAGAGACATGGATGATTTGAGGATACAGGTGGAGGGGTTACTGAGAGAGAGGACTAACTTGAGACAGGAGCAAGACGAAATCCATGACAGGTTCAACGTGGCAGATCAAATAGTGGGAGACATAGGGTTGATGCAGGAGAGGGAGGATGTTATGAGGACAGAGCGAGACGCAGTACGGGCATAGGTGCAGACCTTGTAGAGTGAGAGGGGCGCGACATGGATATAGGTGCAGACCCTCTAGAAGGAGAGGGATGTAGTACAAATACAGGTATAAACCCTACAAAGGGAGAGGGATGCGGCACAGATACAGGTGGAGACTCTACAGAGGGAGAGAGATACAGTAGTGGTACCAGCACAGGCAACAGAGAGAGAGATGCAGCATAGGCCTAGTCTTAGGTAGCACAGGGTGAGGCGAGTGAGACAGGGACAGAGGTACAGAGATTATAGGCATAGATACAGGTGATGGAGGTTGAGAGGGATAGGGCCATAAAGCAGGTGTCACAAATGGGGGCAAAGAGAGATCAGTTGAGGTTGGCGCAGGATGCATGGGCGCAGGAGTGGAGATCCATTTGTGAGAATCAAGATAGATATAGACATGAGCAGAATGCATTTAGGTATCAGGCTATGAAGAGAGATGATTATATGAGGGATGTGTCTTTCTGGATGTGTGTTTATCAGCAGGCAGTTCCAGATTCGACACAACGCACAACTCACTATGTCTAATAGGTGCCTTAGATGCCTACACCATCCCAGTCACTAGGGACACGTCCCAAGGGTACAACGACTCTTAGGTGACTCCTCCGCGTAGAGGGTCGGTGCCTAACTCTCCACAGAGATAAGATGTGGGAAACTCACAATAGAGATGATAGAGAACATATGACAAGAGTCCAATTTTTGATAGGTGCATGATGGATGTACAGTATAGAGCAGCAGAGATCTGAGTTAATATGGAGCCTTGTATTTGTACTTTATTTGATGATATATGTGATGGATATGTATTTTGGTTATATGATGGACATTATTATTGAATATGTGATGGACATTCATATTTTGATCTTTATATATGATATGTGACTACCCTTATTGACACTACGTGATGCTTATGTGATGGATGATTTGATTTATGCATATCTGCATGTTGATGATTTTATTTATGGATGATCATTATGATATGATGTATGAATATGCTTATGATGATGTATGCTAATGTTTACATGGGTTATGACGACTAACGTGTATGATGCAAAATGTGATGATTGATCTATGACTTTATATGTTATGGATATGGTTCTAATAACTTGTGATGCAGGTGGCGATGTATGCAATGCATTAATGATTATAGATTAATATGGAAATGAATGATTAATGCGGTGAATCTAAGATGCTTAGAATAAAAAAATATAATTAATCTAAATTAAATATGAAATAATAATGCCTATAATGTGAGATAAGATGCAATTAAATTCCTTACAAACACTAATGGATAGATGAAATGCAATGTGGATGGTAAATGAACTTTATTTGCGATCATGTTTGCTTTAGCTTATACAAAATAAAGGTGTATGAAAAGTGAGTGTGATGGCTTAACATGAAATGCAATGAACATAAGTGCCAATAAGGATGTGCATAGTAATGAGGGTAGATGGTAGGCATATGAGTGGCTTAATGGCAAGTACTTTCCCTATAATAATTAGAAAATTAAGGGAGGACAGGTGTGAAACTACACCTGTCAAGAACTGTAGGTATCCTGAGAAGAACAAGAGATGGGGGGATGAATGTTTGCACAACCAAAATCATAGGTCATAGATCAGGTATGAATGAAATGCAACAGAATTGATCATGAAATGCAATCCTAATGTAATTTTCCATTTTCGAAGCACTAATTTTTGGTATAGCATAAGACACCAGGTACCATGGTATGTGAACCAAGGTGAATTAGCGTCTAATGCACAAAACAATCACAACAAACAAGAAGGTTATCCCAACACCCCAAAGTCGCGAAGACCTTGGTCGGGCTAGGCATTGGGATAACCACAAGCACAAAAGGATGCCCCAACGTAACACAAGACCTCGAGGATCTTGGTGGGTACTACGCAGAACAACCAGGAAGACAACAACAAATCAAAAAGATCAAGATATGCCCCTATGTTAACCGATCAAAACACACCATAATATGACAGATCATGGTGGCCTTAACAGGTTGTGATAGGAAGCTCAAATGATAAATAAAATCCAAAAGCATCAAAAGATTGCAATCAATTTCAAAAAGTCCTTTGCCATAGGATCGAGAGGATGGATTGGGTTGATGAGGTCTATTAGGAAGGATGCATCCTGTTGAGACCAAAGATGGATACTAAACTAAAAAAAAATGATAAATGACGCAGGAAATTCTAAAACCAACTGAATCTCATGATACGAGTGGATCTCACTTGTGTAGAACTAGCAAGCTAAGGACATACTTGACAACATGACACAAGATGCAAGACACAAGACTGACACACCTTAACGACCTAGGGGCTCGAGGGCCGATCAAAGATTAGCCTTGCCTACGTGAAAGCATAGAGCCCTCGTAGTTTAAGAAAAGACTATGGATAAAAGCAGAAAGAGGACTAATGAAGATGAGCAATGGAAGACGATGACCAAGAAAGAAAAACAAGACAAAGCCCCGCGGGTGGATCAAGAGATCGACCTTGCCTATGTGCAAGCGCAGGGGCAACATAGTTTGAAAAAGGAAAAAAGACGAACCAGGGATAGGAGTGGAAAGGGGACAAT
The DNA here is from genome assembly GCA_007258455.2 of Sequoia sempervirens. NCBI lineage: Eukaryota > Viridiplantae > Streptophyta > Pinopsida > Cupressales > Cupressaceae > Sequoia > Sequoia sempervirens. Next base: position 306,081,800 of record VDFB02000003.1, on the reverse strand, counting down.
GGAGACCACAATGGATGAGCAAAACAGGATGGATAAAATGCCTTGGGGGCATATCAAATGATCAACCTTGCCTACGTGAAAATGCAGGGGAAACATAGTTCAACAAAGAACAAAAGGACTGACATGATAGGATGGGAACTAAATGGAAACCGACACAATGGAGGACCCTAGATGGGAGCGAAGGACTAACAAGATAACCAAACCGAGGACATAAGCTCAAATTAGGATAAAAGCTTAGGATAACAGATAGCGGATGAAGCTCGTCCAATGTTCAGCCAAAATGTACCAAGCCACCAGATGATGGACGTGGATGGTAGGAGAGAATTGATGTGATGATAGAATATGAGATCGAGATGGATGGAAGCATAAAATAACTAGGATGCAAGGTAGATAATGATTAAGCCCTTTACGAATGGCATCTATGACCAGGTTTTCACCAAACGTACTTATCCAAGGTGCCACCAAGGGTGGTTTTCAAGATAGGACAAATTATTTCTATTTAGTATTTTTGGATTTTTCGGATTTTTCAATTTTTTTGTATTTTTGACAATTTTCTACTTTTGTTTTTGTATTTTTTTGGTTTTTGTAGGAGAGGATACCCCAGCTGATTTAATTGTAGAACCTTTTCAGGTGCATGATGTTAATGGGATCCTCTAGGGGCTCTCCCTCAGGCATAGCAAGTTTGTAGGCTCCTGATCCATATTTTTCGATGATGACATAAGAACCTAGCCAATTTGCTTCAATTTTTTGCTTATTTTCTCAGTCTTGTTGAGTGCGCTGATTTTCCTTGAGGACTAGATTACCAACATTGAACTAACAGGGACAAACCTTCTTGTTGTAGCTTCTTTTAAGGTGATTCTGATAGGCTTGAAGGTGGTCATATGCTTTGATCCATCTTTCATCTAGGAGTTCTAGTTGGTTGAGCCTTACAACTCGAGCGTCTTCATCAGTAATAAGATTCTTCAGGGAAATTCTCAATGATGGGATTTCTACCTCAATTGGAAAGATAGCTTTCACACCATATATGAGAGAATATGGAGTGGCGCTGGTAGGGGTGCAGATGGAAGTGTGGTATGCCCAAAGGGCGGGATGAATGTGAAGGTGTCAATCTCGACCAATACTATTAACCACCTTTTTAAGGATTCTGATGAGGGTTTTGTTGGTGGTTTTCACTCGACCATTACCCTGGAGGTAATAAGGTGTGGACCAATGATGTTGGGTATGGAAGGTATCACAAAGGTGTTTCATAGCTTTGTTCTTGAAAGGCTTTCCATTGTCAGAAATGATGGTGGAGAGTATTCCATATCTGTAGAGAATATGGAAGAGGATAAATTTTGAAATTTGAGTACCTTTGATTTGTGAGAGTGGCATTACTTCCACCCACTTGGCGAAGTACTAAGTTGCGGTAATGATGAAGGTATGGTCATTGGAGGATGGGGGATAGATATTTTCGATGAGGTTGAAACCCCACTAAGAGAAGGGCCATGGTGCTACAAGAGGTTGCAGATCCTGTGCTGGAGCATGTATCAGATCGGCGTGTTGCTAACAAGGTAAGCACTTTTTGATGAATTCACAAGAATCATTTTCTAATGTAGGCCAATAATATCCCACTCAAAGAATTCTCTTAGCCAGGGCCATGCCATTTGAGTGGGCCCCACATACACCACTATGTACATCTATTAACGCAATGTGGGATTCATTCTCATTCAGACACCGAAGGAGGGTTCCATCATACCCATGTCGATAAAGTGTATCACCTATGATGGTGTAACGAGAGGTGCGTTGGATGAAATACTTATGTTGGTTTCGTGTGAGATTAGGAGGTAGGTATAGATATCATGGTACCAAGGGGACGTGGGACCTATAATGTCACACACCATCTCACTTTCTGGGATGTCATACGCCGGGATTAAGAGTTGTTTGATGAGGAAATCACACTTTGTTTTGTCTTTGGGCATGTAAATTAAGGAACCAATGGTAGCCATGGTATTTGTTGCTTTGTTCTAGATTCTTGGAATCTGATCAAACTGGATGGAAGTGAAATACTTCTTGAAGTCGTCGACCATGCGTTTATAGGGTAGTAACTTATCATCTTTTGTAAGAAACTCATCGTTGACCTATTTGATGATTAATTGAGAATCACCAAAGATCTAAGGTGGGTGATATGCCACTGAATTGCAATTTTAAGGCATGTAAGAAGAGCTTCATATTCAATTATATTATTGGTGCACGGGAAGGCCAACTTGAATGACTTTGGTATATAATCCCCTTGAGGGGTGACAAGCAAGATTCCCGCCCCCGATCCATTGTTTGTGTATGACTCGTCAAAGTATAGTATCCACATGACCGCTTTTGTTACTGCAAAGACTCCATCAAGAAATTATGTGGTCAAAGGATAGGCATCTACAAGGGGAGCATCTGCCAATTGATCAACGATCACTTGTCCTTTAATAGCTTTCTAATCCACATATTCTATATCAAATTCACTCAGAAGCATGACCCACTTAGCCATGCGACTAGTCAAAATTGTTCTTGATAACAGGTATTTAAGTGGATCAACCTTGGATATGAGCCTTACCGGATGACTGAGCATGTAATGTCAGAGCTTCTGTGAACTTAAAACCATGGGTAGGCAAGCTTTTTCCATTAGAGAATAATTCAGTTCATAGTCCACCAAGGTTCGACTGATGTAATAAATGGCTCTTTCTTTTGATGACTCATTGTGTTGTGCCAACAATGCCCCCAGTGCCACTAAAGTAGCAGAAATGTACAACAAGAGTGATTTACCAGGAATTGGTGGCATAAGGATTGGTGGGTGAGCCGAATACTCCTTGATTTTGTCAAAGTCAAGTTGACATTGCTGAGTCCACTTAAAAGTGTTGTCTTTCTTCAAGAGATGAGTGAATGATTGACACTTGTCGGCTAATTGAGCTATGAACTGCTGGATGGATTGCAGTTTACCTTGAAGGCTTCTTAATTGTTTAAGGTTGCATGGTGGAGGCATATCCATGATTGCCTTGACTTTTGCTATATCAACATTTATACCTCTTCGAGAGACAATAAAGCCCAGTAGTTTGCCTGATGTGACCCTAAAGACACATTTCTTCGGATTTAGCCTTAGCTTATACTGCTCTAAATGTTCAAAGATATTGAGGATCACAAGATGTTCATCCCTTGTTCTTGACTTTCCTAATAGATCATCAACATAATCTTCCATTATGATGTGGATGAGGTCATGGAAGATAATGGTCATAGCTCACTAATAGGTTGCCCCCACATTTTTGAGGCCGAAGGGCATGACATTATAGCAAAACATGCCCCAAGGCATAGTGAAAGTTGTTTTATGTTGGTCTTTAGGCACAATTCTAATATGATTGTATCCAGAGAAGCCATCCATGAGTGAAAGCATCTCATGTCCCGCAGTGAGGTCAACCAACATGTATATGTTCAACAAAGGAAAATCATCTTTGGGGCAAGCCTTGTTGATGTCACAGAAGTCTATGAAAACTCTGATAGAACCGTTTGGTTTAGCTACGGGCACTATGTTGGAGATCCATTCTGAATAGTCAATGGGCCTTATGAATCCAACGTCCAATAACTTCTCTAATTCCTTCTTAACCAGTAGAGCCACTTAGGGGTGCATTTTCTAGAGCTTTTGTTTAATAGGTTTGGCATCAAGACGTACATCAAGGTGATGTACCACTAAAGCAGGGTCAAGGCCTGGCATGTCTGAATATTTCCATGCAAAGTTGATGATGCCTTCTTTGAGAAGCTTGGTGATGGTAGAATATTCTTCTTCTGACAGTGCTTTGGCTACATATGTAATTTTGGGATCCTCTTCAATTCCCAAATTTATTTCTTGTGTTTCTTCTATTAGGATGGATGATGATTCAGAGAGCTGAGTTCCTACAAGGGGAAGATGAACATCCCCATCTTCTAGCACCTCATTGAGGTTTTTCGCTATCAGATACACCCTTTGTTTTTACTTTTTCTAGGTCATGAAGCACCTCATGGAGGTTTTCGCTCAGTGACCTTTTTTATTTTGTTTCTTTTTACTTTTGTGGTTAGGGTGTTCATCCTCCCCCAATCCCATAAGATGTACGTATCGATCCATTGTGGGAAAGGTGTCGATGGGGGTGCTACCATGTAGGTCCTAGTCTATAAGTTCAGGGTATTTAAGGGATAGGCTAATGGTGCAGATGTGTAAGCAGTCGAACATGGAAGAGAGGTTGATGTGATCTACATCATCGTATATGTGTATGATGGATTCCTCCTCTGGTATGTCTTCAAGGAGGCTGTTGTTTTCACTAATGTTATTAGAAGCACTAGATGATGCTATAGGTCCCTTTTGTTTTGTGTCATGACCCAAGCCTAGGTTTCTTTTCTCCTGGAAATATTCTCTCAAAAGAGGGGAGGGTTCAAGTTTCTCACGGTAGACCCATTGGCTTATGTCATCTTTTGGCGCATCTTGTCTTAACCCAAGAGAGTGAAAGGTGTTGGATCCCACATTCTGAACATTAAAGGTGATGGTCTTGTCTTCTAGTTTTGGTGTAGACTGCAAAGGTTGGCCATATGTGTGCGGTGAGGGTGGCATAGTTGTCATGTTCAAGGCTGTGTGCATCTCATATTCACCACATCCCTTGTTAATGATCTGGACTTTAGTGAGGGTGGAATCAGATGTGGATGATGGAGTGGATGAAGTGGTGGCTAATGCGGTGGTAGATGATTGGGATGATGACATCTGTGGCGGTCCCATTTCCACTCCAGGACAATAGTGAGAATGAGGAAAAGAAGCTTCTAATGCACAACAATATTCAAATGTTTGGGGATTCATGTGTATGGTAACTTCTACCCCATTGAATAGGAATTTGAGGTATTGATGGTATGTGGATGGAACGATATGCATGGCATGAATCCATGGATGACCAAGGAGGAGGTTATAGGGAAATTCCAAATCAAGGACATGACATGTAGTATATTGCACAACTGGACCAACCTGAATTGGGAGACATATTGTAACTTCAGAATCATGCTCCACATTATCATACGCCTTGATTGTGATGACTTGATTATTTAAATCAACATGGGTGTATCCTACCTGCTTTATGAATTTCAATGTACAAAGGTTTAGGGAAAAACCATTATCTACCAAGACCCTTTTTACTTTATGACAGTTTACCAAGACCTCTAGATGAAGGGGACGATTATGATTGGAGTCGATGCAGGGCATGTCGTTTTGGCTAAAACCCAGTTGATAGGTGGTAGAGAGGTGCCCTACCAATGCCTGAAATTATGTTGGGTCTATGTCAGTAGGAACTTGGGTGTCCCATAAGGCCTTATTTAGGATTTTTTGGTGTGTGGGAGAGGACTTAAGAAAATCTAGAATGGATATTTGTGCCGAAGTCTTTCCCAAATGATCAAGAATGTTGTATCGAGAATTCATAGGCTATGGTTGGGTGGATGCAAAGGCTCTAGGGATTGTTATGTGAGTTCGACGAGTGGTGACAAGACATTGTGGATCTTAGCCTTTTATGTGTATCATAGATACATGTGGTTCCACTTGTTCAATATGCATGATGATACCTTGGTAATTGAATGGCACATTTTTATAACTGATGTTGTTGGTGTTGTTATTTTGATCATTACTATTGCTAGGCCCTAGGTTTGAATTTGATGTACTAGGACCTTGGTTATGCTTAGGGAAAGCATTTTGATATATTTGCAATTGAGCATTGGACGAAGGTGTCGTATTGGCATCCACATGTATGTCACCCCAATCTATGAGATCCTAGATGTATGTTTTCAGACTCTGTTACTTATTCAATGTATGCCCTTTAATCTTGTGGAACTCACAATATTCATTTTCTTTGAACCAATTGGGTTTAAGCTTGGATTCGTCGGGTGTCTTGGTCATAAAATATGTAATCGGGTAATTGGCTTGAAGAAGCCTATTAAACACAACACTTAGGGGTTCTCCTAGTTGAGTGAATTAACATTTGCCATTCCCTTGGTTATTCTGATTGGATTGTTGGGATGGACGAGGTGCCCCTTGAGGCACTAATATGGCATTAGGCATTAGCTGCTGATGAGGTGGATATTATTGCTTCTGGGAAGCGTGGGCTACTTGAACATGTTTAGTGTCAATGACACCACCATTGACAACATTTTTATTTTTGTTCCAATAACAAGGCTTATCTCTGGATGATTTTTGAGATTAAAGATTTTGACTACCCCTTTGGAAATGAGAGCTCTTTCAAGAATAGGACCTTTCTATACGATTTTAGCAAAGGTTGTAACACAATGGAGCCTAAAGTTGTGGGCCATATCCATATGGGAATTTTTGATGAACAAGGTGACCATGTCCTCTTCCCGTAACGAGGATTTCATGTGACTAGCTAGGGCTCGCCATCTTTGAAGATAGCTCACAAAGGTTTCTCCCTCCTGCCACTTTTCCTTTAGGAGATCTTAGGTATCAATATCCTTTTCCAAATTGAAGGATAAGTGAGAGACAAACTCTTTTGAAAGTTGTGCAAAGGACTTGATAGATCCTTTCTTAAGACCCATAAACCAATCAAGAGTTATTCCTTGTAAACTCCTAGGGAACAATCTCACGAGGTAATTGTTATTGTGCATGACTTCTTGACAGTGGGCGTAAAACTCTTGAAGGTGAGCCTTGGGGTTTTTGGTTCCTTTATATTTGTCAAATTTTGGCATTTCAAAATGCTTTGGGAAAGGAACTAATGAAACAAAAGGATCAAACAGATAGGGAAAAATGTCCTCAAACTTGAATGATTGTTTGTCGGTCCTAGCTTGTAAGTCCTTTAACGCAACTTTGAATTCTTCTAGATCTTGATTGATAGGCGTTGTAGGAGTTAGATTGGATGAACTAGGCTAATTGTATAGAGGATATTGCTGATATGATGAGGATGGTGCTAAAGTAGCCAAATCATAAGGGGGTTGAGGTGTATATGGAGGCATTTGTTGGTATTGTTTTACATAAGTGGATTGTGGATTGGCATAAGGCGGATAGGAGGATGATGGATTTTGATGGTAAGAGGTGGAAACCACTTGTTGGTATGATGGTTGTTGTTGATAGTATGAGGTGGATGAGATACCATGCTAGTATTATGTAGCAACTTGATAGTACGATGGTGTGGAATCCCCTTGCTAGTAAGGTGACGTTTGCTAATAGTAAGATGTGGATTGAGGGCCCTAGTGATAAGATGGTTGTTGTTGTGTATAGGATGTGGATGAAGCACCTTATTGGTATGGAGGTTGCTGCTAAGAGTAGTATGAGTTGGACTGGTAATTGTACGCAACATTGGGTTGTTGCGTGATGTATGGAGTTTGTTGTGGATTAGACTATTGTTGGTATGGGTTTGTGTGCAATTGTAAAGGATTAGTGTATGGAGGCGGTTGAGTTCATGGGGGGTTATGAGCGGTCACGTGAATATTTTGATTAGGATTGGACATAGCAGCATAAGCGGTGTACGTACTAGACGAGTGGTAAAGATACTGCGTGAGAGGATTATGTTGCGTTTGCGTTGAAACGTGTGTATGATGGGGTGGTTGTTGTTGATGTGGCGATTATTGATAAAGTGGGCAAGATGGGCTATGTTGCTATTGTGGGACTATTGCAGAAGCATTGTGGGGTGGTTACAGTGGCTGTGGCACAGTTTGCATGACTTGATGTGGGGGTTGTGTCGAAACAGTGGTGTGTTATTGAGGAATCAGAATGTTTTGTTGCAGGATGGTAACGTTTTATTGCAAGATTGTGACGTTTTGTTGTGGAGGTTGTTGATGGGGTGGTTGTGATGAAATAGTAGCAACAACATCATGTTGTGGTGGTGCCTGTGAAGGGATAGCGGTGTGTTGTGGTGGTGCTTGCATCACAGTGGATTGATGTGGATTAACGAGAGGTTGTTGCAACACAGGGATATTGCCTTGGGGTGACAGTAGTAGATTACCAGCAGGTGCAAGTCCTAGAGGTGGCATCAAAGCAAGAAGTGAAATGCCCCCAGTATTGATGGGTGGTTGACCAGGATGCTGAGGTGGAAGTGGTGGAGTAGGCAGAATATTTTGTGGCATTCCATAAGCATAGGGGTCATTAGGATAGGGTGTAGTTGTACAGGTTGTGGATTAGAGGCGAGGATAACTGGAAACTTGATGGATTACAACATTTTTGAACTCAGGATGATACCAATTCTCTATAGGCAGACCTTCGGGAACATACAAATTTCCTACAACATTTTGTGAGGTTTGCGAATCTTAAGGTGTAGGAAGAGTTTGGGTGTCGATATATTGTGACATATTAAAGTCGGGTGGTGGTTTGACCCCTTTCATGATTAGAGTGGCAAGGATCTTATCCCCACGCTAGTTGAGGAGGTGATCTGTCATCTAAACATTAGAAGGATTGCTAAGATATTTGTCAACCGTGACTTCAGGCTGATTGATCATGTTTTCATCTCCGAGTGGTGAGGTGTTTTGGACATCGGTGTTGGACTGTGATGATGCACTGTTATGGGGATCTTGAGGGATATTTGCACCGTTGTTGGGATCTTGTGTGGTATTTGCAATGTTGTTAGGATCTTGTGGGATGTTCGACTGGGAACCTTGGCCTTGTTGTTCTGCCATTTGTTTCTTGGCTTGTGATTGAGTCTGAATGGGCATGAAAGTGCAAAACTACTAGCTGAGCTAAGATGCATTTAAACTCTAGGATGTGATGCCTAAATGACAATTGAAGGATTGATTTGGTTGGATAGTGGATAAGTTGATTGGGTGATTCGATAACGATGAGATTGGATTAAACTGATAGATTGGATGATTGGATAGGTATGATTATGGATTAGATAAGATTAGTTGATGAAACGATTGATAATATTGGTCGATTAGATGGTAAAAGGGATTCTAAACTAGGTTTAGAGATCACCTAGGTGACTTATGGTGTTGATTGATTTGATTAAGGATGGATAGATGATTGTGGCATTGAATCCAACTTGATATGGAAGTGTATTGATAGGGTCGAATGATGATGACTGACTCGGGATGAATGGCGATCCTAAGCAAATGTTGTAGGATGACAATCAGTTTCAGACACCTAGGTCAATTTGGATAATGACTTCAAACAAAGTTCAAAGGATTTGGATTGAGAAAATGATGAGGGATATGCAACCTAAAGGGGTTTTATGATGTTCATATATGATTCAGATGATGAACAAATGATATTTGGAGAATGCATATGCAAATAATGGATGAAAGGAAGATGTAGAATGGTTGGATAAAGATCAGAATCATTAAACCAAGGTGTAGGTTCACCCAACGGAAGGTCAAGCTCGCCCAATTGAAGGTCAAGTTCACCCAAGTAAAGGTTAGGTTCACCCAAGTAAAGGTCAGGATTGCCCAAGTATAGGTCAAGTTCGCCTAAATATAGGTCAGTTCACCCAATTGAAGGTCAATTTCGCCCAAGTACAAGTCAGGTTCGCCCAAGTATAAGTCAGGTTCGCCCAATTGAAGGTCAAGTTTTCCCAACTGAAGGTCAGGTTCACCCAAGTATAGGTTAGGTTCGACCAAGTATAGGTCAGGTTTTCCCAAATATAGGCCAAGTTTTCCCAACTGAAGGTCAGGTTCGACCAAGTACAGGTCAGGTTCGCCCAAGTATAGATCAAGTTCACCTAACTTAACTTTCAGACTTGTCTAAATTAGAAAATAGGTCAAATAGACTATCAACATGGGTGAACAGATGCTCTGAATAGGGAAACTGATACTCGAAATGGGCAAACAGGTGTTTGGAACGGGAAAATGGATGCTTGAAATAGGAAAATAAGTGCTTGGAATGAGGAATGAATGCTTGGAATGGGCAGACGTGTACTCAAAACGGGCAAACGGGTGCTCAAAATGGGCAAACAGGTGTTTGAAACAGGCAAACGAGGGTTCAAAATGGGCAAATGGGTGTTCAAAACAGGCAAAAGGGTGCTCAAAACGAGCAAACGAGTGCTCAGAATGGGGAACAAATGCTCGAAATGAGTAGACATGTACTCAAAATGGGCAAATGTGATGCAACCACAGGAGGAGGGTCCTCAAGGAGAATTACCTGAACCGTGAAACAAGAGTAACACAATGAAAGCAATATAGAATATGGAGGCAAATTAGAGGTAAGTATTCTCATTAATAGAAATATTAGTTAAATTTGGCCAACAACATCCGGGTTTACAGATTCGGCTCACAAGCCTAATATAACATGTTCAATATTACAACATTCTAATATGCTCCTTTATGCGAGTTGAACTCTTACAATTCAAATCAATCTTAATCTACTCAATCAACGACTACTACTCTGATCAATTGCAAGCTTTATACTATATCCATGATTCTGGAAGCATCCGCGTCGGCCAAAGATCATCACATTAACCAAGGAAAATGTAACGTGCACATGAATAGGTTGGCCTCAAATTTGAATTACTCTATCAAAAGGTGCATAGAATGAAGTGTGGACCTATCATGAAGGTTGAGGACACTCCATGGAACATTTAAGATCACACCATCGAGATTCACAAGTCACAAGAATGATCCATGAATGATCAAATTAGTCGTTAGGCTTGGAAACTATTTTGGTGTCGGTTCAAGAACTGCCATGAAATTTTGAAAGCGATAACTTGCTAGAAAAAAAATCCAATCACGCTCAAAGATTGGAATAAGGAAAATGAACATGTCCATGAGATACACAAAGATCCACAGGGTCTGGTGAGTAACTATGAAGAAATACTAAATCTGCCAACTTGAACTGAACAAAGAACAAAACTGAAAGAAAATATTTTTGGTTGATGCAAGATTGCCAAGAACCAAGGATGCTCCTGCATCAAACATCTGGGGTTATTGAAAAGTGAGTCCCTCAATTTTTTGGGGCTAAAGGAAAAACAATATGGTCTACCTTAGCTTGAGAAATCCAAGAAGAATCTTCCACTGGTCTACCTTTCCATTTCACAAGATACTCTTTGTACTGTCTTCCTTGAGTCTTTCTCCCATATCTGATATCTAAAATATCTTCAATCTCATATGAATGTTGCTTAGGAAACTAGTGTTCCAATCTTACTTCACTGTCTTCTTTGAATTCTGCTTCATGGTATTGGTGTAGGTTTGCAATGTTGAATATATGTGATATACCCATGCCATCCGATAACTCTACTTCATATGCATTTCCAGAATCAAACTTCTTCAAAATCTTACAAGGTCCAAAATTCCTCATCTTTAGCTACATTTTATGTTCCAACAGGAAATCTCTCCTTCCTCAAATGTACCATCACTTCATCTCCAACTTCGAATTCCTGATGTCTCCTCTTTTCATCTATTTTCTCCTTATACTTCTGCTTCAGGTCTTCCAATTGTTGTTTCACTTGATTATGTACTTTCTTCATATGCTCTACAAATTCTTCTACTTTTGCACTCCTCTTATCTTCCATACTGATGTCTCTCAACTATGATATACCTCTAGGATGAATTCTTGTAACAATCTCGAAAGGTGTCTTCCCTGCACTCATGTTCACTGAATTATTGTAAGCAAACTCTGCTTGTGCAAGGACTAAATACCAACTTCTAGTCTTCTCTTCGATCAAACATCTAAGAAAATTCCCTAAACTCCTATTTACTACCTATGTTTGTCCATCTTTCTGTGGGTGAAAAGTAGAACTAAACTTCAAATCTGTCTTTAGCTTCTTCCAAAGTGTCCTCCAAAAGTAACCAACAAACTTTACATCTCTGTCTGAAACGATACTTGTAGGTAACCCATGCAATCTGACCACTTCCTTGAAAAACAAGTCTGCTACATCTATTGCATATGTTGTCTTCCTACAAGGTATGAAATGTGTCATCTTTGAAAATATATCTACCACCACAAATATGAAATCATTACCTCTTTATGTCTTCGGTAAACCAAGTATGAAATCCATACTAATGTCTTCCCAAGGTCTCTTCGGAATTGTCAGAGGCTTATACAATCCAAAATTCTGACTACTTCCCTTTGCAACTTGACAAACCCTACAACTCTGCACAAATCTCCTAACATCCCTATGAATCTATGGCCAAAAGTAATTCTCACTTACCAATGCCACTGTTTTATCAACTCCAAAGTGTCCTGATAGTCCTCCACTATGTTTCTCCTTCACCAAGTTATCCCTCATTGAACTTTGGGGTACACACAACTAATTTCCTCTAAACAACATATCCTACTGAATGAAATAATCCAACCACTAGCTTCTATCCTCCAAAACAAGTTCTTTACAAGCTTTCCAAGGTTCTGCAAAATTCGGATCTTCCTCATACAAGTTTGTCAACTCATCAAAGCCTAATACCTCCACTCTCATCTCTATCAGTAAATTCCTTCTCCTACTCAAAGCATCAATAACTCTATTTGAATTTCCACTCCTATGCTTCAAAACAAAAGTATAGCTCTGCAAGAACTCTACCCATCTCAGGTGTCTCTGATTCAACTTACCTTGATTGTTCAAATATTGCAATGCTTGATGATCCGTATACAACACAAATTCCTTAGGCAAGAAATAATGTCTCCACTTCTTCAAGGCTTGAACTATAGCATAAAATTCCTGATCATACACTGAATACCTTCTCCTAGCATCATTCAACTTCTCACTGAAATAAGCTATAGGTTTCCCTTCTTGACTCAATACTGCTCCAATTGCATTTCCACTTGCATCATAGTCTACTAGAAATACCTTACTGAAATCTGGTAAAGCCAACATAGGTTGCTCAGTCACCTTCTAGTTGAACAATTCAAAACTACAGTTTTCTCTAGATGTCCATCTAAAATCCTTCTTATCTCCTCTCAATATTTATGTCATAGGACTGCAAATAGAACTGAAATTCCTAATGAAATTTCGGTAGAAACTAGTCAATCCATGAAATCATCTTACCTCTCCAATGCTATCTAGTGTAGGCCACTCCATAATTTCTTTTACCTTCTTAGGATCCATCTTCAACCCATCCACAAATATCACAAATCCTAGATATATCAATTCGTCCTTCATGAAACTACACTTCTTAATGTATATTAGCAACCGCTCCTCTCTCAACCTCTGCAAAACTTGTCTAATATGCAACAAATGTTCTTCTCTACTCTTATTGAAAATCAAGATGTCATCCAAGTACACAATCACGAACTTACCCAACAATTTCTTCAATACTTCGTTCATCAACCTCATGAAAGTACTCAGTGCATTTGTCAATCCAAAAGGCATCACTAACCACTCATACAATCCTTCATTTGTATTGAATGTTGTTCTCCACTCATCTCCTTCTCTGATTCTAATATGATGATATCCACTCTTCAAATCTATTTTTGTAAAGTATCTAGCTCCACTCAAACAATCCATAATGTCATCCATCCGAGGCAAAGGAAATCTATACTTCACTGTGATATTTTTTATGGCTCTAGAATCTGTACACATCCTCCATTCTCCATCATTCTTAGGTGCTAGCACAACAGGTACTACACATGGACTTAAGCTTTCTTTGATCAAACCCTTCTTCAACAATTCTTGCACTTGTCTATTCAACTCTTCATTCTCTGTCGGTGTCATCTGGTGTGTTGCTTTATTAGGAAAACTAGCTCTAGGAATCAGATCCATGCAATGACTAATACTTCTCACAGGTGGTAGTCCATCAGGTACATTATCTAAGATGACCTCCCCATACTCTATCAGGAATTCCTTTATCTCTTTCGATTGTTCCTCTACATGCTTCAAATCTTTAGTCTTCTTAGGTACCAAGGCATAACATACGTTCTCATGTCTCAATCTATCCAGGAATATCTTTCCATCAACCAAACAAACTCTAGTACTCGTACAAACCTCAACTATAGGGACATATTCCAAAGGCAACAAAATCTGCTTCATCCCATTAGCAACAATAGTATATATATATTCTTCTTTCCATCATGAATATCATGTTGATCATATTTCCAAGGCCTTCCCAACAAAATATGGCATATATCCATAGGCATGATATCACACAAAACTTCATCATGGTAATTTCCTATCTTTAATTTCACCAAACATTGTTCACTTACCAGTATCTTATGCTCATCTTGAATCCAAGCCATCTGATAGGGCTTCGGGTGCTTCAACCTTTCTAAATTCAATTTAGTCACCATCTCTTCAGAAACCAAGTTCTCAGAACTTCCACTGTCCACAATCACTTTGCAACATTTACCAGCTACCTTGCATCTAGTCCGAAACAAATTCTTTCTCTGTAATGACTCCTTTTCCAACTCACTCTGACACAATACTCTTCTATTCACCAACACTTCTCCCTCTTCCAGTTTATTAGATGATCCAACATGTTCTTCCTCAACAAAGGTTGTTCTCCTATTGTTCTCTATCTTTCTGCTCGTCTCTCCGTGATTACATTCAAAATCTCTATGTCCTTCTCCACCACACTTAAAGCAAGTTCCCTTGAATACTCTTTTCTCCTTATTGTCCTTTCTATATCCTTCATTCTGGAAACCACCATATCCTCCTCTTCTGTAAGAGTTTCCATCACCTCTATGATACGAATTATCATTCTTACTGACCTTATCCTATTTTGATCTACAAAAGAGCCTCTTCCTCCTCCATTAAAAGTTCTTCATCTCTGAAATCTTCCACATCTTCCTCTCTGTCTTTGTTCATGTCTTTTATTGAACCTCTCTTTTGATTTTAGGGCACACTGATATGCCTCTTCCACACTCTACAACTTAATAAAACTGATCTCATCCTGTATAGATGACCTCAAACCATTCAAATACCTAGCTACTTGCTCAATCTCATCCTCCGAATGTCCAAATATAATATTCAACTTATAGAACTTCTCAGTATACTTTGTCACACTTGAATCTTTTTGCTTCATATTTTGCAACTTTCAAAACAAACTAATATGATAATCTATAGGCATAAACTTTGTCTTCAATTTATTTATCATTTGATCCCATGACTTTATCTTCTCTTTTCCTCTTCTCTACCTATTTGTCTGAAAATATTCCCACCAAAGGGATGCATGTCCTCTCAACTTTGTACATGCATATTTCACCTTCTTATCTTCAGTAGTACCTTCAAATTCAAAATACTTTTCCATCTTTGTTATCCAATCAAGCAATTCTTCCGAATCCAACTTACCATTATAATCTGGTGGATTGAAATGTGGTTTTGTATTTGCTCTGGTTAGCGCTCTTATGAACCTTTCTTCTCCTTGATCTAGACCAGGTTGCTCTTCTCTTCCTCTTTCATCCTGTACTTCTACCTTTTCATCACTTACATCATCAACTGGTCGACCTCTTCTCTGGGTTGTTTCAACTGCATCTAATCTAGCAACAATTGCTCTCAACATCTCCATTAAAGTTGGGTCTGCATTTCCACGCGCTCCATTTCCTCTAACATTTCTTCTTCCCACCATCTTTACACAAGTCCTCTGCAACTGCAAGTTGGATCCTCAATCTGCCACCCGCAACAAATCTTTTGTAGGACTCCGCGAATTCTGACGACCTCACACAGATTGAACCTTGCTCTGATACCAATCTAACGCAACCATGGTAGGAGGGTTCTCAAGGAGAAGTACTTGAACTGTGTAGCAAGAGTAACACAATGAAATCAATATAGAATATGGAGGCAAATGCAGAGGTAAGTATTCTCATTAACATAAATCTTAGTTACATTCAACAAACAACATCCGGGTTTACAGATTCGGCTCATAGGCCTAATATAACATGTTCAATATTACAACATTCCAATATGCTCCTTTATGTGAGCTGAACTCTTACAACTCATATCAATCTTAATCTATTCAATCAACTACTACTACTTTGATCGATTACAACCTTTATACTATATTCGTGATTCTGGAAGCATCCATGTCAGCCAAAGATCATCACATTAACCAAGGAAAATGTAACATGCACATGAATAGGTCAGCCTCAGATTTGAATTACTCTATCAAGAAGTGCATAGAATGAAGTGTGGACCTCTCATGAAGGTTAGGGACACTCCATGGAACATTTAAGATCACACCATCGAGATCCGCAAGTCACGAAGATGATCCACAAACGATCAAAATAGTCGTTAAGCTTGGAAACTATTCTGGTGTCGGTTCAAGAATTTCCATGAAATTTTGGAAGCGATAACTTGCCGAAAAAAGATCCAATCACGCTTAAAGCTTAGAATAAGGAAATTGAACATGTCCACGAGATACACAAAGATCCACAAGGTCTGGTGAGCAACTATGAAGAAATACTGAATCCGCCAACTTGAACTAAACAAAGAACAAAAGAAGAACAAAAATAAAAGAAAATATTTTTGGTTGGTGCAAGATTGCTAAGAACCAAGGATGCTCTAGCATCAAAACAGGTGCTCGGAACTAGCAAACGGGTGTTTGGAATGAGCAAACGGGTGCTTGAAATGACTGAATGAAAGATGAAATTGGTTGTTTGGGGGCAGCTTCGCCCAAGTTGGGGCAGGTTCACCCAACTGGAGGTTAGGTTCGCCCCTATTGTGGGAAAGTTCATCTATTCAGTGAAAAGTTAGATGATTTTGAGAGAAATAGGCTAAAAAATGACTGAGACAGGGGGCAGGTTCACCCCTGTTGAGGGCAAGTTTGCCTGCTTAGTAAAAAGATAGGCAATTTTGACAGAAACAAGCTAAAAAATGTTTGAGATAGGGGGCAGGTTTGCCTATTCAGTAAAAAGATAGACAATTTTGACATAAACAAGCTAAAAAATGTCTAAGACAGGGGGCAGGTTCGCCCCTGTTAAGGGCAGGTTTGCCTATTTAGTAAAAGATAAGCAATTTTGACAAAAACAGGCTAAAAAATGTCTAAGACAGGGGCAAGTTTTCCCCTGTTGAGGGTAGGTTCACCCCTCTGCAACAAACCTGGACTTGACTTAAATGAAAATAGCTATGGAAAAGGACTAAAAACAAAGCAAAAAGCAAACAAAAGGTAAGGTTGACTTGACTAATAGAAATGAACTAGTTTAGCACAACAAAGACAGTTCAAACAACACGAATCCTAAAATTAGTGAAAAGGGGTATGACCAACACGGTCCTCTAACTAGGTTAAACAAGGCAACTAGGGAGTCCTCGATATACGCTCAATGCGTGAAGCACAAATAGTGAACACCAGTCCATCACAAGCATGAGTCGAGAACTCTAGCAAGATACTGAAGGCTCAGGTCAACTCTTCATGTCTATCTAGGTATCACCCTAGCTTTGATGCTCCGCTAGACACGATGTGACTGGATTAGGGTACAACTTTGACTCTCCCCCCTTTGTATACTCTGCCAATACGCGTGGTTGGGATTGTCCCTTGGGGTGATGAAATCCCCAAGTAGATCCTGTTAAAAAGAGAATACTAACTATTTTTGGGTACTCCCCAGGCTCACACAAAGTACAAGGGGAAAACTTGAATGAAATAGTGCCCTCTTGGGTGACACAAAGCACTTTAAAAACATAACAAACAGTATGTTGGCTCCCCCCTAATTAAACTATGTGCCTAAATAAGAGAAAAATAAAAGGAAAACAACTAACTAATAACGGGGACTCATCCACCTTGCATCAAATATGTTAGAAATCTTTCTTTTGGTCTTCAATAAGCATTAACAACTGCACATATGTTAGAAAAATTATCGCAATCACCAACATGATGAGTTATGAGGTCAGTTTTAATCGAAACGACATAAAAAAAAGTTTGAAAGTAAAATTTAAACTAATGTTTTACCTTGTAGAAGCCTCTGTCTAGGGCAGGTTCGCCCCTCTACAAAAAATAATGAAGAAACTTAGGTTCTACTACTCAGAAGGGTGACTCTATAGGGCAAGGTCGCCTTTGTTCAGGTCGGGTTTTCCTGTAGTTGGGCAGGTTCGCCCCTGTTCGAGGCATGGTCGCCCTTGTCTGGGGTGGGTTCACCTCTTTGTGTCCTGAACCTGCAAAATGTCAAAAAACAACAAATGTAAAAGCAAAAGGACCCGTCTGTGGGTCCCACAGGGCGTGCCAGAAATGTGATCAAGAGTAGTTAGCCTATCTAAATGATGCAGAACATAATGAAAAGACAACAAAACACACTTAACACCTCAAGATAGGGCTACGTTAAACTTAAATAAAATAAAGATAAATAAGTAGATTTTTTACCTTGTTCAAGTTGCTCCTTGGTTGGCCCTTTGATGAGTGATGTTTTGTATGCTCCTTGATGGAAAGGTGGATGAAAAATGGACTCAAAATGATCTATGTAAGATGAGGAATACAATGAACAAAGTGGGTAGCTGAATGGATGAATGAAAGTGCAATAGATAGAAGCTCGAAAGTATGCAACAATGGAGGTTTTGGAGTGCAAGTATGAAAGCTAGAGCTTGAATGAGAATACAAATTATGTGAATGCTTAATGAATGAGAATGAATGAAAATCCTTTATATTTAGGAGAGAATTCTCTAGAGAATTCAATGGTCAAGATTGAGCCAACATGGCCAAGACAGAGGGCTATGGTGAGTTGAATACTCACAAGCCCTCACATCTTGCCATGTGGAAATGAGATGGAAAAAGGACATGGTGAGGTGGAGAGATTACAAGTGAGGTGGAGGTACTTGCAAGTACCTTGGAAAGAGGAAAATATTTTCTCAGAAAGGAACTTCTTGTCCCCATGTGGGAAGGATGTTGACATGTGAGGAATTTTAGAATTCCTCACACATCATCATGGGGAAGAGAGAAGTTGTTTGAGGAATAAATGTGAATTTTAAATTCACATGATTGGAAAGGATAAGGTGGTTGGGAGAATAAATGTGAATTTTAAATTCACATGACAAACACTTTGTGGATAGGACAAGGTTCTTATGAAAGAAGCTAAAAAGCACCTTGTGGATAAGACAAGGTTCTTATAATGGAAGGTTCTTGACCCCCATGTGATTGATGTGACAAATGAAGAGTTCTAGAACTCCTAACAGCTTGCATGGAAAAGAGGAGAGTCTTGGAGGGATAAATGTGAATTTTAAATTGACATGGGCAAGAGGGTCTAGGCTAAATGTGGAAATTGTGAAGGTTGACCAAAAAGGTATGCTAAATGTAGCAAGGGGATTAGATAAAGGTTTTGCAAATAGGTGATTAAGAAACTTAATGAGGGATTAGAAGCAAGTGGGAGAATATGGAGGATGTGACATTAATCCTGATTAAGGTGTGCACATCCTAATCATGGATTAATTAAATTAATCCAGATTAGAAGAGGGTTATGGAGGATGTGACAAGGATAGAGAAAAATAATAATTTAAAATTGTTTTAATTCAAAAAGGTCAAATGACTAAATTAAATAAATTGATATTTTTATCTAATTTAGAGAGGAGAAGATGAAAGGTAAAGTATTTAATTATTAAATTAAATACTTTAGGAACCTTAGAGAAAGGGGAGATATTAATTAAATAAATCTTTTAATTAATATTGATGAAGTAGATGGATAAGCGAGACGAATTTGACCATATGGAAGTGGTCAAATTTGGATGTCTACAGTTATCACTTGGATTTGATGTTTGTGTTCTTGGATTGGTGCATCTTCACCTTGGCATGTTCCTTTTCTTCCATAGGTGGCACGTTGGAGGATGAGAGGATTTATTGCTTGAGATGGTGGCCACTTTGGTTTTATTGCAGGTATCTTGATGGAGCATGATAGCATTGTGGAGATTCGTGTGGTTACATGTATAGCTATGATGATGTATATCATGTATTGATCCCTTATGCAATGTATACAACAAGTGGGAGAATGTTGCGATATGGTGTTATACACCATTGCATAAAATGATTTATGATAATGTTGTAATTAAATAATTATTTATTTGTGATGCACCTAGGTGGTGAGGTTAATCACACTAGGTAATTATTTGGGGACCACTTGATGTTGTACCGTAACATTGTATTAGTATTTAATGTGTGGGAGACATGTGATAATAATTTAATATGGGGGAAATATTAAATAAAATAAAAACTTAGTACCCAATATTAAATAAGGGGTTAGTGGTTTTGTGTTCACATGGTTTTGTGCCACATGGTTTTATCTTACCACTTGGTTGTATTTGTGTGAGCTCGAGTCTATAAAAGCAAATACATGTTTAGTGGTTAAGGTTGGCTTAGTGAGAGGGTTGTCATTATTGAGTCTTTTTTAGGAGTGCATATGTGAAGCATGGCATGGGATATGTGGATTTGAGCTTGGACACATGAGGATGATCGAGAGGCTTGATGCTTTAGAGGTATTCATTATAACTCTTGTATTGCTTTATTGTTGAATAATATGATGGAGTATGTATGTTTTTGGAGGTTGAGTTTTTCCCTCTTGAGGGTTTTCCCAGGGTATATCTTGTGTCATCTTTGATGGGTATGTTGTCTATGGACTTTGAGTACTTATTTGCATTAATATCTCTATTAGGTTATGTGGAAATTGTCATATAATGGATGCAAGTTTCCTTACGAGAGAGAGAGAGAGCAAAGGAAGGAGAGAGAGAAATAGAGGTAGAGAGAGAAAGGGAGGGAGGGAGACGTAGTGAAGGGAGAGATAGAGATGCGTGTGTGTGTGAGAGAGGTGAGATAAAGAGAAATATAGAGGGAATGAGAGAGGGAAAGGTAGAGAGGTAGGTCTAGAGAGAGATGGAGATATAAATAGGGACAAAGAGAGGGAGGGAGAGGCAGAAATATAGGTCTAAAGCTTGAGAGAGGAGGAGAGAGAGGGAAGGAGGGGAGGAGGGAGAGGGTAGAGAGTGGGAGAGAGATGGGGGAGAAAGAAAATTTATCCTTCACAATAACATGATCGTGTTATAATGCACTCATGTTATGAGAATCTAAGGTAGAGAATAATGCAAGTACTTTATAACATGCTTGTGTTATTATCTATCTTGGGAATTTCCATCCATTAAGGTTGGATTTTACTTGGGAATCCAACCCAAATAATTAGATTAACATTTCAACATCCAAATATGTGTTTTTTCAATTTGTAAAAAATTAACACAATCTTAAGCATACTCTCCATTAGATTTGCACATGTTTCAATGTCAAGTAAAAAAATGGAAGAGTAATGTTGAGTTCTCTTATCTTTCTAACCATGTAACTTTTATAGGTTTTGAATATGTTAAGGTTTTGATCTTTAATTTCTTTTGCTAGTGTTTCCATTTTTTGTTAAAAACCTACATATGGTATTTTAGGCTTCACTTTTCAACTATTTGTCAAAATTTCAAATAAATTACATTTTGAGAAATTACCTACTCTATTCTATACATAGTCAAAAAAATATTTTTGATTAGTTTCCCCTAAAATTTGGGGGAGCACACTCAATTTTTTTCCAAGATGTGTCCAGTTTGAAAAATAGTAAAAAATCATATATTCATTAAAATATTAGTAGAAAAATCAAGCATAAATTGCATGGTGTTAGCTAATTTCTCACCAGAGAGATTTTTTAAATACTAAAGAAAAGTTAACATTTTAGGGGTGGCACACTAAATGCTATGTTATATTCTTTTTACAAAAATTGAGCACTTTGTGTGCTCCCCCTTTTTGAACCCCTTAATCTTCACCATTTAAAAAAATAGTAGTTTAGAGAGTTGATTTAGAGCACTACGACTATTTTTCTTGTTTTCTCTTCAAATTTTGAGTGTGAATATCTTTAGTTTCTCATCCAAGACCAATCTTTCTTGATTTAAAAAAAAAGGTGGCCACTTAAGACCCCTTTTTGGTCCCCCATTTCTATGCACTCACCCTAGAGTGACAATTTGCAAAAGATATTTTTTGACATCAAAATCATTGTGTCAACCTACCAAAATGTCCTCCATAGTTTTTTATTCTTATATACTTAGGCCCGAAAGCCTTCTCATCTTTACCATCAAGCTCATATCTTTCCCATGAATTATGCGACCTTAGATTAAGAACAAACAATTCATTCTTAGAAGCTCTTTGTCTATACTATATTATGGAAAGAATAGTAACTTAGGATAAATGGGGATTGTACACATAGCTTTTTTTTTAAACTTCTATTTGCAATAAGAAGAGAGGGAGAGTTAGGGATAGAAAGAGGCAGAGATAGAGGGGGAAGAGAGAGAGAGGGGTAAGGTGATAGAGAGATGAAGATAGAGATAGATATGGAGATGGAGAAGGTGAAGGAGAGGGATATGGAGAGGAGAGAAGGAGAGGGAGAGATAAAGAGAGAGAGGAGAGATGGATAGATAAAGATGGAAGAGATACATATATAAAGAGGGATAGAGAGGGAGATAGATGGATGGATAGAGAGAGGGGGACATGTTTAGGATAAAGGGAGAGAGAGGAAAATATAGGTAGAGTCAAAGATAGAGTGAGAGAGGAAGAGAGAGACAAGTAGATAGAGAGATATACATAAAGGGAGAGATAGGGAGACATGGAGGGAGATATAGAGAGGATGAGATAAAGAGATATAGAGGAAGAGGGATAGGGAGAGGGAGAGGGAGAGATAGAGATACAGATGGTGAGACAGAGTGATAGAGAGATAGAGATATAAAAAGATATAGAGGAGAGGGAGAGAGAGAGAGAGACAAAGAGATAGACAATTGGAGAGAATTAGAGATAGGTAAATAGAGATGGAGAGACCTGGAGAGAGAAATAAGGGGAGATAGAGAAAGGGAGAAAGAAGAAGGGGGAGATAGATATATGGAAGGAGAAAGAGAAAGAGAGATATATGGGAAGAGAAAGGGATATAGAGGTAGAGTTAGAGATATAGATAGGGGATAAGGAGGGAGCAAGGGAGGGAGAGATGAAGAGAGATAAAGATAGGGGGAGGTAGAGAGAGAGGGAGGGAGAGAAAGGGATAAAGATAGGTAAAGGAGGAGAGATAAAGAAGAGGGGGAGAGAGGGAGAGAGATAGGTTGAAGAGGAAGAGAGAGAAGTTAGGGAGAGATAACTTAATAAATAGAGAGGGGGAGAGGGAGTGACATAGATAGTGGGAGATATAGAGAGCGATAGGGAGAGATATATCAATCAACCTCCCTACATCTCTATCTATTCATCTTTATCTCTCTATCTCTCTACCTCTCTCTATCTCTTTGTATCCCTTTCCATCTATTTGTTTCTCATTATCTCCCTCTCTCTATATATATCTTTTCTTCCCTCTATTTACCTTTATCTCCCTATCTCTTTATGTGATTTTATCTCTATCTATGTCTCCCTCTTCTCTCTTTCTCTTTTCCTTTGTTTATTTTTCTCTATCTCCCTCACTATATTTACCTCTCTCTCTCTCCCTCTTTATTCCTCTATATCTCTACCTATCTCTCTATATCTCTTTGTCTCCCTCTTTATCTCTCTTTTTCTATTTATCTCTCTTTCTTCCTCTCTATGTCTATACGTATCTCTATCTTTGTTTCTCTCTTCTCTTTTTTTTCTCTATATCCCTCTTTTTATCCCTTTATTTATATCTTTGCTCATTTCTCATTATCTATCTTCATCTCTTTCTCCTCCTCTGTCTTATTTTTCTCCCTCTCTCTTGCTCCCTTTCTCTTTTTCTCTCTCCACCTATTTATATCTTATCTCTATCTCCCTCTCCCTTTTCTCTTCCTTTCTCATTCTCTCATTCTCTCTCTACATGCTTGTCTCCTTAAGTGTGCATTGGGTACATTGAAGAGGTCTTAAAGGTGAATTATCATATCTTTAATCAAATGACATGCTACCTTGAGCATAACTCCCCAAGGACACATCACATCCTTGGATTGTTGACATGAAACAACCAATCAAAAGTTAGTTTCTCTTTTCTCTCTCTCTTTTCCTTTGTATCTTTTATATTTCTCACTCTCATGCTCTATCTCTTTGTCTATTACTATCTATTTCAATCTTTGTCTCCATCTATATATATACATATCTTGATATCTATCTATCTAAATTTGTCTCTTTCTCCCATTCTCTTTCTTTTGAGTTTCTCTCTCTTTATTAGCCGATAGGCTACATATGGTGTGAGATTTGAGCTTGAAGCAAGTCTCAAACTTGTAAACCATTATTGACTTGTTGAAAAACAAGTTTCAATTGCCTTTTAATGGTAAACCATCTACTATTTAATGGTAAAATCCTCTAAAATATCAGGTAAAAGCCTCCAAAATCTCACTTATCACATAAAATCCAGATAAATATTGATTTGATAACTAGATGGGAACATTCTATTTCCATTTGCAGTATTTTTTATCAATTTGATAGTAACTTTCTTTTTTCATTTGCATTGATTTATGTTTTAAATCTATATGCAATTATTTCATAATCAAATAATACTTAATTTCTTTAAAGAAAAGATCTAGATTTGTCTAAATTTATTTCATTCCATTATTTAGCACTTATTATTAATTTTTTAATCTATCCACATGCAACAAGAATTTTTAGCACATCTATGCACAAACACATACTCTCTAACATATTAACATACATATAGTTTTCTATTGGCGTAATCCTTGAACTTCCTTTAGGTGCAACCGCTAGTATATATACTTCTCTCTATATAGAATTGTCTCCCCCTCTATCTCTCTTTCTTTTTCCTAATCTCTCCAAAGATCAATTAAACTATCATATTTTTTATATATTAATTTTTTTGTTTGTTTCGTAATAAGGTATTGTATTGATCTAAAACAAAATTTACAAGTGTCTCCAAAATGCAGGTTCACCCATGATTTTTCAAGGCTTACAACCACCCAACCAACAACATTTAAAAACTGCCCCACCAACCAGATAAACTAACCCGATGCACTAGACAACTTGACGCACCAGACAACCTAGGAAAAACATAGGACAAGTATACAACCAAAATGGACTAGAGCCGAATTGAGACAGAGCATTTGAAAACCACCAAAAAAACCATTAACCCAAGGGAACCACAAAATCATAGGGCCACCTCAAACTACAAGAATCCATTGGCCTTAGTGAAGGAATCAAATTCCAACACCCATTTAAAATCTTCCACTTCCACCAACCATAGTATTTTTTTGAGGAAATTGGCCCCAACCATTGCAATCATCCTATGACGAACCAACACCATGCCCTTGAGGTCCAGAAGAAATGGGTAAATCTTGATGACTTCACCCGATTTTTTGATTAGCTCCAAATCTTTTGGTCGCAAGACCCCAACCCTAAGAATCACCACCTTGAGAATCTCGTCCAAACCCTCCATCGACCCTTTCTTTAACAATTTGCAGACTAAAGCTTTTGCTTCCACCTTGGCCATGTGAATATCCACGAGGGAGGCCAAAAATTGTGAGACAATCTACAAGTTCACCCTGAACATTTCATGCGGCTCCAAATGCGCCTTCTCGAGCACCATTTTAACTGCTACAATTGTTAGAGGATCAATGTTTAACAGGATGCACTTGAGGCACTGATCTGTTATGCCCGAGAAAGCATTTTGATGCTCTTTGCAACCCAATTGAATCGAGGTGTCGAATTCGAAACAAACTAGGGTATCCACTAATATGTGCACCATGAACATTGAATGTTTCGCCATTACCATGAACCACACCCTAACCAGAGCCAATGAGAGGAAAACGATGCTTCAAAATTACCACCTTGAAAAGAGCGAGGATGCTAATGCATTAAATGCTTGTTGGGTTATCATGTTGTACAATGCAGGGTTGCCACCCTACACTTGCTCAAAAAGCCACGAAATGCCGCTATTCAGAGGCATGAGTACTCTGAATATTGAGGCAAACTGATATGGCACAACCATTCAGATCACCCAAATCTTGCATTGGTACCAAAGCCATCCGATGCATAATCACTGCCAACTCTAAACTATACGAATAAGGGGAAAATGCTAACAATGAAAAATATCTTTGTTGACTTAGCTCCCACATCACCCCTCTAACTCACCCCCAGAACAAACTTTCCACGGTCCATGTGGAAAGTCACCCACCCTTCCACCCACTTTTTTATATATTAATTTAATTTGTTCTATATAAAACATATTAATTATATTAATTTTATATTTATATTTAATAATTTTTATTATAGAATATAATATATAATATCGATATAACCTATTATATATAATAATAAATAATATATATTATTGTTCGTTCTCTAAGTTGCAAGCGACTTTTCCTTTGCGGGATTTGAAGGGTATTTCAAAATTCGGGACTTGATTTAGCTGATTATCCCTTTCTTCCTAAGATTTTCGGATTAGATTTTAGTGGGTGCGATTCAACTCTATCAACATGCCTGAAATTTAGTACTCTGACAAGTATTTCAATGACACTTATGAGTCCAGGCATGTGGTCCTTCCTTAAGATGTTGCAAAATTGCTTCCCAAGAATCAACTACTTTCAGAGAATGAATGGTGAGCTATTAGAGTCTAGCAGTCGCGTGGGTGGGTGTATTATGCAATTCATTGCCCTGAGCCTCACATTATGCTATTTCAAAGGCCTTTAAATTTTTAGCAAAATCAACAGTAGCCATACTATTAATGACTAGAAAATTTACAAGATGATGGCAAACCATATAACTACATTACTTTTTACTCAAATTTCCTATTCAGTGGTTTTATGCAAATAGGTCTGCTTCATCACTCCAAAAACTGACTTACTTTGATATACTTCAAAGATATCATTTGGAACAAAATGTTCTTCCCACCTCTTGGACAAGGTTTTTCATCTATACTAATGACTTAAAGTTAAAAAAAGTTAAAAAACAAAATAAAAAATATATATTATATATAATTTAATCTATATTATATAAAATATATATAATATATTAATTATATTTTGTATTATATAAAAATATAATAATTATTAATTATAATAATTTTATATATGTATTTAATAGTTTTGTTAAAAAATATGATATATAATAATAAATAGTAGTATAATTATATTATTTATAATTTATTTTTTATTCTATAAAATATAGATTATATATTAATTATGCTAATCTATATTTAACTACATAGGGTAAAAGATGCCGTTATGTTAAAACCTAAATGTGCTCATGATTAGGATCTTGGCCGTAATTTTCATTTTAATAAACATACTTTAAAACCATCGTCTAAACCTTATTTTCAGGCTGTAGCTCGCCAAATTGGAGAAGTGAAAGGTCAAATACAAAGAGTTTGGAGAGGAAACGAATAGCGGCGGGGAGGCAGCAAAAAGCGACGAACAACAGCCGAAAAAATGGCGAAAAATGATGAATGGCTGAAATTCGTTTAATCGTCTTGCATTGATACGGACGCAAGATAGCCGTCGATACGCTTTTACAGGTCGCCTTGTTCATAGAGGGAACTTCATACATTCTGCTAATGAAAACTCAATTAAAATGCGCGGAAAGCTTTATTACCCTTATTAAAAACCTTCTAAACATCCGACGTGTACGATCACCAGGTCAGCAATCCGCGAGGCAGACGTTTACCATTCTAAACAAAACATATAACTGACTCATCCGCGCCAAACCGAAGGTTTTATATATTTCAATTGTTTTGTTCAGGGGTTTTAATTGTTGGACATATTCGCTTACCGGGGCGAACCTGCTTTGTATTTTTGAAGGTCTGGACATACTTTACACAAATAATCACTGCATTCCATTCCTGCTCTCCAGCTGAAGGGCTTTACGACTATCTTTTCACGACATCTCGATTGAAATCTACACTAAGCCAAATGTTTTTCAAGGTCAGCGAAGGCAATGGTTTACAAATTTGATGATACGGAGCTCCTCAAACAAGTATGCATTTCTTGACACAAATTTTAAAACCCCTTTATTTACAGCAACCATATGGCAATAACCCATAAATTTCTGCTATGGCTTTCCCGCAGAATTTATGCAATATCCATAATTTTAATTTATATTATATAGCTCCTTGTTAATTACTCAGGTTCCGAGTGCTGAACCGAGGGTCAGAAGTGGTTAGGGCAATAACTTTTTCTGATATCTCCAAGAAAAAGATACCGACCTTCTCTTTGTTATATGATCTCTCAATTTAATGTAGGATAGTAAAGACTTTATTTTTGTTTATAAGTTTACTATATTATTCTTTTGGATGTTAAGCTGTTCGACAAAACTTAGCCTAGCTGTTGATGTGAATCACTGCTCGTCAGTGACAACCTAAAGCTTCAATTATAATCTGTCTGTCAAGATAAGCAAATCTAATCAAGTAGGTTAATTAGGTCATCAAACTTGTGAAGCTATCAAAGTAGGTTAATTAGGGTTATTCCCAGCCAGCAGTGGTTTCATTTATTATTGGATTGGGTGAGTATGCTGCAAGTCCACCAAGCATTATAATCTAACTAAAGCTAAGCAAATCTAATCTAATAATCTAATTTATTATTAGATTGGGTGAGTATGCTGCAAGTCCACCAAGCATTATAATCTAATTTATTATTGGATTGGGTGAGTATGTTGATGTGAATCACTGCTCGTCAGTGACAACCTAAAGCTTCAATTATAATCTGTCTGTCAAGATAAGCAAATCTAATCAAGTAGGTTAATTAGGTCATCAAACTTGTGAAGCTATCAAAGTGACTACGAATACATGTTTTTAACTTTTCATTCGCTAAGTAGATTGTCATGTTTGAATTCAAATGGCATTTCAGAGACTGAAGAAGTAGCTGTGGATCTCTTAATTGTCTTTATTCTATTTTGCTACCATGGCGGATGAGAAACATCTACAAGTATGGGTTTCGGATCAATTGCATACTCTACTGGGTTATTCCCAGCCAGCAGTGGTTTCATTTATTATTGGATTGGGTGAGTATGGTTTCATTTATTATTGGATTGGTTTCATTTATTATTGGATTGGGTGAGTCTCCTTTTGGAATTGAAGTTTTTTTAATCTGTTTGACATTTCAGCTTAGGCAGTGCTCATAAATTATAACGGTATTTTATATTGCAGCTAAAAAGTCATCTTCAGCTGGGGATTTGGTAAGCCGGCTTTTGGAATATGGTCTTCCATCATCTTCAAAAACACAATCTTTAGCAGATGAACTTTATATAAAAGTACCACGGAAAACAGGTGGCTTGAATGTAAGTATTTAGCATCTGAGAATAAATTTAAACTGGCAAAAAAATTTGATTAATAACACTTGGCCGTACATTTACACATTCCATACTAAGAGAACACACTTTATATCTATTTGTTCAAGCGCGCTTTAGATCTACTATTTCCAACTTGAACAAAGAGGAAAAAGCGTCTATAAAAAATTTCAATACTTATCTTGATTGCTTGTTATGATCCTAATATGATATATTCTAAGTATATATTATATATTATTTATTACAATAAAGATAAGCACTTGTGGAATGTTTACCCTTAATTTAAATATTAGTTAATACCATAGTAACGAGACGCGGACGCGGCTCAGACTCGGCGAGGGCGACTCGGCGACTCCGGACGCGGACGCGGCGCAAACGCGGCAAAATTAAAAAAAGTTGAAAAACCCTAGAAATTTAGAGATTTTTAAGGATTTAAAACTTGTTTCAAGCACCCTTTATTGAATACAACACAAATAAAAGCAAATTTGATCACATGCACAAGTATACAACGATTACATAAGTATAAAGGTACACATTGTAGTTGCGTTGCTGAAGGAAATAACATACTTAGATATATAAAATTAGTCAAATGTATACAAAACTCATGGAATATGAAATCCATGACATCAAATGTTCCATACAAATATGAAATATGAAATATGACATCAAATCAAAATGTTCTATGACTCTATGCCCTATGGCATAGTGGAGCCAGCATCCTTCCTACGAAGGCGTCTAAAGGGCCTGGATGATGTTGCAGCTGCAGCCATAGTCTCTGCCTGTGTCTGACTCTCCATGCCACGCTCACCAACAGCATCTATGCCTCCTCGTGCTCTAGCCTCCTCCTCAGCCATGGCTACAACCTCGGCCTCTCTCTCTGCCTGGTCCACCCAATCAAGGTCCTCATCACTAAAGACTGCATCTGTAGCCTCAGTGGTCCACTCAGACTGTGGATCAACCTCGTCTAAATTGATTGGGGTTTTGTCATGGTCAAAAAGCTTCCTGTATCTGAGCCGAAGATTGTAATGAACATATACCAAGTCGTTCATCCTCTCCACTGTCAATCTATTGCGCTTCTTGGAGTGTATGTGCTCAAACATACTCCAATTGCGCTCACAACCAGATGAACTGCATGGCTGGCTCAATATACGAATGGCAATATTTTGCAGGTTCGGTGTATCAGAACCAAACATATTCCACCAGCTATCTGAGATGAGAAAAAGAAACAAAATCAATCTCATTTCAAGTTTCAAGTTCAAGTTCAACATTTAATAATAAATTATAATATAAAGAGATGAAAATTATGCCCTTAAATATATTTTTACCTGGTAGTAATGTTGTCCTATTATCTTTGCACATTTGACGTGCAAAGAAGTCTCCATGTGCCTTAGTGAAGGCATCTATCTCCTGCACCACCTGTGTAGTAACAGCAGGCAACATCCGCTCCAATGTCGTGTAGAGCCCACTAAGAATTTCTCTATCTGCACGGAGATCGCGGTGGAATTGGAAGGCCGGATTCAGGAAACATGCGGCTGCATGGATGGGCCTATGAAGTTGGTTTTGCCATCTCCTATCAATGATATCCCAAATGGGACGATACTTCTCCTCAACTCCACCATAGACTGATCTAATGGCCTCTTTGGCCCTATCCATGCCCTCATATATGTAGCCCATTGCGGGCTTCTCCCCATCTGCAACTCGTAGGAGAACTAGCAAGGGCTCAATAAACTGCAAAGTGCAAACATGTTGCACAAATAAGTGTGAATGAAAATAAACAAATAAAAGTAAGATATGATTAAAAATTAGAACATAATAAAGAATTAAATTTTACCTTCACAATCTCGTCCATTGGTGTCCAAAAACCTTGCTCATCAAAAATGCAATCAGCCACAGCAATCCCTGCAGTGCTTGTAGAAAAGGATGAGGAAGACCACTCCTCACTAGTAAACATGCGCCTCAAAGCTGCCCTTGACCGAATCAAGGATTGCATCGTGATAAAATTTGTTGCAAACCTGGTGATGCCAGGACGAGACAACTCCCTCAACCCCGTGTATTGCCTCATAAGGTTAAGCACCCATGTGTGGTTGTATACAAATTTGCAAACGTTTTTTGCTGCTTCCACACATGTTTTGATCCATGGGAGCTTCCCAAGATCCTCCAACATGAGGTCAATGCAATGGGCGGCACATGGAGTCCAAAATATAGTAGGGTGCCTCTCCATCAATAATCTACCAGCAGCAACATAATTTGCTGCATTGTCTGTCACCACTTGCACTACATTTTCTTCCCCCACATCAGCTATCACGTCCTCTATAGCCTCACACAAGTATGTGGCATTTTTGAATTGGCCAGAAAGCATCAATGGACTTAATGAAGACGGTGTCACCTGAAAAAAAAAGCAAAACCAATTATTCAATAAATTAAAAAACATAAATCAGCCATATTAAATTATGTGATTCACTAAATAAAATTCAAATTCCAATGCATTGAAGGAAGAACAATTACCTCCGGAGGAAACTAGGAAATTAAGCAACGTCCTATTTCTCCTATCAGTCCAACCATCAGTCATGATGGTGCAACCAATCATGCTCCACTGCTTGCGTTGCTCCTGTAGTTGTGCTTTCACATCTGCCACCTTTTGAGTCAAAAGTGGGCCCTTTAATTCATCTTCACTAGGGGCTTTGAACCCCGCCCCACATATAGTTATCGCATCAACCATGTTTTGCCAGAAAGGTGACCTATAACATGTCATAAATAAATTGATAAGTTACATAAGTATTGTAAAATTTGAATTCGATAATGAGATAATGAGATACATCTAAATTCTAAAATTTAAATATAAATTTTAAAACAATTAAACGAAAAAAATTACCTGGCTACATGGAAGGGAATGGTGCAGTAGTACCAAAAGTCTGCAATTGCCTTTTTGGCTGCATCATGTGCGTCCTTGTTCCAACCCATGCTCTCAAGCGACGGTTGGGAACCAGGGGTAGTGCGTGGTACAAAATATGAGTCCACCCTAGATTTACGAACTCTAGGGCCAATGCTAACACTGCCACTACCACTAGCAGTAGCAGCGCCACCAGCACTAGGAGTACGCATAGGCATTGCTGATGCAGAAACAGAAGCACTACCAGAAGCACTAGCACTAAGACGGTATGGAGGCATGGAAGAAGCATCTCCAACAGCACCAAGTCCCTGTCCAACTCCAACACTCAACAACTCCTGCTTCTGTTTCTTTTTCAATTCTTTTTGCATTTCAAAAGTTTCTAATTGCACCTGTACTTCACGAACAACCTCAGGAGGTGCTACAGGGCAACCCACTGCATCATGGGCGGGTATGCGTGCAAGATGATATTTTAATCGATTTATGCCTCCATGATATATTGTTTTGCAATAGAAACATTTGGCGTCTCCTTTTTTCATTCCGGGAAAGATTTCAGCATGTTTCCAAGCAGGGTCTTTTCTGACTGGGGTATGAGACATTGTGAAAATAATAATATGGTATGATTTGCAAATGAATGTGGCTGCACAAAATAGGGTTTCTAAAATTATTTAAGTTGCAAGTAGGGTTTGTAAAAAAAATATGCAAACTCAAAACTATAGTGAATTTTACAAATTACAATGAAATATTTGTTAAAAAAACACAAAAAAAATCAATTAAAATCGAACTTACCTCTTAGATTTAGCTTGGAATGCAATAGAAACTCCTCCAAATCACTGGTAATGAGCTTTCAATGCACCTCCTTGCTGGTATGAAGCTCCCCAAATGATATATGCTCTTGGATTTGTCTTCAACAAGTTGCTGGTTGCCCTCTCTTCTCCTCCTATTTTTCTTCACAACTCTCTCTTCTCCTCCTATTTTGCCAAATGAATGAAATGAGTGCCCTTTTAGGGCGAAATAGAAGATATAAATAAAAAAACAGATTAAAAAAATTTAGTGTTTTAATTGTTTTTTGGCCTTTGGCTTAACCAACGGATCGGCCATCCGGCGCCGCGATCCGCTGCTGCAAACCGAGGCGTCGCTCGCCGTCTGGGTTCGAAGGCCCTCGGGACTATGGTTAATACACTAATCTTTCTTAATTAGGATGAAGGGGTATGCCCCTACATAGTTAAGTGTGTAAATAAAGAAGAGAACTCTCTCCCATATTATCAAATATTGAATTCATATAATATTATCTGATTATTGGATGTAACCCCCTCAAAGTGGTCTCCTATATTTCTGATTTTCACACTTATTTCCAAGAAATATTTTAACAAGTGGTATCAGAGCTAATGTGGGCCAACATTTTTGTTTCCATCATAATTTCCAAACCGACATGAATTTGGATTTGATTTTTTTTTTTTAAGGTTTTGAGGTATGTATTCGATAAACTCTCAGAAAAAAAAAAGACTTTTAAGGTACATTTTATAAGAGTTACTAATATTTTATGTTTTTTCATTAATTTGCTTTGTAAGTTGTAATTTTCGGAATTTTAATTTTTTTTTTTCCGAAAAGATTAGAAAAAATTAGGTAGGTTTAGTACTTTGTAATTTACTACTATAATTAAAATAAGTTATTTAATTTAGTGGTCAAAGTTTAGTAAAGACTTTCGTTAATTTGTTCTATAGGCTGTAATTTTTGGAATTTTTTTTGAAAGCTTATCAAAAACTAGGTAGGGTTAATTATTTGAAATTTATTTATAGACATAAAATATATTCTTTGATTTAGTGGTCTAAGTTTGGTCCTAACTGAAATATCAAATTCTCTCTCACACCACATACTTTCCTACCTTAATAGATCTTAAAATAAAAAATATAATTAAAGCCATGTCATTTTTAGGATTAGAGGGCCTTTCTACACATTTAAAATCAAAGGACCCATTTTATTTACCAGTACCTAAAATTGCGGAAAGAATTCACAAGGACATGAAACAATGATACATTTCATTAAAGATAAATTGTTTGACCCATTTGTTAAATCCCTAAATGAAGGTTTAGATAGGTTTACGAAGGAATTATTGTCAGAATTAAAGTCCCAAAATAACCACCAAGGTGGGTACAACTCTAATAAACCAAATCAAGGAATAGGAGAATCTTTTCAAAGTCAACAATTATATCTACCAAGAATAAATATTCATAAATTTGATGGTAGAAATGTAATTTCATGGATAAGCCTTATAGAACAACAATTCAAACTTCACAATATACCAAATAATGCCATAGTTGACATAGCTTTATTATATTTAGAATTAGGACCTTACCAATGATACCAATGAAAGATGAGTGACTGTCATGTCTCCATCTTAAACAGGGGCCTATTTCATGAGGAGCGCCTCCCTTTGTGGAGCCAAATGATTAATAAAATATTACAATGCTTTTCAAGACCCTTCCTAAGAGGAGTGCCCAAGTTAGAGAGGGAAAACAAGTTAAATTAAATTACATTAAATAACGCTTAGTTTACCCTTATGAGGGCGCCCAAGCATGGGTTATTACTTATATTAAAAAAAGGGAGGAAACTTTGGATGACTTGAGGGCAAGTTGAATTTGCATCACCTATTTAAAGGTGATTATTATTCATTGTAAGGGCATCAAGGAATCTTTTATCCAAATTATGAATTTTCCATACAAGGATGCAAACCCTTGTTTGGAGGTGTGGGAGGATGAAAACCCTTCTTCATCACACAATAGGAGGACGAAGTCCCTCTTCTTGCATTTGCACTTCATTGGCAAATCAATTCAGCTAGGGCAATCATTGTATTCATCTTAAGTGTTGAAGATTTGTGAAAATCTGTAAGAAAGTTGCAATTCTGAAAATGTCATCTTGTTTCCATTTTCTGAAAGATCATAATATTGAATATTGATTGGGTAACTGAGATTTGGTACTAAGCTTTGTTTGAGGTGCTTGATCCATATAATGGTTAACCCGAGTAATTTTCAGACTGATCAATATTGCAAATTTCTGATGATAACTCAGATTTAAGGATCTGAGTTGTATACAGTTTGATGGATGTAATTTATGTGTTGCTGAGTTGAGTTTACTTCTTCTATTTTGCCAATATTGTGTTGGGGAACACAGTAACATTGTAAAGGGAATAAGCCCTAGATCATAACAATTTAGATGCCCTAGGAAACTGGGCCGAGTCACACTAGCCTCAAGCACACACAATTGCATAGCCTTACCTTCCAGCCGGAATCACGTGTAGCTGAGCGATTTGGGCATCCTTGACACCGATTACTTTAATATTCAGACATTTCTGGGCGACCTGCTACTGCAGTGTATTTGCTGAATGGGAACGAATGATTGGTGCTACTTGAAGCCCTAGATCTGCATATTGTCATCTACAAGCAACCATATCTGATTTAATAGTGTACCATGGTTGGCTGATGCAAGCGCCTAGCTAGCTGTGGGTAAACCGTTATGTACACCAGCATTTGTTTGTCAGATTTAATGATATATTTCAGATCGGTGTGCTCTCCATGATTGTTGCAAGTTTAAACTGTGGAATGCAATTAGTTATAGGTTAGGTGATCTGTGTGTACCTGTTATAGTTAATTTATTGCCCAAATCTGCGATATTTATTATCATGGCTAGGGTTTAGAAGTAATTTGACAGCTCTTGCTTGATTTTACTTAAGCTGAACCCTAAAGGTTAAACCCTAGGGACATAGCAGTGGTATCAGAGCAGTTTTTCTGTGTAAGAACCCCTGCTTATTCTGCCCTTAATTTTCAGATTTGTTCCAACTGGAATTTTGTCAAACACTTGGTGTGCAATGTCCAATTTGTTTTGTTTTTGAGTTTGTTTGATGTTTAAATGCTTGTTTTTGAAACCAATATGTAATAATGCAACCCAATTGAAAGAGCTATGAAACATGAACACTACAATACTGAAGGAAGACCTTTTTATTGCATAAATGAAGACTGATATAATCAATTACAGTCATAACAGTTATATAGCAGCCCTTAAAACATCATTATCTCTTGACATTACATCAAATAAATCATAGTACATCATACCCGGATGTCATCCAACTTGAAGAAGCTTGATCTAAGAGTGTATAGAGCTGATATAAACTGATGTACACTGGAAGTGCAGGTCTAATCACAAATCTGAAGCAAACAATACCCATATATGCTCCTTAAGGTAGCTGCCTATGCATAAACAATCTCCAATGGAGCATATGCTGATTAAACCCTTCAAGATGCCAAGAATAACCTCCAAAACACAAGCTACAGCTGGCTGAAGCAAACCCTCAAATCTGCACTTGTATTCAAACCCTAGGCGTCCAAGGCTAGGAAAGTTCATAGAAAATCAATGAGGGCTCCAAAAAATCTGAAACCACTTCCAAAGTGTCTCTAGGGCTCCTTAGAATCCAATCGTCCAAGTTGGAGGGATGCCAAAAATTGCTAGAGTGCCAAACTGAAAATTGTCTTCAGAAAATACCTCCAAACCCTAGCTGGAAACTTCGCAAACTTGCTAAAATGATTCCAATCTGCTCAATGATGAATTATGAGTGAACCCACCTCCTTAACAGTGTTGGGTTTTTGTCCAAAATGCAAATATCTAAGGGTTTTCGTCCTCATAAATGGCTGCTACTGTCAAACCAGCAACAATGGAGAAATGTCAATATGATCAAATGCTCAAACGTGTCCTTTCAAATGATGTGAAACCCCAATATAAACTTTTTCCCACAAGAGGTGGACTTCAAACCTCATTATTTTATTTTTAATAAAATTATCTTTTCCCCAAGGGTTTCGTCCACATCAAGGAGGCAATATTTAATTAAATAAAAATCATATTGCTTTATTGCCTCAAAAGTAAAGTCACTTTAATTTTTATAATTTAACTTTATAACATAAAGTGGCATTTTTCTTTTATAATATTATTTTATAAGCTCCAATAAAATAATATTTGTCCATCAATAAATAAATGACAAAAGCAACCCACTCATCCCTTATAACTCCAAATTTAGCCTATCGGGATGACAGAAAATAGGCTAATCCAACACCTGAGAGATCACTAAGGAGAAGGGGACATTACAGTCCTCCCTTTTTGGGATTGCTTGTCCTCAAGCAACTGCAATGCTAGGTGCTGCAATATGTCTTCACCTTCCCACATGGCATCCTCCAAAGGAAGATCTCTCCAACGCACCAAATACTCTTGCATCACTCTACTCCTCAACCTCCTTTCCCTCACCTCCAATATCTCTGCAGGAACCAAAACCAACCTCCCTTCCTCATCCAACGGGGGTAAATTTGCAGAGGGAACAATGTGCTGGCCAAGTGCCCTTTTGAGGTAAGAGACGTGAAAAACATTATGAATTTTGGTGCCTGCTACTCTCCAATCCTCCTTAGTACTCTAAATAGTCCATAAAATCTTGACTTCAGTTTCTCTGCACCACTTCTCTTCAATGTGCTCTATTTGTAAGGTTTAAGGCGCATGAAAACTATATCACCTACCTCAAAAGATCTCTCTGTCCTATGCCGATCAGCATATAACTTCTGCTGATTCTGAGCCTGCTGTATATTATCCTTAAGAGCTCAAAGTATATCCTGAGCATCCTGCAACCAATCTCTAGCTCGAGGTGCTCTGCTATCATCAAAAGCCAAGTCTAAGAAAGACAAGGCATCATAACCATATAGTGCCCGGAATGGTGTCATACCAATCGACATATGGTAAGTGGTATTGTAGCAATGCTCTCCCAAATACAACCACTTAACCCATGCCTTTTGCTGACCTGAGACATAGTTACGAAGGTAACCCACAACCCATTTGTTGACGATCTTAGTCTGTCCATCTGTTTGAGGGTGGTAACTAGTACTAGTTGTCAACTCTGTACCTGATAATTAGAATAGCTCCTGCCAAAAGACACTCAAAAATCTACTATCCTGATCATTGACAATGGTCTTAGGGAGTCCATGAAGTTTGAACACCTCACAAAAGAACAACTCTGCCACTTGAGATGCTAAAAAGTCAGCTGCAATAGGAAAGAAGTGTGCATATTTAGTCAACCTATCCACAACCACATATATACAATCTCTCCCCTGAACTCTAGGAAGACCTGTAATGAAATCCATCAATATACTTTTCCACTTCTGTTTCAGAATTGGTAAAGGCTACAACAAACTTGCGGGGAAAGTGTGCTCTAATAAGTCAAACAGTCACAAATTAAGACCCTTCCATGAAAATCTCTCTAATCTGCCTGTAGGTCTTAAAGTACCTTGGATGTCTTGATAGAGGTGTGTCATGGACGACTCTCAATATCTTATCCTTAAGCTTAGATTCAGGTACCAAATATAACCTGTCCTTATAGTATATGATGTCATCAATCACCTTGTATTTGTCATCTTGAACCTTACCATCCATGATCTCGCATGCAAAGAGGTTCTTGGTATAGTCAAGTAGCAATTGAGACTTCCAATCGGCTGAAATTTCAGTCATAGAGCAAAGGGTAGAGATAGTAGGTCTCCTGGAAAGTGCATCTGCCACAATGTTCTTCTTGCTCTTGACATACTCGATGTCAAAGTCATACGCCTGAATTTTACTGACCCACTTTTGTTGTCGTTCATTTAACTCCTTTTTCTTTAGGAAAAACTTCAAACTATTGTGATCTATTCTTACCACAAATTTACCACCCACAAGATATTGACGAAACTTTGCCAATGCATGCATGATGGCAAGCATCTCTAGGTGGAATATGTCTACTCATTATCTCTCAACTTCCTACTCTCGTAGGCAATAGGATGTCTATTCTGCATGAGAACCGCACCAATCACTTCACTTGATGCATCACATTCTAATACGAACGGTTGAGAGAAATCTGGAAGTGCCAATACCAAGCAAGTGCTCATCACCTCCTTAAGCGTGTCAAATGTAACCTGTGCCTCATCTGACCATCTGAAAGCTCCTTTCCGTGTAAAATCTATGAGTGGAGCTGCCAGCTGCGAGAATCCCTTAACAAATCTCCTATAGTAACAACAAAGCCCAAGGAGTCCTCTCAAATCAGAAGTATTCCTAGGTGGTGGCCAATCGCGAATCGCTTATATTTTCTCTGCATGCACCTTAACACCATCAGCCCCAATCACATGGCCCAAATATAGAATCTCTGTGAACCCAAATTCACACTTAGATGCTTTAGCAAACAAGGATTGTGCCTCCATAATCCCTAAAACCTCATCAATATGCCGTAGGCACTCTTCCCATGTCTTGCTGTATATCAATATATCATCAATGAACACCAATACAATTTTCCGCAACTGCTTATTAAATATGCGGTTCATGCATGACTGGAACGTAGTAGGTGCATTAGTGAGACCATAAGGCATCACTAAAAACTCATAGTGCTCATAGTGACATTTGAATGCTGTCTTATGAATATCCTCCTCTCGGACACGAATTTGATGGTATCCTGAACGGAGATCAATCTTCGAGAAATACACTGCCCCATGCAACTGATCAAGCAACTGATCAATATGAGGAATAGGATACTTGTTCTTAATGGTCTTCTTATGTAGAGCACGATAACAATACACATCCGCATTTTGCCGTCCTCCTTTTTCACTAAGACCACTGAAGAATCATTCCATGATTTTGTGTAGATAGACCATGATGCCACCAATCATAAGCAATGCCTTCCAAATGCATAGTTGCAAATTTGATGGCCTCCGCTTCCTTCATTGGCTTGAGGGTCAAAAATGTGTCCAACTTATGTATCCATGCCCTTGTGCTTGTTTTTCCACTTCCATCAAATGTGGGTAAGCTGAGTTTATTAGTGGCATGTTTGAGGTCCTTGTTGGTATGCGCCCGATCTTCGATTTTGTCCTTTGCTTTACTTTCTTTGAACTGTATATCTCTCAAAGCATAGAACTCTTTGAACCCGCTCTGGTAATAAGCTTCATTCATCAAAACAAGCCATCACATTATCAGGAAATTCTGCCCCATCTGCATTATCCTCGTTGTTCCCACCTTCTTCATTATCTGTCAAGAAGTTAGGCATCATAGGTCTACCGGTGGTATGTGTAGGAGCTCATTCTGACCTTGGAGAACCTACAACACTGTCATTATCACCATGATTTCAGCGATTACCTCGCTGTCCTGTACTTAACTGCTGAATGGCAGCAGTAAGTTGATTCAAAGCATTAGCTACCTGTCCCTGTTGAGCTGAGAGTTGTTGCTGCCCTTCTTGCATAGTTCTGAAAAATTCTCTAGCCTCTCTATCTGGGTCTTGTGGTGGACTCTTTCCTCTTTCTTCACTCATTTTTCCTGTAGCTTGTTTAGAAGTTGAATCTTGATTTAATCCCAAAATTCTTGATGCTGTTTCACCTTCAAATGTTTGTGGTGGTTACCAACCTTTCTTCAACCCATGTAGATAATATCTTCTTTCCCTGTCACTCATGAACCTCACAGGATGGCAGGAACCTGGCTCTGATACCACTGTAAGAACCCCTGCTTATTCTGCCCTTAATTTTCAGATTTGTTCCAACTGGAATTTTGTCAAACACTTGGTGTGCAATGTCTGATTTGTTTTGTTTTTGAGTTTGTTTGATGTTTAAATGCTTGTTTTTGAAACCAATATGTAATAGTGCAACCCAATTGAAAGAGCTATGAAACATGAACACTACTGAAGAAAGACCTTTTTATTGCATAAATGAAGACCGATATAATCAATTACAGTCATAACAGTCATATAGCAGCCCTTAAAACATCATTAACTTTTGACATTGCATCAAATAAATCATGGTACATTATACCCAGATGTCATCCAACTTGAAGAAGCTTGATCTAAGAGTGTATGAAGCTGATATAAACTGATGTAGACTGGAAGTGCAGGTCTGATCGCAAATCTCAAGCAAACAATACCCAAATATGCTCCTTAAGGTAGCCGCCTATGCATAAACAATCACCAATGGAACATATGCTGATTAAACCCTTCAAGATGCCAAGAATAACCTCCAAAATACATGCTACAGCTGGCTGAAGCAAACCCTCAAATCTGCACTTGTATTCAAACCCTAGGAAAATTCATAGAAAATCAATGAGGCTCCAAAAAACTTGAAACCACTTCCAAAGTGTCTCTAGGGCTCCTTAGAATCCAATTGCCCAAGTTAGAGGGATGACAAAAATTGCTAGAGTGCCAAACTGGAAATTGTCTTCAGAAAATACCTCCAAACCCTAGCTGGAAACTTCACAAACTTGCTAAAATGATTCTAATCTGCTCAATGATGAATTCTGAGTGAACCCACCTCCTTAACAGCGTTGGGTTTTCGTCCAACCTGCAAATATCTAAGGGTTTTCGTCCTCAGATATGGCTGCTACTGTCAAATCAGCAACAATGAGAAATGTCAATATGATCAAATGCTCAAATGTGTCCTTTCAAATGATGTGAAGCCCCAATATAAACTTTTCCCACAAGAGGTGGACTTCAAACCTCATTATTTTATTTTTAATAAAATTATCTTTTCCCCAAGGGGGTCGTCCACATCAAGGAGGCAATATTTAATTAAATAAAAATCATATTGCTTTATTGCCTCAAAAGTAAAGTCACTTCAATTTTTATAATTTAACTTTATAACATAAAGTGACATTTTTCTTTTATAATATTATTTTATAAGCTCCGATAAAATAATATTTCTGCATCAATAAATAAATGACAAAAACAACCCACTCATCCCTTGTAACTCCAAATTAGCCTATCGGGATGACAAAAATTAGGCTATTCCAGCACCTGAGAGATCACTGAGGAGAAGGGGACATTACATCCTGCCAATCTGAGGCTATTTTTCTTCATTGATGCAATTGAGTAAAAGGGATCAATGAGCTCTTGAGAAGGAAAGAAGAAAATTGAAGCTGAATCATCTAGGATAGGGGGCAAAGGTAAGAAGATGTTCGACAGAGGTAAACAATGGGATGCTTTCATGAATGTCCAGCAACAAATTGCTCAAAGGCAAGAGCAAATGGCCGAATAGCAGGAGAAAACAACATAGATGATGAACATGTTGATGCAGACCATGAATAATGTGAATAACAATCTCAGATCTGCACAAAATAATGGTACACAAGGCAGTCACTATAATCAGAATGGACCTGAGATTCAAAGAAGTAGGGCTACCAGGTCCACACAACCATCATTCTTGCTCAGAAATGGACCCACAAATGAGGAAGAAGAGTTGAATCATGCTGTGGGTGATGTTAATTCAAGCATAGATGCCTATGCACAACTTGATCTGGATGTGAGACGCCAAATCCCATTTATACAATTTCACAATGCAA
The DNA here is from genome assembly GCA_007258455.2 of Sequoia sempervirens. Lineage (NCBI taxonomy): Eukaryota > Viridiplantae > Streptophyta > Pinopsida > Cupressales > Cupressaceae > Sequoia > Sequoia sempervirens. The sequence goes on along the minus strand of VDFB02000003.1, from coordinate 306,039,547 downwards.
GGAGTGGATCAAGAGGGAGACAACCAGTGCAACATTCCAACAAAGATCTGTGGCATAGGGCAAGCAAGTTGACTCTCCTAACTTTTGATGGCTAGGGGAAGGTCAGTGCATGAGCTTGGGTACAAAAGCTGGATACACACCTCTCACTTAGCCCTATAACAGAAGAGGAAGATTCAAGAACTGCTAAGGAGAAGATCAAAGGGCAGGAGCCAGAAGAATCATTCTTCAAAGAAGAAGAGCCCAAAATGATGGAGCTTGAAACAGTGAGGGTTGGTGCATCATAGCCAGACTCACAAGAGGAGGAAGTCGTAGAGCCGGAAGAAAAATTGAAGCTACAAGACATCACATAGTGAGAACAAGAGGAACCCTATAAGCGAGTCGAAGGTGAAGATTCCTTGTTGATTCCTAATGGTTGTGTGTACCGACAAAAAGCAGATGAAGTGAAGGTGGGAAAGACCGCATTTATTGGGCGTGAAGAGCTCGAGATGAAGGAAAGAGGTGTCATTAATTTCAAGTGATGTCCAAGAAGCATCCAGCCAAGTTTCGGGTATGGAAGTAATTGAACCATGTAATGATGATTTGCTACACATGGGAATGATAGAACCATGTGATAATGATATTCAAGAAATTAGTTATGCTATTGTGAAGAATGATTCAACTGAGGTTGTCCTCCATTAGGAGGAATTGCAACTATATCATGAAAACCCTAATGGTATTGGAGAGATGAAGGTTATACCCCATAGATGATGGCAGGAGGGTCCCTTCCTTCAAGGCCAAGGACATTCATATGTAATGGTTTGGGATCCAGGGGATATTCTAAGATGTGTAAGGGGTAAAGTTTGTAACAAGTTCCATATCGCTGTTGATGACAATTTCATCACTCCATACAACCAAATAAGAAGAAAATTCAAATTAACCATGGATGAACATAAGGGAAGTATTGGAAATGCTAACAAGGTTAGTGGCAAGGTAGTATAGTGTTCAATGCTGGAAGACATTCATGCTCTCTCGTTCTATGCTGGCCATGTATCAGCTAGAATTGTGGCTGCTTTGAGGTCATTAAAAACAGGATCTCTTATTGGACCAATGATCATGGCCTCACATAATCCAGCTTCTGACATTGGTGTAAAGGTTGCAGATCCAGGAGGTGGCATGTTGACCCTGGACTGGGGACCATTTGCTGAGGCCTTGGCAAATGCTGTCAATCCAGAGGATGTTGTACAAACAATAAAGGAGTTCATGAGGACTGAAAGTATATCATACAAAGAATCATGTTTTGGGGAGGAACTTGTAGCAAGAGACACAGGGCCCAGTAGAGAATCACTACTTGGTGCTACTATGCAAGGGATTAGATCATTAGAACTGTAAAAGGAATTTAGCTGTTGACATGGGTATCTTGACAACTCCACAGCTTCACTGGGTGGTCCGGAATAGAAACAAATTCATGCCAGCAACAGAATTTGATTATTACACACAACTGTCAAGCTCATTCAGGACTCTAATGCCATTGAGCCTTAAAGTGCTAGAATCAGAACCTTATATTGATGTGGTAGTAGATGGAGCCCATGGAGTGGGTGCAGACAAGTTTCTATTACTGCCATTTCTTGAGGGTCTAGAAATGCATATCAAGAACTCTCGCAAGGAGGGGGAAGGTGGCCTCAATGGAAGAGTTGGGACTGACTTTGTGTAGAAGGAGAAAGTGAATTACTGTGGATTGGGAGTTGGGGATGTGAAAAAGGTGTGCAAGCTTGGATGGTGTGGCAGACAGACTTCTTTATTTCTGCATCTCATCCTTGGAAAAGCAGAGCATTGATCTTATTGATAGTGATAAAATCTTGGCTCTATTTGCTATTTTCATCAACCAGCAGTTGGACGCTCTTCAAGAGAAATGCCACTCATTTAAGCTGGGAATTGTGCAGACTGCTTATGCCAATGGAGCTTCCACAAGCTACTTGAGGCATCTTGGATTGGAAGTTGTATCCACTCTCATTGGGAGTAGCATTGTATTCAAACCCTTGAGCTTATTAGAGTTGAGGGATGAAGATGCATTTTTTGATCAAGTTTTAGTTGGAGCTGGTGCCAGTGTAATCTTATTGGCAAACACAGAAATGAATGCAATTCATGCAGGACATGTTGAATGCAACTCCAAGCTTGTGGCCTTCTGTGTGGACCACCTGGCGGAATTTTCTGTAGTGTTGTGACCTTTTTCACACATCGCCCCATTGCAAATGGGGACCCTCGCTGGTTTGCTCTTAGGGTTTAGCGTTGAGTAGCAATTTCATAGTCTCTGATACCTGGGAATTTCATGTCAAGGTCTGGAGTCATCATCCGAGCCAAGTTGGGAGTTTGAGCCCGAAACTGAACGTAAACGTCATGGGAGTGCTTAGAAGGCCCTGCAGACGAGGATCGCCTGTGCTTTTGCTCAATTCTGACACTTCCTATTTTTTAGGGATTCTGCTTTTTTGCTTTTTTCGTTTTTGGCATTTCTGGCCCAATCTGGAATTTACTATTTTTAGAAAGTTGCTTTTTTGCTTTTTTCTATTTTTAGTAAGTTTCTATTTTTAGAAAGTGCTAGGTGTCACTGACATTTGAGTCAAAAGTTTCCATTTTTGGAACTAAAAAGCGAGCAAAAATCAAGCAAAGATCGAAAAATCATGAGAAAAGCAGAGAAAAGGCGCATGCAAGGTAAGAAAAGGCGCATGCAAGGTGAGAAAGGGCGCATGCAAGATGAGAAAAGCAAGAAAAAAGCGCATGCAAAGGTTAAAAATCAACTGGACAAAATCGTGCCTTCATGAGAAAATCACTGAAAAATCAAGTAAAAAGCAAGTAGATCATGGTGAAATTCGCCTAAGTCTGGAAGAGGTACGCCCTTGAGAAAATCCAGTTGAAACTTGAAAAAATCCAGTTGGAAAATCCGTTGATTAAAGGGAAAATCCAAGTAAAATTCATCCATTTGGGAAAATTCGCATTCCTCAAGAAAATCCAGTTGGAAAGTTCGAAATTCCAGTTGGACAAAGTGAAAATCAACTAAGGCATAAAAAATTATTGAACTGGACTTTAGGAAATTGAGTCAAAGTGCAATTCCAGTTGGGAAGTGAAAAATCCAGTTGGAAGTCGAATTTTCTCAAGGAGGAATCGAAATTTTTCTAAGGCAAAGTCACTTTGAGAGGTCAAAATTCCAGTTGAAAAGTCAAGAAGTCCAGTTGAAGGTCGAATTTTGCTAAAGGCAAAAAGATGAAAGAAAACTTAAGTTTTATTTTAAAACTTAATTATCAAGCCAAAAGGGACGCCTTGTTTGAAAAGTCAAAGATCAGGATAAGATTGCTTTTTCGTTTTAAAGCAAAATACAACCAATGAGAAGAAGAAGTCGACCTAAATCAATTTGGGAAGGTTTTTATTATAAAAGATAACTTGTGAGCTCATTTTTCATTATTTGCAAAAGTCGAACTTTCTTCACAGGCAAAGCTCTCCCAAGAAAAGACGTCTTTTTCAGCTGCAAGTGGATTTTTCTTGAGTTCCAGAACATTGAATTGGATTTTTTCTCTTCCTTTCCGGATTTTCTTCAAACAACTGCAGGTTATCTTTGGCGATTTTGAGAAGGGAATTGGATTTTTCATTAAAGATTGGAGAAAATTTCAGTATAAACCTTTAAAAATCCAAAAGATTATTTAAAATTCCATGAATGCTTTTTGAAAATAATGAAGGCGGATCAATTTCACTTAAGAATTTATTCTTTATGCAGCCTTTAATCAAGTTCTGGATTTTTAATTAATTTTTAACTTTCCTCCAGCCAAGAAATCGCCTTTTTGCAAATTTATTTTAAAATTCTCTAACTTCGAGTTTCTTACAGGCGCAATGTCTTCTCCAAAGAATGTGGGAGGTGGAGTCAGAAAAGCTCAAGTCAAGGAAGTCCTGAAAGAATTTTATCCAGAATCCCAGTTATCCTCGAAGTGGAAGAAAGTGGCAGATACAAACTTTGAACAATTTAATGCGATTCAGCACAAGAGAAGGATGTTTGGTACAGAAAACGAAATGCCTACGCCTATTGCTGCAAATATTGTTAAGTCTGGACTTCATCAAGCAGCAGGATTTCCGCCTGCAGTTCAGTGCAGTGAGTTAATGGTTGAGTGCGCCAGAAGGTACAATCCTCAAACAAGATCAATTAAAACGCCCAATGGAATCACCTTGGCCTATTTCACAGAGGATTCAGTCAGGGAAGTATTTGGTATTCCCCATCGCCGGAAAATGTTGAACAGGACTCAGCAAGAATCACAGGCCATGTTCGATCAAGCCAAGGAATCCTGTATGGACATCATCAATTCCAACTGGATTAAAGAACCCAAAAGACATCGCTCCAAGTTGCCAAAGAGACTAATTTGCACAGATTTTAAGATAGAATACAGTGATATGATTCATATGCTGAACAGAGTTATGGGAACTTCTCAAGGAGCCTTCTTTGAAGTATGGATGTTTTCATACGTGGAGGAAATCGTATTGGGAATGGAGGCTATAAATTGGGCTAAGTTAATAAGTGATAACATCGATTTCCAGTTGAGAAACCTTGAAAAAACTAAAACCTTCTACATGAGTTCTTATGTGGTTTACATTTTGGCACGGTTCACTAAGTACAGAGGACTGATTTGTAAAGGCGAAGTGGGACTTCGGAAAGATCAACTCAAATCATATGATTGTTACCCGCAGCTCCAGCTACATTACAGGGACAATTTCAAGATAACAAATGACGCCTTCCTTATGTATATCACGCGAGTTCTTCAAGGAACAGTGCAGAGGAGGCTATCTAAAGAAGCTATGGTAATGCTTGACAAGTTCGGGTCTTGGTTTATCCAGTTTCCGACATTTACTTATATAAGAATTCATGGATTCTCGGATGCTCCGTACAGGCTTCCTCGATACCCAACAGACAAAATTGTTATGCTTGAAGTTGCAAGGCAACTAGCATGTGTAGACTCCCTTCAGGCGAAGAAGAACAAACAAGGAGTGGATTTTCCGGTTGCAATTGGAAAAATGCTAGAAGTCTGTCCTTCATTACAATCAGCCAAAACAGCAGGGGTAGAGTTGCAATTTTACAAATTCGGCACCTATAATCCAAGGTCCGATTATGATCCTTACCTGAGAATGCACGGGAAGAAATCCCTTCATGTTATGCAGATCGAAGATTACTGGTCTAACCTGATGGATGAGTATGGAGTCAGGAAGAAGATTTGGTCTAGAATTCCAGTTGAGCTTATAAAAAGATGTGACTTGTTCCCTATACCTGAACAAGTGAAGGACAACGGGGACTACATTCATCCTCAATTTGAACAAGAAAAAGATAAGCCTATTTTATTGCCTAACTGGACACAACCTGAGTTGACCGATTTAAACACATTGATGAAGGACATTTTTGCTTACTCAAGGGAATGGGTTGATGGTCAGATCAGCAAGTTGAGGAAGGAACAAATTTCTCTTACTTACGCCACATTAAGCAATAAGGATAGTCAGGGTGAAGCAATTGGCGGAAGTCTTGATGAACTTTCGTATCCCAGCAAGAGGAAGGTAGTAAGTGGAAACCTTCACATAGAGGAAAGGGAATCAGCTAATGAAGAATTGGAAAGTAAGAAGCAGAAGGTGACTGAAAATCCCTCATCTTCAAGGACTTTGTCAGTTGGAGTAATTGAAAATGTATCCATTGTTGATATCGAGCCGAGCTATGAGCAAGAAATTCAGTTTCAAGAGTTAGAACAGGTGGATTCTCTCCAAAATCAAGCCTCCACGGAGTGTTTAGAAGGAGATGATACTTTGATGATTGAAGGTGCAGGAGATACTGAGATCCTTGAGGACAATGAAGAACTAGGAGATGAGGTAATTTCTGCTCTTAAAGGAATTAATGATGATGTTCAGTTAGAAGATGGGATGGAATTATCCACAATCCCGGATTGGCTAACTGAAAGTTTGAAGAAGAAGTCCAGACCACTGGATGAAGTTCAACCAGTTGAGGGCATACAGGACTTCCTAGAAAGAATTGGCAAGGCTAAAACGCCGAAAAAGCCTAAAAAGTATTCTCAGATCACCAGGAACGATACAGGATCCAGGATCTTACAGGTGGCAGTCCCGAAGATTGGTAAGCCAAGAGATCAGATTGCTCCTATGGATTACGAAGTTACAACATTGGACATTGGGCCAACGACAATAGATCAGGATTTCCATGAGTTGGCGGACACTTCCAAAGCCATCAAGGAAAAGTTCGATAAAACAGAAGAGAAGAAGGAGAGGTTGGAGTTAGAAAATCTGAGGCTGATAGAGTTCATTCAGCAGCTAACAGCCCCTTTGCGTCAGGAAAATGCAGCCTTTATTCCACCGTCATCTCTTACTCCGGAGTCCGTTGATGTCCTTGAAGCTATGAGGATCACGAGTCAAGCTACCAAGAATTGGGTGAGCAATATTTCAAAACAGATGGAGCAATTCTTGGAGAAGTGCGCCCAAACTTATGACAGATCTGCATTGCTGATAACTGAAGTGAGTCAAGTTGAAGACCATTGGGAAGATTTCCAGTACACACAGGACAAAGTGATACCTCGTTTGAGGGTTCTAAAAGAAGTTTCCATGCATATATTGATCCAGGAAGGTGTTGTCGAAGAAGGAGCCTCGTATGATTTCAGCAGGTGGTATTATTCCTTATTGGCCAACAAGAAGACATATGATGGAATAAAGGAAGAATGTGCTGCTATACGGAGCACGATTGAGAAAATTCAGTTCAAAATCCTCACTTCTCTTGAAGGATTAACAGGACAAGAACATCATGATACGAATGGCTTAGACTTAGAAGGATTGAAGAAAAGTGTGATGAGCATTTACTTCAAGGAAGTGCAGATTATTACAGAGAATCAGCTTGATGATATGTCTTCCCTTTTGACCTTCATGGAGAACTTTCAGAAGCAGGAGGCTAGATGGGAAGGAACTTTCACTCAGTGCCTGGAGACCTTGGACGTGATTGGAATGCAACTGGATTCTGTGCCGAATATCTCAATGGAGGAACTTGATTCTGTGTTAGCCAAATTTCTTGCATTTGCAGCTAGGGAGCGATCCAAAGGGAATTGCATTCTGGATTCCCACTTGCTCGAATGAAGTGCAAGGTGTCACCATTTTCCATGCTCCAAATGGCGTGTTCTGCTTGTGCCATGTGTCTTTGAGTTTGTTATGCTTTTAGGGTTAGGGTTTATCAAATTTGATCTTGGCCGTTGATTTCAAGTTTAATCTTGGCCATTGCTTTGTAATTGGGGTGCCTATATAAACCCCATTCATTTCATTTATTCAGGGAGAGACTGATGAGATTGTTGCAATATTGCTGTTTAAATAATAAGTGGATTCAGAGTTGAGCATTTGTTATTTCTATGAGCCCGCATGGTTTCATTGATTTCTTCAAAATAGAGTAAATTTGTTTTCAAGTATTTTAGATGAATGAAAGATTGATAGTGTTGGAAATAGTGGAATTAGTTCATACCTTTTTCAATTGGATGATTTTCAATTTGATGTGTAAGGTTAGTCTGAACATTAAAATTGCTTAATTTGAGTTCTATTATCTATATGCATTGGTCGAATTGATGGTGATATAGTGTAATAGGATATCTTTCGTAAACCCTTGAAGATTGCACCGTCTTTGTCTAGTTGTAGTGCCGTGCTTGGCGAAGCAAAGATTGGTTTAAATTCCATTATCCAGCATTTGTCTCCGAAGTTCATAGGATTAGTTCTGCATAAATCTAGTTCCTTTACCCTCATCCCCTTTTTTATTTTATTTTAAACTGAAAATCCAAAACATAAGAGCATTCAACGTTACATCAATCCAAATCCCTACTTTGAGTAACTTACTATCCAAGGGTCCCTTTGTGAAACCAGCATATCACATCACCTATTGAGCTTGTCCATCCCCCAAACCGGAACATTGGAATTACCGTATGACCTTTCTAGCAATCTTAGCATAAGAGGTAATTTTTCAAGAGAGGATAGAGCTGCCTTTGGGCATTCTTTTATTCTAAAGTGTTGGGTGTGTCACAAAACACGCATCAACATGTAGCAATGCCAGTTTTGAGCTTTACCACCACAAGTGAGAATGCCACTGACAATGAAGTGACTGTTCAAATATATTGTGTACAAACACAGGACCTTCAATAGTATGCCCTTGAAATGCCACAATGCCTTACCACCTCAGGTGGAACTCGCATCTTTAGATGAGGATGCTGTCTCACGTGCTTTTGACAGGTCAACTTCGTCTACTTTTGTGCTGTCAGATTTTCCTCATGGTAATGATATAGGAAAAAGGATAGGCAGTTCTGGAATGAAGTCATCCAGGCCTATGGATGCTCCTGAGATTTTTACAAGTATGGACCTTGGTTACCCCTCAACTCCTCATGCTCATGGCCACCTTGCTGTGTCATGCAGGAACATCACATCTTTCTTTTCAGTGCCTTTATATGTCCCTACTGATAATGCACCTTTGTCTTCTCAAGTTCTTGTTCCTTCGAGTCCAAGATTGTCCAGAAGGTTATCTGGAACAAAGAGTCTAGTTTAGATTTTTAAACATGATGTCTATCCAATAAAATCTGGGGACCCACCTGATATACAAATAGTTGAAGAGCATTCTATTGAAAGGAAATTTGATGCTGATATGACTAATATTTCTGATCTGGGTTCTGTGGAGGTTATTAGTACATATAAAGGAGATGACAGGATGGGTGCCTCCAGTCAATCATACTCAATAACTCTTCACAACTCATGTCTATGGTTCTGCCTTCTCACTCTGATAAAGGATCAGATATAAATATTGAAAAGGCAAACAAAAAGTAGTTCGAGACATGCTGAGGGGGCTCTTTCAGAAAAAGGAGCAAGAAATGTATCCATTCACATAGATCCTTCACAAATGTTGCCCCGTTTTTGGAAATCTTCAAATTTGTCTTCTCAACAAACAATTCAAACAGGTCAGCCAAATTCTGTGATACAGTCTGGCCAACAGGGTCAGGCCCAATTTCATTCAGTACACAGTCAAATTCTATCCGGACAACAAGTCCAGATGCAAGTTGGACATAATGGTCAGGCAAAATTGCTACAACAAGCCCAGGTCCAAAAAATGCCAATACAACTAATAACAGCACCTCTGGTACAGTCTCCAATTCAAGTTTATCATCAATCTCAGTCTCAAGTTTCACAACCAATATCACAGTCTATTCAAACATTATCTCAGTCTCCTCCAAATGCAGTGATACAATCTCAAGTTACCCCTGTTATTTTGGGTCAGTGTCAATAATCGGCTGTGGGGAAACTACATCAGCCATCACTTCCACAACAAACAAGGCCATCGTTGCAATCCCATCAACCTTTAGGTCAGGTGCAAAGTCAGCCAACTCAAAGTAAGGCAAAGTTTGCAGGTGCAGAATTGTATGTTGTTGAACTCAAAACTGAAGTTGATGATGTGCAGATGCTTAACATGAATTCCTCACATTAAGGGAATGGAATTGCAGACTTTGAGGAGTTGGTATAAATTTTGTTCCTTATGGAACAAGTCCTACTGCTGAACAAGAAGCGTACAAGTAGAATGAATTGGGACCCTGGCCTTACAAGATTGACTGTCCAGGAGTTGTCATTGCTTGAGGACAAGCAATCTTTGGGAAGGGCAAACTGTCATGTCTCCATCTTAAACAGGGGCCTATTTCATGAGGAGCACCTCCCTTTGTGGAGCCAAATGATTAATAAAATATTACAATGCTTTTCAAGACCCTTCCTAAGAGGAGTGCCCAAGTTAGAGAGGGAAAACAAGTTAAATTAAATTACATTAAATAATGCTTAGTTTACCCTTATGAGGGCGCCCAAGCATGGGTTATTACTTATATTAAAAAAATGGGAGGAAACTTTGGATGACTTGAGGGCAAGTTGAATTTGCATCACCTATTTAAAGGTGATTTTTATTCATTGTAAGGGCATCAATGAATCTTTTATCCAAATTATGAATTCAAATTCTGAATTTTCCATACAAGGATGCAAACCCTTGTTTGGAGGTGTGGGAGGATGAAAACCCTTCTTCATCACACAATAGGAGGACGAAGTCCCTCTTCTTGCATTTGCACTTCATTGGCAAATCGATTCAGCTAGGGCAATCGTTGTATTCATCTCAAGTGTTGAAGATTTGTGAAAATCTGTAAGAAAGTTGCAATTCTGAAAATGTCATCTTGTTTCCATTTTCTGAAAGATCATAATATTGAATATTGATTGGGTAACTGAGATTTGGTACTAAGCTTTGTTTGAGGTGCTTGATCCATATAATGGTTAACCCGAGTAATTTTCAGACTGATCAATATTGCAAATTTCTGATGATAACTCAGATTTAAGGATCTGAGTTGTATACAGTTTGATGGATGTAATTTATGTGTTGCTGAGTTGAGTTTACTTTGTTCTATTTTGCCAATATTGTGTTGGGGAACACAGTAACATTGTAAAGGGAATAAGCCCTATATCATAACAATTTAGATGCCCTAGGAAACTGGGCCGAGTCACACTAGCCTCAAGCACACACAATTGCATAGCCTTACCTTCCAGCCGGAATCATGTGTAGCTGAGCGATTTGGGCATCCTTGACACCGATTACTTCAATATTCAGACATTTCTGGGCGACTTGCTACTGCAGTGTATTCGCTGAACGGGAACGAATGATTGGTGCTACTTGAAGCCCTAGATCTGCATATTGTCATCTACAAGCAACCATATCTGATTTAATAGTGTACCCTGGTTGGCTGATGCAAGCGCCTAGCTAGCTGTGGGTAAACCTTTATGTACACCAGCATTTGTTTGTCAGATTTAATGATATATTTCAGATCTGTGTGCTCTCCATGATTGTTGCAAGTTTAAACTGTGGAATGCAATTAGTTATAGGTTAGGTGATCTGTGTGTACCTGTTATAGTTAATATATTGCCCAAATCTGCGATATTTATTATCATGGCTAGGGTTTAGAAGTAATTTGATAGCTATTGCTTGATTTTACTTAAGCTGAACCCTAAAGGTTAAACCCTAGGGACATAATAGTGAAAGAAAAGGACAAATGTTCAGTTGGCAAGATTTTAATAAAGAATTAACAACCTTCTAAGTGCAACCATGTATTGAAAATTATTTTACCCAACTAGAAAAATTAAAACAATTAAGTTCTTTAGTTGAATATAATGCTGAGCATTTGAGATTAGCACTTAGAGCTCCCGAGGTGACACCTTACCAAAGACTACAATTGTACATCAATGGACTTAAGGACCAAATTCAACATGATGTTTGTTTGTTGGAACCTTGTATAGTTAGGAAAGCTATGCAACAAGCATTGCATATTGATAAACAAAATACCACCAAAGGTGAAACCATGAGAATAACTGATAAAAATGTGGCTAATCCTACAAGCAAAAATATAAACAAATTCTTTAACCTAGTAATCTCTCTTCTCAACAAGAGATAAAGATAGGAGAAAAAGGCCTTTGTTCGAATTGTGGTAGCAAATGGTTAAGGAGTCATAAGTATTCTGGTAGTGAGAAAAAAAATAAGGTCGAAGAAGAGGGAGAAATACCTACAAAAGAACTAAACATAAAACTTAAGAATGATGATTTCAAGGAAAAAGGAATCATTACTATCTCTCTACATGAATTGAATGGAACAAATGCACCACAAACACAAAGTAATTGGTAATATGAAAAAGAAAAATGTGAAAGTGTAAGTAGATAGTGGTAGTACACATAACTTTATTGAGAAGATTAGCTAATGAGTTTAATTGTTTTGTTTATCCAGTTTGTAATTTTCAAGTCATGATAGCTTAATGGGAAACAACTACCTTTTGGTGGCAAATGCCATCATATAAAACTCTCGATAGGAAATTATCAACTAGATTAAAAAATGTTTGCTATACCTATAAGTGGAGTGGATGTAGTTTTGGGTGTGCAATGGCTTAAACTATTAGGAACAATATCTTTCAATTTTCAAGACTTATCCATGTCTTTTAGGATACATGGGAAAAAATATGAACTTTTGGGAATTAAATCACTACCCTGTGAAATCATTAGCTCCCATAGGATGGAGAAATCATTCAAGAAAGGTTCTTATAATATAGGGGCACAATTACAATTTATAGAAGCACATGATATGATAAGTCAAGATTAACTACAAATTCAAGAGATTATTCAGTACCACCAACAAGTGTTTCAAGAATCAAAGGTTGTACCTCTAATTGGAGACCATAATCATGACATTGATTTAATACCAAAAAACACTGTTCATCCCAACAAAAGTTCCTATTTATCCCCTATGCTTATGCTTAACAAAAAGGATGATCCATGGAGAATGTTCTCACATTACAAGAAGCTAAACGAGATCACTCATAAAAACAATTTTCATATTTCTAATGTTAATGAATTAGAAGATAATAAAATCTATGCAAAAAAAACCAAATGTGTCTTTAATGTGAAAGAAGTAGAATACTCAGGACATCTGGTATCACTTAAAGGTGTTAAGGTGGACCCTAAGGAGAGGATTTTTGGGTCTAACAAGATACTATGGAAGATTTGTTCATACCTATCAACTTATAAAGAAACATTTTTTTGGGAAGGTATTAAAGTGAATGTCCTAAAATATGTGGTGGAATTTTTGATATGCCAACAAAATAAAAGGGAAATAATAGACTCCAAGCCTCTTAAAGATATTAGGCATTCCAATACAATGGGTAGAAATATTAATGGACTTCATTATGGGGATGAACAGTGGGTAGAAATATTAATGGACTTCATTATGGGGATGCCAAAGTCAAATAATCTTGATGTAATCCTACTTGATGTGGATAGACTCATTAATAATAAATATTTTTGTAGACTCTCTCATCTATTTTCTACTAATACCATGTAAAATGTATTCATACAAAATATACAAAAACTTCATGGAATTTCCAAAATCAGATTGCAAAATAGAGCCACTTCAAAATTCCTAATGAAGTGGAAGAATTTTCCAATTGAAGATTCAACATGGAATGATGAATGATTCATACAAAAATTTGTAGAGTTGCTAAGCATTGAGAGCAATGCTTTTCTGAAGGGGGAGGCAATGTTATGATCCTAATCTAGTATATTCCTAAGTATATATTGTATACTCTGAAGCATAGTTTGAGGACTTTGCGAGTCCTGGAAAAGACTCTTCGGACTCGCGAGTCCTATGGCTCGCCGAGTTGACTCGCCAAGGACTCTCGAGCTGAATCTTGGAGAGTCCAGGCTAGGACTCCCGAGTCCCAATGAGTGACTTGCGTGAGTCCTAGAGTCGGACTCCCGAGTACCAACTTATGACGCTTGGCATCGTCTAGAACAATGAGTATGAATGTTTAAAACTTGCTTTTTGTTTGTTTTTTTCATTTGAAAGTTTGAAACTATGAGTACGAATGATGAAATTTCAAATATTGAGTGTTTGAAGATCATATAACATGTGCAATATTTGAATTATGAGAAATTGATAATCAAATTAGGCTCTTATGTTCTCTAACTGCATTAATTTATTTTTGTTTTTTTGTAAAACTATGGTTTTCTTCTTTGCCGAGTCCTAGCCAAGTTTTTTGTCGAGTCCGTGCCGAGTCCTATTTTGGTCTGCCAAGTCCGAGTTTTCAATATTTTCTCTTAAGTATATATTATATATTCTTTATTATAATAAGGATAACCACTTGTGGCATGCTTAACCCTAACTTAAATATTATTTAATACACTAATCCCTCTTAATTAGGATGAAAGGGTATGTCCCTACATAGTTAAGCCTATAAATAAGGAAGGGGACTCTCATTTATATCATCATATCATCAAATAGTGAATTCATATAATATTATCTGATTATTGGAGGTAGTCTGCCTAAAGTGGCCTGCTATATTTCTGATTTTTACACTTATTTCCAAGAAATATCATAATATTGCTCATGTCACATTTACTGTCGTGAATGATAAAAATTGTTTGGTTAATCTTCATCATGATTGTCTCTAAATTCTAAAGCCTTTTCAGCATAGGAATGAGCACCTTCATCATAAGTGCCTTAACAAGTTTAAGGATACTCAGAGATTGCCTTAGAAATTTGGGAGGCCATCAAGAACCTAAACTCAGAAAAGGTATCTATGAGATCCCATGCTTGTGTGCCATTTTGTAAATCGGTGGGAAAAATAGATCAATTTGAATAGGAATCAATGGAGATGCTTATAACTTGTGATTTGGTATTATGAAATGATTGGCATCAGTAGAACACGAGCATAAAACCAATCATCTAATCTGCATAAAGACAAAAGAACTAGGAAGGCCACATATATTGAGAACAAGCCAAAGAATGTGATTAGGGTAGATGATTTAATACTCAGCCAAATCTGAAAGTGACTTATCCACAAGCTTGATGGTAACTATTTAAGCAGTCAATTAATTATTTAAATTTTCTAACAAATCAATCTATCTTACTACATATGAATCCAAACGAACGAATCTAAAATCTAAGATGCTTGTTGCTCTTATTGACTATTGCATAATTTGTCACCCAGAAAGGTTGCATTAATAAATTCCATTACATAGTATGCAATTACGCCCAGTTTCTGTTTTTTAGCTCCCTTTTTTCTGCATTTCTTATGAATAGAGGCACTTGAATATTCAACTATTTAAGCAGTTAATTGATTATTTAACTTTTCTAACTAATCAATCTATCCTACCATGTATGAGTCCAAATGAACTAATCCAAAATCTAAGACTCTTGTTGCTATTATTGACTTTGAGATAATTTGTCACACAAAAAGGTTACATTAACAATTTCCATTACATAATATGCAATTACACCAAGTTTCTGTTATTAGCTCCCTTTTCACTGCATTTCTTACAAATAGAGGCACTTGAATATTAAACTATTTAAGCAGTTAATCGGTTTTTTAAAATTTCTAACTAATCAATCTTTCCTACCATGTATGAGTCCAAATGAACTAATCTAAAATCTAACACTCGTGTTGCTATTATTGACTTATAGAAAAATTGTCACCTAGAAAGATTGCATTAATAATTTCCATTACATAGTATGCAATTACACTCAATTTCTGTTATTTAGCTTCCTTTTCTCTGCATTTCTTATGAATAGAGGCACTTGAAGGCTGCAATAAATCAGCTGCATTTATATTCTGCAAGGACCCAGAGAGAGCATAGAGGCTACTAGAAGTTACTGTCCAAAGTAATGTTTGGTTTTCTTTATGCACAGGCCTATCAACAAGCTGAGAAAGAAGCAGCTGCTTTTGTGAGAAAGCAAAAGGATTATGCACTGTTAGATGCTGATGATGAGGATGATGAAGTTGCTACTGCTGTATCTCACATTCAATCTAAGAAAGATTCTCGGCAGAAGCACCTTCGGAGGAAAAGAGAAGTCGCTGAAAGTGATGAAGATGATGAGGTTGAACACAATTTTTAATGGGCTCTTGGATTGTTTTGTATCTTTTCCCTGCTTTACTCTTGAGCAGATTTTTTCACTTGTTGAATTTTAGTTTGTTTATGGGCGTAAAAGCAACATACTCTTAATCAGAAATTGAAGCACACAACCCCAAAACAGATGCTTGGTATTACCTGAATGTTGTATTGTTTCTCCTTGGCTTATCTTAATATTCTTGAGTTTAGTGTCTTGCAATCTTGTTCTTATGGTTGGTGAACCTATTGCAGGCTGTAGTCCGGCTGACAAAATCAAGACGAGATGGAAGGAGTCTCTCAGATGAAGATGAGGAAGACGAGGAGGTAAGTAATTGTAGCATTCAGAGGACACCTCTTTGATAATATAAATAGGTCACTAATCTTTGAGGGACATATTGTTCAACTATAAATGGAAATATATTTGTCTTCCCAAAAATTTAAACATTGGGGCTTCTCTACAAGTCATCTATTTATTTCCAATTGCATTGTTAGTATCACTAATCAGGAATTAGCATCAGGAGAGATTGCTTCTTGGGTCATTTGAAAGAGAGAAAATAGTTGTAGGTTACTGTTGGAAATCTCTTATTTCTTGTAGTTTGGTACTATACTTTCTTGATCACCTCTTATCTTTCATTTTCAATTCTGGTTCTTTTCAGTTTGTTTCATTTTACTGATTTTGATTTATTGCCTTTCTCAAGATCATACCTATGTCTTCCAGTAGGGTGTATTGGTACTCTCATTGATTGTTTCATTTGTTTACAGTAATGCTTGGTTATAGATCACTTTGATCTATCAGCATCATCTAAGACAACCAATTCAATATATGGCAAATAGTTGATTTGAAATTTACAGGCAAAGAAAGAGGCAGCTAGGGAGCAAGATCAACGAGAAAGGTTTGAACTTGAAAGGAGACTTCGTGAGAAAGATGAAGCTGCCACAAGGAAGGTTTGTTTTGACATTTACCTTGATTTTTTCCCTTTGTTTAGAGCATGCAACTGTTCATTGTCACATTATTGTTTGATATGATATTTGTGTTCTTTAAGATGGTTAAGTAAGAAAGCTTTCACATTCAAAGAGAGGCTCACTGTTAATGATGTTAATCTTAAAGATGATTTCTATAATAATAAGACAAAAACTTATGGAGGTGTTAAATCCTAGAGGTGCAAGTTAAATTATAAGTATTTTGATTAAGTTCAATTTTAATGATCTTTTGCCACAGTATTATATCAAGTCTTAAATCTAGAAGCGGAAAGTTTTGTTAAGATTTTATTTTGTACTAGACATTTGCTTATACTAAGAAATTCTAATTTGCTCTGCAGTTCATGGAACCAAAACTGAGCAGAAAACAAGAAGGTAAATTATGTTGACAGTTAATGTGTATGTTGTGCTAAACTCATTTCTCAGAACATTTGCTTGTGCGATTGAATTTCTTATGCACTTTGCTAACTTCCACTATTCTACCAAAAGAGGAGGCAATCCGGCGATCTGAAGCTGAGAAGGAGAATGATCTTCTTCCCACTTTAAGGTATTTGTTCTCCTGAATTTTCACTTTTAAATGTTTCATCTATATTGTTACATGATTTATTGGTGAAGAATATTTTAATATACTAATTCTACCATGTCACATGGACTTGTAGCAATAAACAGATACAATTCTATTGTTGGTTATTGTGATATAGGCTCATTTTATATTTGCCTTTGGATTTGCAGAGAAATTTCTCGGCAAGAGTACTTGAAGATGAGGGAACAGAAAAAACTTGATGAACTGAGGTAAGCCGACAGCCATCTCAATTTTGTAGAAAATCTATAAATGAGAGACAGAATTTTACATTTGGCCTTGAATTGGATCTTTAGTGTATGATCTGGTCTCAATGGGAGGGAGATCCATTTCCTGAAATTATTTATCTTTATTGAACTTATCATTTTTCAGACTTTTATACAACATTTTTTCAGGGATGATTTGGTGGATGAAGAATACTTGTTTGAAGGAGTAAAGCTAACAGCCAAAGAAGAACAGGAAATGAGGTTGGCCTTTTCAATGTTTAAGCAAAGAAGTAGATTGCAAAAACATTTACTTTTCATTGCATATTTGTTTGGTATTAGTTAATAATGCAAAAACTTCGTTATGCTAAGGGTCCTGTAATGGGCTTTGACATTTTGAGATTACAATTATATGTGAAACTCTTTTGAGGTGGTATCCAATAAATTACCAGCAATTAGTAAGTACACAATATGGTTAGCCATGCTGTCTTCATAGTGTTGTTTTTGCTTTCGTTTTCTAGATTAAGATCAATCATCACAATTAAATTTGACTTTCAAATCTTATGAGACATAATTTGAGTTTTGAGTGAATTGTAAAATCAATTTTACTACACCAGCTGAGTGCATCTTTGAATTCCAAATTTTTTTGATAGTAAAAATGTGAAACGCCATCCAATGAATTTCTTAGGCACCTATTTCTAGCACAAAATGTCTTCATACAATTTCATATCCAACTCATCAATCCAAATGATTTTGTAGTTGTCAACTAATGCACCCTTAGATCAACATTAGCACCTCCCTTGCATCCACGACAACCTTCTTGACCCACTAATTGGCTGATGCCCTTGAGTGCATTGTTCATGGCATGCATACAATAAAGGATCTGATAGATTTACTCGTAGTTGGACTCATTTAACCACTTGCATCACATTGGAAACTTTGCATCCTTGCATTTTCTTGAGTATTCAATTACTCTCAGAAAGCAAGGTGCATTTGTAAATGAAACTATAATATTGATGAGTGGGTGGTGTCTAATATCTATCCACCCATGAATGATGATATTGCAGCCATGAGAGACCCATGTGGCCTCCATCAACAAATTCACCTTAGAATAGTTTTGGCAAAAAATACTAGACCATTGGAAAGTGTTTGAAATGATTATTGATATTTATAATCGTGTGTTTACAAGAGGAGAGAAAAACTCCTTATAAAGAAAATTACAAGACGATGTTTCTAAAAGAAACAATTGTTAACTAAAGCAAACTAAAACAAAAATCAGAAAGATGCTAAATCAACTAAAGCGTAAACATAAGTTATTAAAAACTGACTAAGTTAACTAAAGACTAACTAAAGCTAAGATGACCATTAATATTACAATAAATACTTTGATACCCTCCCTTAATGGTCATCCTACAAACATGAACTTAGTCTACCCATATTCTTTTGGAAACATATCATCGGTGACTGATAACTGGAGAAGCATAACTGCCTCGCGATTATAGATCCTTTCCCGCAGAACAATCAAATCAAGACACTAGCACTCGAAAATTGTGAGTTTCCTCTACTTCCAGGTAGTATAACTTTTCCCATTGAACCTCTGCATACTTTCCAACACAACGTTGGATAAAGTAGCCATCCCTCCCATTTTCAAAAAATGAGGTAAAACTGTGATCAGCTGGCACAAACTCTAGACAATCAGCTGGCACAATCCACGATTTTTCAAAAATCGTTTAAAAAAGAGGCTTAGTAACAATAAGATTTTTTAGAAAAACCTTCGTAAACTTTGAAAAGGTAAGATTTTTTAAAAAAAAAACCCTCAAAAAACTGCAAAATTTTTAAAGAAATTTTTCAAAAACTCTTTTAGCAAACTTTTTCAGAAAAAATTTTGAAAAACTCTTTGCAGAAATTTTTATTTTTCCCAGAAAAATTGTCAAAAATTGACTCAAAAAAACTTAACCCTTTAGGCTGCCATGAAACCATGATTTTAAAGAAACTATGAAATCTACATGAAGACTTCAGCCACAAAAAGTTCATCCAAAACTGTCACAAAACCCTAGCGCCCAAAAAAGGAAAAAACCCACAATTTTTTTTACAGATCCTCCACAACAAAAACTAGAATTTTTTTTTCAAATCTTCCATGAAAATCTGTTTCAAAAACTTCTCAAAAAATCTCCTTCAAAAGTATCCTTCGATTTTCAACAAAATTGGCTAAAACTAATTAGGTTCGAGCCTAAGCTTTGATACCATGAAATGATTATTGATATTCATAATTGTGTATTAAGAGGAGAGAAAAACTCCTAATAAAGAAAATTACAAGATGTTTATAAAAAAAAAAATCATTAACTAAAGCAAACTAAAACAAAAACCAGAAAGATGCTAAATCAACTAAAGTGTAAATAGAAGTTACTAAAAACCAAGTTAACTAAAGACTAACTAAAGCTAAGATGACCATTAATATTACAATAAATACTTTAATAGTGTTGGGAACCAACTTTTTGATTATTTTCTATTTTTGAAAATCTGATACAATATGCCCAAGTTATGCCAAAAACAAAATAATGTTCCCTTATGGTAAGATTGGAGGTAGGTGGTGGTTGCCTCGTGGTGAGTGGGCGGTTGGCTAGTGGTGCCATTGGATGAGTAGCAATTGGGTGGCAATTTTCGGGCTGATCATCGTTCTAGGCGACATAATGGTTGAGGTAGACTTGGAGTGATGATTTGGCTAGTGGTGGTGGTATTTTTTCTCTATTTTGTTGTTGGTGAATACCATGTTGGTGCGAAAAATAAAATGTGTCGTTCCCATATTCTACCATTATGTTAGTCTTCCAATCAATAGAAATCTCCAATAATGAAAATAAAGCTTTCTTGATAGAGCATCAACTACTAGATTATCGATGCCAAAGTCATAGGCTTGAAGCTTACTTAACAATTTTTGTTGTTTGCCGTTTAGATCTCTTTAACAAAGGAAAAACTTCAAACTATTGTGATCTATTTTGACCACAAACCTTCCACAAACTAGATATTGCCTAAATTTGTCAAGAGCATGTGTTATGGCTAGCATCTCTTTATCGTAGATTGAATAGATCTTTTTAGTGTCCTTTAGCTTTCTTGTTTCAAAAGCTATTGAATGTCATTTTTACTTTAACTCTGCTCCAATTTTTTCACTTGAGGCATCACATTCTAGAACAAAAGAAAGTGAGAAGTTCAGAATAGCTAGTACAAGACATGAATGTACTACTTCCTTGAGTTTCTCAAAGGCTTATTAAGCTATCTTTGCCTAGGCAATTGAAATTTGTGAATGGAAACAACCAATTGAAAGAATTCTTTGACATATCTTCTATAGTAGCTACATAGCCCAAAGATCCCTCTCAATTGAGTTAAATTGGTTGGTGGATCCCAATCTAAAATAGCTTGTATCTTTTGTTGATCTACTTGCACTCCTTGAGCACTAATAACATGTCCTTAACATAGGATCTTTGTCAATGCCATGTCCACTTTTTGTATTAACTTATGTTATGGACTAAATTACCTATTTTCGACGTCTCTCCTGGTCCAATTTTGTGTTTGTCTTCTTCTTCTTTCCCCTTGTGTTTGGCTAAGGTCTTCAAAGTATGGAGGCATGTGTAGTCCTTTAAGTGTTTGTCATTCATTGGAGGATCAAAGTTCCTTGTTGAATCATGCTTTCTTGTCTAAGTCTAACTTTCCCTTGGTCCCTGTTAGATTTTTGAATTTCACCATTTGGGCATGCCTTTCCGCCCAACTCTGCTTTCCTCCTTTATTCCCATTGGAGTACTAGACTTCTCCCTATCAACATGCCTTCTTCTCAAACCTTGACTCTCAACTTGTGGTATGAGTCATGCGATATCTTTGACTCTTGAACTTCGACACTCTCACCATTTTTCGCTATCCACCTCACCTACCTTCTAACATGATCCAAAAACACCATTAATGATGGATTGGACTGCACAACTGCTTCAAAAGGGTTTTCTCTCACCTAGAAAACATTTTCATATTTTGGGTGTGGATTCACATGTACTTGCAGTATGGGAAGATGAAGACGGCCATGCATCATTAAGGCAATGGTTGCATCCTTAGTTGCCTAGGATCTTGACATAAATCTTAGATGTTGTTTTGGGGGATCTCGTACCAAATGTTGAGTTCAATAGTATAGAGTATGGACACATTCATTCGAACATCATGTAATCTCCTACACACCAAAACCCTAATTGGAAACCTTGTTATGAGCACTTGTGTTCGAATGCCCAAATTCAAGAATGAAAACCCTCGAGTTTGTTAGAGTGTAGAAGATAAAAACCCTCTTGATCCCACGTGTTAGAGGATGGAACTCCTTTGGCTAGAGGGCGATCTTGTTCATAGGTTGTGACAAAGCTTTCATGGTTGCGTATTGTAGCTGTACCCAGTTCATATCTTTTGCAACTTGTTGCTGATTTGAGTAGCATGGTTTCGAGTTGTTGTTTGCTATTATAACACTATCTCTTGATGTAGTTTCAGATTTATATTGTATTGTTTGTTTATTATTGTTGTTGTAGCAACTTATTGTAATGCATTGCAAATCCATTTAATATAATAGATGTTCTGTAGTGTATTATACATCTTGTGAATCCAACATTTGATCTGGGTAATCTCTAATGCGCAAAATTGTGCTTTATAATATGAGTTTTACCAGATATGGGTAAATGTATTACAGACCTGATAATATAATAGATGTTCTATAGTGTTTTATACATTTTGTGAACATGATTATTGGGGATTAAGCATTGTAAGCTCAATATAATCTCAGCTATTGTTTAACTTTATGCTATTGTATCTGTTGTGTTACAACATTCTGTAAGGTATTTGCAGACCTGTTCGATAGGGAAAAACATTGTGATTTGTTTTACATCTTGTCAATTCAATTTGAATTAGGGTATCAATGAATGCAGAAGTAATGAAGAATGTTTGGGTTTGTTAGTTCAGGTAAATTACTTAAATCTACAATTTATGTCTTTATTTTGTTGTACCAACCTATAATATTAGGGTTTGAGTGATATTGTGTAAATGCAAAAGGGAAATTTCTGAGTTGTGGCAAGAGTTTGGTAAAATAGTTAAATTAGAAATTAAATTGTCCTAAATATTTTGATCGTGACAACATCGTGGCATTAGAGTGCTGTTAAAATTTGTATTCCTGAAGCTTATTTGGCAAAGATATTCGTTGGGGATATTACATATGGTTTTCTTCTAGTTTGTGAATCATTGGGCTATCAAATAGTATTGCTAGTTTCAATATAGAGCTTCAAACTAGTTTCAATATATACGAAGCTCTACGTATAGAGCTTCAAAGAGAAATTCTCTTTTTACTTTGAAGTAATTGATGAGATCATTAGTGGAAGAGACTACAAAGTGGTTTGCAAAATACCAAAATATATTTAAAGAATTAAAGGTAGCTTTGTCATTTGTAAAATATATAGAATTTTCTTTCCCAAACTACCCAAAGTGAATAAAATCAAAGGATGAACAAGTACAAAAAAAAACCAAAAAAGAAGCACATGTGAAAGAGAAAAGGTCTTTGCTGAGTGAAGAGTGTATAGAACCACAAGCACAGCTGACATCATAGTATAAATCATTTTCAAAGACACCATATAGGAGTATCTCAAAGGAAGATTCAGACAAGAAGGGACATCATGCACCCCCTTGGAGGACCATTGCCCCAATTGTTACAAAGAAGATAAATGAAGATACCAAAAATGAGTTGAGAAGAAAGACTTTGCTTCTCTTGCAACAAACTTTGGCAGTTAATTCATAAACATCAAGGCAAAAATGACGTGCTGTCAAAAGAGTAAGAGAGGATGGAAATGGAGGTTTAACAATTTACAAAGGAGCAAAAGGAATTCACATCGGATGCTATATGTAAAGATTCCTTAATTAATATTTTAGTGTTCTCTAATGAGCTCTCACTTCAAGAAAGTGTTTATTGTAATGAAGTTAATGAAAAGTCAGCATTGCAAGAAATTAGAGTCACCATTGCTGGTAAGGAATACATAAACCCTTTGTATGAGGACACAACAATTCCTATCCAAGAAGAAGTGGTAAATGACACCACTCTTGGAAGACAATAAATAAATCCATTTTATGAATCATAAATTATAACAATTGAGCATAAGAAGAAAATTCAAAGCTACAAGAATGTGAGAAGAAATGGATTTGGGAAGAATTTTCCATGCAAATGGATGGGATGGAACCTAATGTTGGAAATGATATCTTTTTGATTTTTGATAGCGCAAATCATCATGTTTCCAGCACAAAATAAACAGCCCTGAATTTGCAAGTTGGAATGATTGATCCTTTTACCCCCTCATTAGCAAAAAAGGTTAGCTTGCTTAACCTCATCATGGATGAAAAAGGTAAACCTTTTGATTGCTTCTTTGAGTACAACTCAATAAGTAAGAAGGATAACAAAAGCATGGATTTAGTGCACCATTTTCATATTAAGCCATTGCCATGTTTTGATCTTAATGAGAAGTATTGCAGTGATGATGAGAGGATGAAGATGACTAAATGGAAAGGGAATCCTTTCTCTCCACTTCAACATTGCTCATGCATGATGGTATGGGATCCAAGCATTTATGGCATTCTTGAAATTCATCATGGCAGAAAATGACATACTTTCCTATCGCCTTGGATGTCAACAACAACAACCAAGAGCTTGTATTCTTTGCCCAGGATCGTTGGTAAACATGAGAAAAAGGGCATAATAGCATATGAGACTAGTGAAATTAGATCAGGCCTCTCTAATGAAGTATGTCGAGTTCTTATTAGTAGACTGAAACCAAATTTCAGGCCAATCGTAAAGAACTTAGGTATGATTGCTGGTATGACAACTCATAAAATATTATCAGAAGCATGGTGCATTGTTGGAAGGGTTGATTTGGTAGAACATCCCTATTGGAAGATTCTATGTAGAGAAGCAGTTGGAGAGTTAAAAATTGATGATGATGTGAAGGAATTAGTTGATAGCCAAACCCTTAACGCTAGGGAAGTAATAGTGTAGTTTCCCATGGAAAAGAGTCAAAGGTTGGTGATTCAGAGTTGTCCTTGGGTGGTTAATTCAAGTGGAGCACATGAAAAATCAATATTATTAGAATTACATCAGCTCAGGTATGTAGATCATTGTCACAAAGGGAAAGATATCTCAGTAAGTATAGATGGTCATGTGGCATCTACAAATATTTTTCCTTCTATTTCAAGACCACCTTATGTGGAGATGCTAGAGTTTGCAGCCAAGAGCAAAACAAGAAATGTCATCTTGCCAATGTTGCATAGAGGTCTATAAAGCTACATGAATGGAAAGAGCAGCTGTTGATAACAAAAGAGAAAGAGGTGCAGGTTCTACATGATTTGGATAGCACAGAAAGGCTCATTGAAGAGCTCACTCTAAGCTTTAAGAAGGCACACAAGAAAGATGAAGTAAATGTTGTTGGGAATAAACATACAGTCACTCTTGCAGATTTGCAAGTAGTGAAGAATACCTTGGAATAGGTGAAATCATAATATCTGCATTTGATATAAGACACATATAAGATCATCATAATCTCAAAGATGGCCATAAAGCCGTCTAAGGAAAGGAAGGAAAGGTTGATGAACTCACTGTTGAGCTTAAATGAACCAAGGCCCCTTTAGAAAAGACCCAAAGGAAACTTTTGGAGGCAGAACAACAGCTTGATGTTGCAACAAATGTCAGGAAGCAAGAGAATGAAGGAAGGGCTAAGGAAATTAAGTAGGCAATTAAAGAGCTTGATAGGCTCCAAGATGATTTTGATTTGGAACAACTTCTAGGAATATCAGAAGTTGCAAGCATAGAGCTGGGCATAACTGAGACAATTGGGCAAGGAATTGAAAGCCAACAAACAAAGTAACTTGAGGACAACTGCATAGATTTGGGTCAACATGAAGAAGGGTTTAAATAGGAAAACATGAATAACTTTCAATCTTTTTCTAGTTTCCATTGGATTGCTGATACCCCACTTTTTAAGATGAATGTAGGGATATCTCTTAGGTTAGGTTTCTCAGCTTGTGATAATATAAAATAAGTGTAGTAGAAGTCAACCACATCACAACAAAAATTGAGCATTGGGAATTACAAATTCCCAAAATTGAGTTGGGTTAGGAAAACCCAAGATGATTTTTACATTAATGGAAAAAGAGAATGCAACTGTTGATGTCTTGCCCTGAATGCCTATTCCATATTCTATTTCTATCATCTTTGGTGATTGGGAGAGTTTTATCATGATATAAAATGCCAATAGTAAAATTGCTGCTTGCCTCCTAGACAAAAATGTGAAGGATAACACACATACGCTAGTAGATGGTCTCAATGGGTATAATGGTAGGATCCTTCTAGCACTTGAATATGAGTTGAAGCAGAAGAATTTGAGGGGTTTGCATAATGCACTCATGGTGATATATTCTAGATCCTACAATATTTGTAATTATATGAGAGAGATTGTCATGGAGAGTCTTTTTGAATAAGGATCTCAAACACATCAAGGAGAACATCATCCACTAGCAGAACAAACAAGAGCTTGCATTTCCAATAAATATGTTGCAGCCATTGCTTGTTCCCCATCAAAAGTGGAAAACCGTGTTTGGACTTATTCCCGCACTTGTGCTTGGGCATGGTGGTAGAGTGTTCAAGACAACATCGCAATCTTTCCAAGGTACATGGAAAATAATGCCTTTATTTTGTGAAAATGCTAAATGATTATTCATACCTTTTTGCCATGTTTCATGAATTCAAAGCACACCATGTGGCTGAGCTATTCTTTAGGGATGTATTTAGGCTATGAGGGTTGCCTAAAAATATTGCCTTTGATAGACATTTCAGGCAACTACTAGTTGTTTTTGGCAGAAATTAATCCATGTGACAGGTGCAAAACCCACTCTTAGATTGAGTAATCAATTGGAAATTGGTGGACAGACAAAAATGGAAAATAAGTGGGGAGTAGGACTTTTAAAGAAACATGTTTTAGAACATAAATCAACACAAATTAAATGGGGAGTATTGTTGCAACATGCCCAAACGTCTATCCTTTGAAATGTTTTCATACATGGCAATGTGTGTTTATGATGCATCATCTTGCATTGATTTAGTGTTTACAGATTGTGGAGTGTTGCTCATAAGAGCAATGGATGCCATCATCATCACAAGGGTGGAAAATTTGGGATTTGGAGCTATCACAAACTAGCTGATTCATGGGAGAACCTACCATAGAGGATGTTGCTTGGGAAGAAGCAATAATTCTAAAACATTTGAATTTGTATTGCTCGAGAGCAAACATTTTTGAGTGGGGCTGATTTGTCATGTCCAGTTTTTCTTTTAAGTTATCTTATGGACCAAAATGCCTATTTCCTATTTCTCGTGCCTCCCTTGGTCCAATTTTGTGTGTGTCTTCTTCCTCTTCTTTCTCTCTATGTTGGTTTAAGGTCCCCAAAGTCTCTAAGTATGGAGGCATGTCTAGTTGTTTTAGTGTTTGTCAATTGTTAGAGGTTTGAAGTTCTTTGTTTAGGCATGCCTTCTTGTCTAAGTCTGACTCTCTTTTGGTCCACACTGGACTTTTGGACTTAATCATCTTGACTTGCTTTTGGAATTTTTGACTTAATCATCTTGACATGCTTTTTTTTACTTAATATTCTTGTTAGAGTATTAGACTTCTCCCTATTGGCATGCCATCTACTCAAACCTTGACTCCCAATTTGTGGTATGAGTTGTGATATCTCCAAATCCCGAATTTTGATTCTCCCACCACTTTTCGCTATTCACCTCACCTACCTTTTGACATGACCCAAAAACACTATTAATGGTAGATTTGACTACATGACTACTTCTAAAGGGTTTTCTTTTGCGAAGAAAACATCCTTTAATATTTTGGATGTAGATTCACAAGTACTTGTGGCGTGGGGAGATGAAGACGACCATGCCTCATCAAGGTGGTGGTTGCATCCTCAACCACCTAGGATCATGGCATAAATCTTTGCCATTGTTTTGGAGGATCTCATACCTACCATCAATTTCAATAATATAGAGTGTGAATGTGTTCATTTGGACAACATGTAATCTTCTACACATAGACCCTAATTGGAAACCTTGTTTTGAGTACTTGTGTTCAAACACCTAGATTCGAGGACGAAATCCCTCAGGTTTGCTAGAGTTTAGAGGACAAAAATCCTCTTGATCTTGCATGTTAGAGGATGAAACCCCTTTGGCCAAAGGACAATCTCATTTAGAGGTCGTGATTGAGCTTTCATGTTTGTGTATTGGAGGTGTACCCAATTCGCATAATTTGCATTGTAAATCCGTTTAATATAATAGATGTTTTTTAATTTTATTATACATCTTGTGAACTCGACCTGTGATTTGGGTGATCTCTATTAATGCATAAAATCATGTTTGTAATATAAGTTTTACCAAATCTAGGATAAGGTATTATAGACCCGATAATATTGTAATGGCGTAAATTTGTACCTAGGCAAATTTCCCATTAATTTATCCTCATTTTAGCCTTACAAGTTCGATAATGTAAATTATTGCTGCTTTTATCTTGCTTTGTTCACGTGTCCTTGTCGTTTTATGTCGGTGAGGGAATTTTTGTCATGGACATCCGTGCACCACGCGAACATCTTGACAGAGATTCGTGCGTTTGGAATTTGTAGAAGTGTTACGATTCCTAGGTGCCTACGAATGTAACATTCCCTGCCGAATCTTGATTGACGAGAAACGACTGTTTGCCTCCATTTACCCATTCAAACTTCATTCTATCACAGGAATGCAACTTCTCTTTCATTCTTGCAACACATCTTGATCATTCTTGCAACATTCTTGCTTCACTCTCACTCTTTCTTGCTGCTACCAGCTTTCTACTTTGTCTCGACAACTTTTCTTTGCTCCAACACCATTGTCATTGCAGGTTCACGAAGCTCTATCTCCTTGGCATGGTGTCGTCTATCTTCTTCCTCTCTTAGCCTTGAGTGCTCTTAGAAAGGAAGGTGATATAGTCTTTTCATTTACTTGCATTATTGTTCTTGTAGAGTAGCATCAAGTTGTCATTGCTCTCTACTTAGATTGTGTTGTTCCTATTCCCTTCTTTATCTCTTTCTCTATATCGTTGCATATGTGGCTGTTCGTGGAGGTGGCAACATCGAAACGAGGACTTGACTGAGGCAAGTTCCAAACATAGCCCCAACATTTTTCCTGTTATTGTGTGTGTAGGTGTTGTTTGTCTGCTTGGAGCTAGCTGGCAAACTGGACCTTGAGTAAGTTGACATTCTTCTTTCTTTGTCATTTCGCTATTAGAGTAGCTTTTGTAGTATTCCTCTTGTTGTACTTCACATTTCCTTTACTTTTTTGTCAAACTGTAAAACATCAATATTCGGGTCGTCAGTTGACTCTATGAGTTTTTGGCTGTTACTTGACCCTCTGTCCATACAGGACGCCAACACGTATCTTAGACTCCAACATGGAGTGTTGAAGTCCGACTCATACGCTGTCGTCCCTTGACAGAGAGCTGTCTGGTTCATAGTCTGAGACCTGTGCAGTCTGATCACCTGGTTTTGGAAAACACCCATCATAATCTGAAGGGAAATAGAGTTCTATTTGTCCCTCCTTTTTAGCTTGTCCTTTCTTCTTTAAATTATTAGGTAGTTTGAGGTAGTTTAGGGCAGTTTGTTCCCTTAGGCTCTTCGGTGACTTGAGAGCCTCGAGGGTGACGAATCCCCCTTCTTTACAAATATAATAGATGTTCTAAAGTGTTCTATACATTTTGTGAACCAAATTATTGCGAGTTAAGCACTGTAAGCTTAGTATAATCTTGGTTGTTGTTTATGACATTGTATCTATTGTGTTACAACATTTCATAAGGTATTTGTAGACTAGCTCAATAGGGATTGTTTTACATCTTGTGGACTTGATTTGAATTAGGGTATCAATGAATGCAAAAGTAATGAAGAAATTTTGGGTTTGTTAGTTTGAGTATATTGCTTAGATCTGAAATATATTTGTCTTTATTTTGTTGGACCAAACTATAATATTAGGGTTTGAGTTATATTGTGTAAATGCAAAAGTGAAATTTCTAAGTCGTGGCAAGAGTTTGGTAAAATAGTTAAATTAGAAATTAAATTTCCCTAAATATATTGATTGGGACATCGTGTTTGTTTGATTGGGAAAAGGGATCTAGGGTATAAAACACATTCTTCCCAAATTTTGGTGGATTAAAAGTGATCACAAATACCCACCTGGCTACAAACCTTGATGGAAGGGCCAGAATGGTGGATTAGGGTTTTAATCCTCTGTTTTTTTGTTTGTGATTGATGTGATTTGGATGATTTTTAATTGATTGATTTTTAGCATGCAATGTTTCAACTATGTAAACTATGAAAGTGCAACAGTCTGCTATGATTTTTGAGAAATTGAATGCAGAAAGTCAAAAACAAAATCGAAAAAGGAAAAAGGAAAACGCAAAGGAACTTGGGGTATAAACTTGGTGCAGATTTAGCTGGTCTAGGGCGTGATGCGCCCTAAATTGCCCTTTTTTGCAAGGTCCGAAAACACAAGCACGAGGTCCTTGGTCTGTAGCTCTTGTTGTTGAATGCATAGGACAACTGAGAGGGCGAGGGGGGGCGGGGGCGGTGAATCAGTTGTACTTTAAAACATAAAAACCCTCATTAACATTTAGATCTGCATTAGTCCTTAAACCCTTAACAACCATTAAACCCTATCATGCATTAGCAGAATGTAAACATGAGAAACAGTAATGCAAACACATGAGAACACCAAATTTACGTGGAAAACCCAAGAAGGGAAAAACCACTTGATTAGCTCCAATATAAAGTAATTGCAACATCGAATACAATAGGCTCACTGGCAGAGGGCTCACTGCCCAAAAGAAAAGAAGGGTTCATTGCCAGATTAGAAAGAAGAAGAAAGAAGATTGTTACAATGAGAAATCCATCTCAAAGCAATAGAAAGATCCACCACATCATCACTAGTACATTTGCAGCCTCTCTAAAGAATGTAGACATTTTTTGATCATTGCTTCCAGTAGTCTAGCACATTAAAGCTCGCACTGCATTTCACACTTTCACAGTTCACAACTTTGCACTTCACATCACTCCACAATCTGATTGTCCAACAACTCAATACTTATTTATACCATCCTCAACCTTGAAAACAATTGACAAGGTCAGCTAAGCACTTCAACTGTGCAAATTCAAATTAGGTTGACACTAAGCATTCCTGCGGTGGAAAGGAATCAAAGCGGACCACACCACACCTTAATTTGGACCTAAATCCACTCATACATGCTACACCATGCTTCCACAAACACTGAAGCATATCCGCAATTAGTGTAAACACCCAAGGTTGACCGAACCTGTGTAAACACCCAAGGTCGACCGAACCTGTGTAAACACCATTGAACATTCAAGTACACGCTTCCTTAGATCCAGAGACAATTCGCGGACAACATACATCACTTGAACACTATTTGGAATATTCCATAAACACCTTGAAATCCAACAAATTCCTTCACATCAACTTTCACTTGAAGAACATACTCATCCTGTACACCTAGTTAACTTTTCTCATACTGTAACGCATGAATCCAACCTTGCGGAGCACCAAACTTCAAACAACTTAGACTGAAGATAGATATGAGCAATGTGAGCACACCCTCAAATTTGCAAGACCAAAAACCACACTGCGGAGAAATGCGGAGCAAGATCATTTCTCCTAGACACCACTGCAATACATAATTCACACACTGGTGAACACAACTTTCTTTGCACAACGATCCAGGACAAGAAACTCTAGATATACTGAACACCTCTCAACCATACTATTTTCTCTTTTCTTCAAATTTTCTCAAAAGCACTTGGAAACTAAGCACCATAAACACATTCTCATCGACTAGAACACCTTCTCAGCAATTCAACCACACAAGAGGTTGAACATCCACCAACAAAAGCTTATCAAAGCAACACTAGAGGTTGACACCAGTGACACTACTAATGACAATATAATGCAGCTAATCAAAGCATCATTACAAACTTCCAACAATCTCTCCATAGACTTGTTGACATCAATGCAACAACCTAGAACTGTTGACATCAATGACAACACACAAGCTACTCATACTTCCAATACTTATTCTCTTGAGGTCACTATCAAAACTTCGTCTGTTGATGAGAAAATCCAGTTTCCGTGTCTTGACAACTTGTAGGGCTTGAATGCATGAATGAGCAATTAGTCCTTAATCTTCCTCCACTTTGCTTTAGATCTGAAAACTTGCACACATAAAAGAGGGGAAGGGTTGTGCCGTATAGGGGCTTGCCTAAGTCAAACCTTGTTTTGGTATTTCTACCTCCACAACGGCTATGATGATATACAAAGAGAGCTTACCCTAGGTTGGGTGGAGGCTAAATGAAAAACAAGTAATGAATTGACTAATGCTGCAACTCACCACTTAGATCTACATTCCTTGATGGACTGAAGTCATGTACTCATCACCTTCAAGGATAATTTGATAGCTTGATTGAAGTCTTGCAAGTGTTAGTGCTCACAAAACCGATGAACATAAAACATTAATGAACTCACATAAATACAAGAAAAATGATTGACATGATGTTTGGTTGAAAATAATGCTGCAATAATGTTGATAATTCTGCTCTTGACTGCTCTTGAATGATTTTTGAAGTATAATATTTGCTAGTAATCTCATTAGGATTAAAATTGTTAAAATACTTTGTATTTATATGCAATAATTCTAATTTCCCAAAAATCAAATACCGATAGCCGACAATTGAAATTGGAAATTAAATAATAAAATACCTACACTGACATATTCAAATTGGAGCCAAAAAGAGGTGGTCTAGGGCGTGAGGCGTCTTAGATCGGACACATTCTTTTTTAGGGCCCAAAGTGTCGGGGGCAAATATTAAATGCTTATTTTTGTTTCCCTTGTTTGATTTTTCAAAGATGTTTACAAAATGGGCAATTAAATGCATAATTAGGTCGAAGCACATAGGGGGGAGCTAAACCTAGTGTGAAATTGTCAAGGGTGACAATTTTTTGACGCTATAGTGGGGTATTAGAGTACTATTAAAATTTGTATACTTGAAACATAGCTGCCAAAGATATCTGTTGGGGATATTACAGTCAATCCAAAGTCACATTTAGATTCCTTAGCAAAAAAATTGTTGCTCCAAAATTCTCAAACTTCATCCGAATTAGTGTTACAAGGGTCAAACTCGTCCAAGATTCACTAATTTTTGACCTGGATCAGGATTTGATGTCTAGACTCAACATTAGACTTGGCAAATTGAAAAACTCATGAAATTCAGAGATTTTTAAAGATTTAAAATTTGTTTCATGCACCCTTTAATAAATAAACCTTGAAGACACAATAAACTCATCAAATAGAAGCTACATTGATCACATACACAAGTATACATCGATTACATAAGTATAAACACAAATTTTAGTTGAAGGAAATAACACATTTAGATATATAAATATTGTCAAATGTATACAAAACCCATGGAATATGAAATCCATGGCATCAAAAGTTCAAAACAAAAACTAGAACTCTATGGCTCAGAGGAGCCTGTATCACTCGGCCTAGTATTACGACAAGTCTTGTGTAGGCGTTTTAGATAGGTACTGGATGATGATGCAGCCATAATA
>VDFB02000003.1:305895436-306006491 GCA_007258455.2 Sequoia sempervirens | reverse complement strand
TGTAGGTTCATGGAGTATCCATACATGGAAGATGGCATGCTTTTGTTCTTCATGTACAATGCAAGCCTAGGATAATTGCGAGTCAAAGGAGTGTGTTGAGAAATGGTCGTTAATTTATCTTAGCCCACTTATCACATATCACCCTCTAACTTTATTGAAATAACATAGATGGAATCATCGATTGAATTTGACCACATATAAGATCTAGCTCAACTAGGTAATATGTCTAGTTGCATTTTTTTTTTAATTCCTATTATTATCTTACTTTTTAGTGTATTTATAATGTTGAATAATTTCATCTAATTTTCCGCACATATCAATGTAGGGCATGTTTATGCAATTATTGCAAATGAATTCAATGAAGAGGGAATAAATTATTTCTTGTGTCACTATGTTGAGGCCAAAAATAAATTGGAGGCCCCAGTTATAGATGGAGAAAACATTGAATACCCTACAAGCTTAGTTGTTATTTCTAGAACATGGCTTATAAGGTACCCACATAAGATTGTTAATGTTTGGTTGTTTGAGGAATTTGAAATGTATTAGAAGATTCTTCATTACTTGAACCTTGTTATGGCATCCAATGTTAGTTTTATCAAATATGGGGTAGACCTTTGAACAAGACCTTGTGGAAGGTGTGTGAGTCTGACCATTATGCAATACTTGACACAAAAAATAGTAGATCAGACCCTGATGGTTTGTTGGATTAATTTGTAAGTAGTTTATAAGTATGAAAATTAATTTGTATGATGTAAATGTTATCATATAATGTTTATATCATGTATGTAGGTGATTGATGAAGTTATCAGACTTGCAAATGTAGTACACTTTATGTTTATAACTGTGGAAAATGATACAAAATTCAATGGTATTTTATTTTTTCTTAGAAATATCCAAAAATAATGATGTAGGATATTCTCAATAGATTAGTAAACTAATTGGAGGAATAAATTGTGTTGTTTTTATGATAGGTTACAAGTTTCCAAAAGGTTTGAAAGTAATAGTTTACTTATGTCATATTCATGTTCTATTCATGAGAGGTTGTTGTGTGCAATAGGTACCTTGGAACTCCTAATGAAGATGTATGGCCAGGAGTGACTAAGTTGAGAGACTAACATGCTTATCCTCAATGGAAGCATCAATATTTTATCCTTTTTGTTCCAAATTTGGAACCAAATGGTGTGGATTTGTTGTTAGTTAGTGCCTTCCATCTATTTTCATTTCATTTCCATTTTGGATGCTCTTTCTTTTTCCTCTTTTACTTTTCCTATTTGTAAGTAAACTTAGCCAAAAAAGCAATGCAACATCCTTCTTTTGATGGTCTTTAAAAATCTCGATTCTTATTTTAAGCCAAGGTTTCTAAAAATGCCCAATTTTCATAGAAACTATCTTAATGGG
Organism: Sequoia sempervirens; assembly: GCA_007258455.2. Taxonomy (NCBI): domain Eukaryota; kingdom Viridiplantae; phylum Streptophyta; class Pinopsida; order Cupressales; family Cupressaceae; genus Sequoia; species Sequoia sempervirens. Next base: position 306,005,093 of record VDFB02000003.1, on the reverse strand, counting down.
AAGGAACTAAAATTTGAATTTCAATATTCCCATACATGGGAATTGTCTTTTATGAATTCTTTGAACCCATAATCCTTACTTTGAGGACCCTCTAAAGTGTATTCCTCATAGATGGGAGTTATGCTTGATATTCATATAAAAATTACTTTTGTAAGATATTCAATGGTCTAGATTGACTAGTGATAAGTTATAAGATATTGCATAATTGAGCACATAAGTTTTAGATTATTGACATATCACATGTTTATTTGAATTGATTATGCGATTATGTTATTATTAATATTTACAATCTCTTTTCTTTGTTTAGGTAGGAGATAGTAAACCCAAATAAAATTATAAATTATATGCTAAATCCAAGACTAGTAGATGGTACTAAATTATTCATTTGAAGTTAACATCATCATGACCATTGTAAGAGAGGGGGACCAACCACATCAAGACTCTAGGTCATGAAGAGCCGAAAGCAGAGGGCTACCCTAACTTACCTCACTCTAAAGGGATGTTTTGGGGTGAGGATCAAGATTGAAGAGAACTATGTAGTAATTTTGTCACTTTACAGACCCATAATTCATTTTGAAGCTAGACGAGCCAACTTTTGGTGTTTGAAGTGTACCTTGAATAGCTCTCTTTCTAAGGATGGGAGCACAATTCTAGGAAAAAAACATGGCACGCTAGTATCTATAAAACTAGAAAACATGAAATACAATGGAAAACTACCATAATCCTACTTAATAGTGTTAAATAGATGTAGGACAACTGAGAGGGGGGTGAATCAATTGTCACAAAATTCAAACTTAAGACTTCAACACTTATCAATTCCACAACCATGCTATTCTTTTATTAAGAAAGAGCATGAAACACAAATAATAGAAAGTAAGTCATCACAATGAACACTAGATTTTTATGTGGAAAACCCAATAAGGTAAAAACCACAGTGAGGGTTAGCTCACAATATAAAAAGATTATAAAACTGAATACAAAGGCTCATTGCCCAGAAGAGGACTCACTGTCCAAGTACAAAGGCTCAATTCCTACAAAAAGGACTCATTGTCCAATAGGGAGGCTCAGTACCTACAGACACAAGAGAGAACAAAAGATCCACCACAATAATTAACACACATCTACAACTTTGAATAAGGATTTCAAAAATCTTTAGCTCACTACCTTCAGGAATCCAACACAATAAAGAACTATTGTCTCAACTCACTCACATACACACTTCTGCTCTTATGATTTGTGATTCAATTTTGTCACTTTGCATCACACTATCATACAACACTTCACAATTCAACTTGCTTTTATACCATCCTCAACCTTAGAAACTTTCTCCAAGGTTAGCCATAAATACCTCATTTCATAAATTCAAATTAGATCGACAAATCAGCATTCCCATGGTGGAAAGGAATGAGAGTGGACCAATAAAAAAAAATCACGATCAAAAAATAATATCTCGAATCAACCATATGCTTCCTTAATTAAAGTTTATTCTTCAAATGAAGTGCAAACACCAAGTCATCCAAACCTAATGAAAACACAAATAAACATTGATGTACACACTTCCCAACAAGAATATGGCATGTAGACTCCACAACACACTTTATTATGCACAAGAATACATCTCATATTTCTTCAGATACATCTTCAAAAAATGCAATATGCTTCAAACTCTGTACACCTATCACCAATCCATTTAGACTGATCAAACTCATACTGACACATTGAAACATGACTTCTAGATCACCAAACTTCAACCTTCTTTGTCAAAACCCATATAATACTATCTTAAGACATATCCCAGATCTACAAGATCTGAAACGAAATAGTGGAGGATTGGGAGCAGAAACATTTCTCTTAGTCCACAGAAGATCAACTCTTTATGAAATATTTAGATACACACAAGCATAGGATCAACACAGGAGAAATACAAAACACAATTTGAACACATTCATCACTCAAACTTATCTTCTTTATTAATTTTCTCAAAAGAACTTGAAAACTCATCAACATAGCACATCTACAACAACATAAAGATAGCTCCATGTACTCACAACATCTCAATAGCATCTTAGCTATACATGTACAATATACAACATACTTAACTATGTTGACATCAATGACAACATTAATGACATCACCACCAAAAAATGCTCATACTTGCAACAATCTCCCCCTTTGTCATTGATGGAAACACATGATGTGAAAAACCATCAAAGACATTTTTTTACACAATATCTCAGGAGAACACCTTCTCTTCCTCTACAACTATGTTTCACATGAATTTCTCTCCCCCTTTGACATTAATGGAAAATATCAATAACTTTGATCGCTCCCCCTTAGGAGTACACTCATACTACAACAATGGAAATATTTTCTACTCCCCCTATGGAGTTGACCCATTTATCAGTCTAGATAATAAGGAATCTTTGAATTCATTGGACTAATGCACCTTCATGCACACTTAGTTCAGAGGGACAATGACCCCCAACCTCTCCCTAAGATGCTCAAAAGTATCCTTCAGAAGAGCCTTAGTAAATATTTCTAGAATTTGTTCCTTTGTTATCACATGCTCAAATCTGACTTCATTCTCCAACACTTTTTCTCACAGGAAATGATATTTGATAGATATGTGTTTTGTTCTTGAGTGAATAACTAGGTTCTTTGAAATTTTTATTGCACTTGTATTGTCACAAAAAATAGAAATCGGCTCATCACATATCAGTTCAATGTCTTTTAGAGTTTGCTTCATCCCAAAAACCTGTGTGCACCAGGATGCTGTAGCAATATATTCTACCTCTGTAATGGATAAAGAAACTGAGTCTTGATTTTTACTCAACCATGAAAATAATCTTATGCTAAGAAAGAAAGCACCACCATTGGTACTCTTTCAGTCATCTACACATCTGGATCAATCAACATCAGTATAAGAGCTTAGGGTGAAGTAATCACTCTTAGGATACCATAATCCATAATCTAGTGTACCTTTAAGATATCTAAATATCCTTTGTACAATTGTAACATGTGCTTCTTTAGGAGTTTCTTGGAATCTGGCAACTAAAAATACTGCATACATAATATATGGTCTAGTAGCAGTAAGATACAACAGTCTGCTAATCATAGATCTATATTTTCTCTAATCAGTCCTAACAAATTCATCATCTTTTCTTAGTTTACATCCAATTACATAGGATTACAAACTGGTTTGGAAAGATCCATCCCAAACTTCTTCAACAACTCTTTTACATACTTAGATTGTGAAATGAATCTCTTTATCATTTTGATTCACTTGTAGACCAAGGAAGAAATTCAATTCACCAATCATATACATCTCAAATTCTTTTTGCATCTCTTCAGCAAACTTTTTACACATGCCTTCATTTCCACCAAAAATGATATCATCAACATTTTTTTACCTTGCACTTTGAAGTAAAGATTGTTATCAGCATAGTCTTTGTTGAATCCTTGCTTTGTTAGGTATCTATCCAATCTTTCATACCAAGCTCTAGAAGCATGCTTCAGTCTATACAATGCCTTCTTCAACTTACAAACCATTTCCAACTTGTTAGATAACTGAAACCATTTAGGTTGTTCCATGTACTTCTTCCTCCAATTCACCATTTAGAAATGTTGACTTAACATCCATCTAATAAACTTTAAAGTCCTTGTGGGAAAAAAATGCCAAAAAAATCCTAATAGCTTCCATTCTGTCCATAGGGGAAAATGTCTCTTCAAAATCTATACCTTCAACTTGTGAATATCCCTTGCATACAAGTCTTTCCTTATTCCTTATAACTTCTCCACTTTCATTTAGCTTATTCTGGAACACCCATTTCGAGCCAATTACATTTTTATTCACAAGCCTAGGGACTAGTTCCCATGTCTGATTCTTTTCTATCTATTGCAACCCTTCTTTCATAGGTTTCATCCAACTCTCATCTTCACATGCTTCACTTACAGATTTGGGTTCAATTTTAGAAAGTAGACACAAATATACCTCAACTACAACTCTGCTTCTTGTCTTCATACCCTCACTTTTATCTCCAATTATTTGTTCCTATGGATGATTTTTCTATACATACTTAGGATTCTTAATAACAGGTTCTGACTCATTCTCTTCTTCTTCTTCCATTTGTTCTTCTTTCTCTTCTTCTTCCTTCTCCTTATTTTCCTTAGGTACATGTCCATAGATAGGATCATCAGGTTCAAGTTCACTTATCTCAATAGGTATGTGTATGTCCTCATCAACTTTCACATTAGCACTTTCAACAATCTTTCTCAATCTTTTATTAAAGCATATGTATGCTTTGCTAGTAGTAGAGTATCCAAGAAAGATTCCTTCATCACATCTAGCATCAAACTTTCCAAGATTTCCATCATCTCTTTTAATATAACATCTGCTTCCAAATACCTTGAAATACTTCACAGTAGGAGTCTTACTAGTCCATAACTCAAAAGGACTCTTTGTATTGTTGTATCTGATCTGAACTCTATCAAGAACATAAACAACAGTGTGTATTGCCTCTCTCCAATACACATCTGGTACATTTGATTCTTTCATCATGCTTCTAGTAGCTTCTTGTACTATCCTATTTTTCCTTTCAACTACTCCATTCTACTTAGGGGTTCTCAGAGAAAAAAACTTTCTTCTTATGCCATGTTGTTCACAGAATACATTAAATTCACCAGAAGTGAATTCTCCACCTCTATCAGATCTCAAACATTTGATTTTCAAATTTACTTCATTTTCCACTCTTTCTTTGAATACCTTAAACCTATCTAGAGCCCGAGTCTTTTCTCTAAGAAAAGTGACCCATGTCATTTGAGTATAATCATCAATAAGTAGCACGAAATACCTATCACCATTGAGGCTTCCAGTTCTAGTTAGACCACAAAGATCAATATGAACTAACTCCAGCATTTCAGTAGTAAAGTGCTCTTTTCCCTTAAAGCTACATCTTGTTTGTTTCTCCAATTGATAACTTCTACAAATAGCATTAGCAGGTCTTGTGATTCTGAGCAACCCTTGAACAATCTCCTTTGTACTAATTTTGACCAGGTTATCAAAATTCACATATCCCATTCTTCGGTGCCATAACCAACTTTCACTAATTTGAGATACAAGTCAATGACCATCAACTCCCTTCAGCTGATAGATGTTTCCATGAGTTCTTCCAACAACAACCATATCTCCATTTCTAGATCCTTTTCTAATTTCACAGGTATTATTATAAAACACAAGTTTAAAACCATTTCTACACATTTGACCAACACTTAGAAGGTTATGCCTCAAACCCTTCACATAATATACATCTTCAGTAATTTGCACTCCATCAAAACTAATTAAACCTTTCCCACAAATCTTAGTTCTTGAATCATCACCAAACATAACTAAACCACCATCATATTTCTCAAGTTTAGTTAGCCTACTCTTATCTCTAGTCATGTGATTAGAACATCCACTATCAATTACCCAGTAGTCTTCATCATGTCTTACATGAAAAGTGGTAACCAAAGTACCTTCCATCCTATTTCTCTTATTCTCTAGAGCCTTCTTGCTTACATATTTTCTAGGTTCAATGGATACAAAATTATTTTCCAAAGCTAAGAATAAACATTCACTATCATCAACCTCATTCTTAGATTCATCATTAGAAATTCCTACTTCTTCCTTAACATAGTACAACTTCTTATATTTCTTATCCTTTCTATCCTTATCCTTACAATCCATGTTCTTCTTATGTGCAACTCTATTTGGACATCTTGAAGCATAATGACCAATACTACCACAAATAACACATTCAAAGGGAAACATACCTTTATACTTTTTGGTGCCTTTCTTCAACTTCTTGGTGAATTTTGCTTCCAACTCATCATCACCATCACTATCTGGTTCATCTTCAATCTTCATTTCGTTAAATGTCATTTTTGTCTTTTCTTCTATCTTGTCTTCTTTCTAGAACTTTCTCATCTCAAATGCTTGCAAGGTGCTGAACAACTGTTCTAAACTATACTTCTTAGGATCATACCTTTCTTAAATAACTGAGATCTTATCATTGTAGCAATCTGGTAGGGTGATCAGGATCATCTCAATTATATCTTCATTTGATAGTTTTCTTCCTTGGTTTCTAACTTCATTTGCAGCCAGTTCAACCCTTTGAAACAATCTTGTAAATTCTTTACCTTCCATTTTTAGATTTACAAATCTACACTTTACTAGAAACTTCTTTGTCAATTTCACTCTTTCATTTCCTTCATACATGTCTTCCAACTTCTTCCAGACTTCATGTGTAGTATCCAAAGAAATAACTTTAGCTCACTCATTTTTGGATAAGCCACTACAAATAGCATACTTTTCCTTCTCATTTTCTTCATAAGCATAAATATCATCTATAGTAGTAAGACCACCAGATGGGGGTGTATACTTTTTCTCAATAGCCTTCCAAGTCTTGAAACCAAGAGAGATAATATATCCTTTCATCTATCCCTTCCAATCATTGTAGTTAGTTATATCAAACATAGGGATCACCAACTTATGCACCATCAAATCTTCCTTAAGTGGTTAAGCTCTGCACCAAGGAACAAAGGCTCTGATACCAATTGTTAAACATGCAAATGACAACTGAGAGGGGAGGTGAATCAATTTTCATAAAATTCAAACTTAAGACTTCAACACTTATCAATTCCACAACCACACTATTCCGTTATTAAGCAAGATTATGAAACACAAATAATATAAAGTAAATCAACACAATGAACACTAGATTTTTACATGGAAAACCCAATAAGGGAAAAACCATAGTGATGGTTAACTCATAATATAAAAATATTATAAAACTAAATACAAAGGCTCACTACCTAGATGAGGACTCACTACCTACAAATACAAGAGAGAACAAAAGATCCTCCACAACAATTAACACACATCCGTAACTTTGAATAAGGATTGTATAAACCTTTAGCTCATGGCCTTTAGGAATCCAACACAATAAAGAACTATTGTCTCAACTCACTCACACACACACTTCTACTCTTATGATTTTTGGATCACTTTCATCACTTTGCATCACACTTTCATACAAATCTTCACAATTCAACTTTCTTTTATACCATCCTCAACCTTAGAAACTTTCTCCAAGGTCAACCACAAATACCTCATTTCATAAATTCAAATTAGATTAGAAACTCAACATTCCCACAGTGGAAAGGAATGAGAGTGGACCAATAAAAAACAATTCAAGATCAAAAAATAATATCTCAAATCAACCACACACTTCCTTAATTAAATTTTATTCTTTGAATGAAGTGCAAACACCGGGTTGGCCAAACCTAATGAAAACAAAAATGAACGTTGATGTATAGGCTTCCCAACAAGAAGATGAAAGAAAAACTCCACAACATAGTTCATTATGTACGAGAATACATCTCAGATTTCTTTAGATACATCCACAACAAATGCAATATGCTTCAAAATTTGAACACCTTTCACTAGTCCATCTAGACTATGTAAACTCATACTCAAACATTTAAACATGACTTTTGGATCACCAAAATTCAACCTTCTTTTCCAAAACCTAGAGAATACTATCTCAAGACATATCCCATATCCGTAAGATCTGAAACAAAACAATGGAGGAATGTGGAGAAGAAGCATTGCTCTTAGTCCACAGAAGATCAACTCTTTATCAAATCTTTAGATATGCACAAGCATAGGATCAACACAAGAGAAATGCAGAGCACATACCAGAGCACATTTTGAACACATTCATCATTTTGACTCTACAACATATTTAATTGTGTTGACATTAATGACAACATTAATGAAAACACCACCAAAAATTGTTCATACAAGCAACAAACAGTCTAGCTAGTTGATTTTAATGAAGTAAACAAAATGATGAAGTATGAAAAGTAAAGACAAAGATGATAAAGCAAGTAGATAAAATCTAGAGTGATGAATATGATCTCACAAAAGCATTGATTTTCCACCTAGCTCCATTCACACATTCACCTACACACAAGCAAGAAGGGGAAAATTGTTAGGGCTGTATAGGGGCCTACCTTAGTCAGACCCCCACTTTGGTGTTTCCACCTCCATGGACAACCATAAAGCAACAGAGTATAAAAATATGATAAAGAAGATTTAAAGAAGTGTAATAAACACTACAAAAGCCAAATGCTACTCTATCAAATCACAAAGGAGAGGAATGAAGTGTTACCACATCGACCCAAAGGCTCTCAAGGCTAATGAAGGGAGAATGCAAGCAACAAACTTGGAAAATTCACCACTGCCACAACCATGGTGAAGGGAGGTCTTGCAAGACTCAAAGATCAAAAATTTTGTGGCTACCTCACACATGCAATGTGGAGTTGATGGAGTGTCAATATGCTACAATGCTCAATGGAGCTATAAAAATTCTAGTAGAATGCTTCAATAGTATGCTCAAGAGATCCCAAAAGTTTGAAGATGTGAAGAAGATCAGATGAATTTCCAAGAGAAATGTATGAATGTGTAGAAGATGAAGTGAAGTACGAAATGAATGCTTTTGAAGGTGGGATGAGAAGGAATAAGGTTTTTTTGGGCTGGTTGGTCAAAGAGGGATGTTATAATTCATCCCTAATGAGGAGTGTAATGCCTCTTCCAACTTTAGACCCAGGAATCCATCAGGGATGGTAGCACTCTGCACAAATGTCCACTTGCCATGCTTTTTTCCCTAGCAAATATTCTCTCACCAACACATAGGACAAATGCCAAGTGGATAAAAGGCAGGTGGGTGTGTGGATTTTTACTTTGGATTTTATTTTCTAAGGTGAGTGTATGTGAAAGGGGAATTTACACAAGGGTTGCAAATTTACTCCTATATAGTTTTCTCCCACTTTAGTGAGCATGAGTGCCAATGAGTGTTTGGTAAAGTAGATCAAAGAGTTAGAGATGTATACCTAAACCATCGAGGAAGTAGACTGTGATATGGAAAACTCAAAATCAAAGGGTAGGAAAAGGACTCCACAAGTACTCTCTCCTGAGAAGGTTCAAACAAAGGACAATGTAGCTCTGTGGAACTATGAAGTTGCATAAAGTACATCAAAGGCCTATAGACCAACGATGCAAAAATACTATAGGATGCAAGCATTTCATAGGCCCTCAGACTTATAAAGAAGGTGTTCCCCAAAGTAATCTCATGAAGCCCAATGAAAGGGGATTCTGCAGAGTCAAACTGGAAAGGGGCTTTATAGGTGCACTTGTAAAGAAACATGTTAATTTGCAAGTAAAACATGTCAGAATAAAAAACAGCCACATAGGCAAACAAACAGACAATCAACAAATTGAAAGGATTTCAAAGGGTTCCCTTGGGAACCTTTCTAAAGAAGAGGGGTCCACTCCAGGGATGCGTTGTTTCAAAGTGAAAAGAATGTTTTTTGCAAATCAATTCAATCATCAAGGAATCCTTTCAAAAGATGTTCACTTCATCAAGGAATTCAAAAGGAAGAAATATCCCCTCGTGAGGGGAGGGTTGATGCTTCTCCCATAGGAAAATATACTCCCTCCTTAGAGGAAATTTCTTCAAGTTCTTTCTTTGCGAACTCATGACAAAGGAAACACATTTCGCTAGGGGTCCAAGTTGAGAATGTGATTTTATGAAAAATTTTACAAAGATTTCTGGGAAAAGATTTGTTGGCAACGAATAATTTTTTGAGAATCAATGTTGAAATGGTGGTGGTGTTGTCGCACATACAAGGGACAACACATGAATTCAACAACATTACAACTCAAGCAAAGAAGAGAGGAAGATAAAATAGTAAAAGGAAAATAGTAACATTATGAACAAGGGACATAGGGGTGGTCTAATATTTTGGGATCAAATCTACTCATAAATATATATAAGTATATATAATAGTAAAAAAATGGGTCAACATGGAAGGGAAGACTAAATGCCCCCAATTTTCTAACAATCAATACACATAACATAGGAAGAATGATGCCAAAAATAGAGGAATTATTACAACACATAATCACTCCTATATCCAAGCACCTACAAGGGTGACAAGGGTCATCTAGGAATGCATAATGAAAGCATGAGGGAAAACATTGCAACAAAAACACAACTAATCTAAAGGTAAAGAAGAGGCTTCCCCTAACAGTCATCAACCAAGAGGTCATTCACTTCCCAATCTAGATCATTATAAGGGGAAGGAAGATGACCCTGTAGTGGTGGAATATTAAGGGGAGGTACCTTTGACCCTCCTATAACAAGGGCTAAGGAAGAAGGCCTCATAAGGTCTTCTCCACTAGGCTCTTGTGGAGTGATGGTCAATGACTTTGTGAAGATTGTTGACAGGTTCAGGACCTCGTCTAGAGAGTTAAACATGCAATTTATAGGGGTGCCATGTGTGACCTCAATGGATGGGGTACATAGCACCTGAGATTCACTACTTTTCTCACTGGGTGACTCAAGAGTAGTGACAAACTCAGGGGAAGCTAGAACTTGCTCTGTTAGTAAGATGAAACAAGCTAGCATAGGACCACCCTTTGAAGAAGGTGGACTCCTCTTACACCCTCCATTGCTAGAAGGGCCAACCTCCACCTATTTCTTCGTCGGAGGGTTTAAATCCCCATAGATGAGGAAATAGGTGTAGATGAGGGGGAGAAAACCGTGGTAGAAACCATTGAAGTATTTGGCATGTCCATGTGTTTAGAGAACATTGGGATGTTCGAGAGGGACATCAAAAGAGGCAGCTCGACCAAAGGAGTGATAAACACTACGCCCTCTTAGGATCAGGTGCACTCATACTCATAGGGGGAGCTGGAAGCAAAACTAAATTCAATTAAATGGAGGCAAAGGGGATAGGAGAGAAGGAAACAATAGGAGACCCTAAAACAGGGACGATCAAGTCCCCTTCTTTTGTCTGTAAAGTGGCATGCCCATTCACTAGAGTCTTTCGCTAGTGCTTGCTCACGTGTAGTGGTTTCTACATCTCCATGAGCTAGATGTCGAGAGCTAAGAAGGAACACAATGCTCATGCTCAGCCATAGGAGTTTCCATCATAGCCCTCTTTGGAAGATGGATAGACTCTTGTACAGGAGCAAGAGGAGATTAAGAGATAGCAATGGGAGTCAACTCTAATGCCTAAAAATCAAGCCTCTTCTCATTCATTTCTTTAGGAGCAAGAGTGGTAGGAGTCTACAGAGTCCAAGACAGAGGATTCCCCACATGGACCCTTCCTTTTATCATAAAGGTAGGGCCAAGGTCTAGGAGTCATAGTAGGAAGGTCTGATATTGTAATCTTGGATTAATGCCAACCAGGCACCATAAGACTTCTTATGTGCAATCCAGGAGTAGACATCCAAATATTTTCTTTAGAAAGGGGAGTAGAAGAGGCACCTCGAGGATGGGTAAGCCTCTCCTTTCCCTTTCAAGAAGAGGAGGCAGCTTGTTGCTACACTACCAAATGGGTCATTTCAGGTTGTCCCTTGCCTCCGATTTTATACTTCACATAGTTTTGGTAAAGTAGGTCTATTCTATGGGGAAGCCAACAAACTGGGGTAGGCAAAAAATTATCCAAATAATAGCCCCCATGGGATACCAATGATTGATATCCAATGTCATGCACAACATGCACAACACCTTCATGGGAGAATTTTAAACATTTCTGAATAAAAAAAGTTATTTTTTTCATAGAAGCTAGCTAGGGGATGCCTAACTTAAAACTAAATAAATCAGATTCTAGAATAACATCGAAGGTTGTATTCACATCCCTAGGTTTGACTAGGATGGGAAGAGTTATTGAGCCATACAACTTAAGGGAGAGACCATCATGCGTACAAATGGTAGACTTTATTTCTTCATACTCCTCCCTATAGAATGATTTTAACCACAATGTATCCTCTGTAATAACATTCACTTAGCTCACAAGGTAAGCTAGGACTCCCATCACAATGTTTCGATTGAGGCAAGTGGGAATGTATAGGGGAGAGTGTTTGTTATTCAAGGGCATGTTCTGTGAGGTGAATGTCACATCTAGAAAACCATTCATAGGCTGTGAGGAAGGAGTAATTGTGACCATGTTAACATATGTCAAGGGTTGAGTAGAAGAACTAGAGGGGTTAATAATCAAGAAGGTAGAGTGAGGCAAGAATGGGTCTGTGTATATCAGCAACTCACTATTGGCCTTCAACACTGATTTTTTCACATTTTGTTTCATCCCATTGAGATGAATGGTAACATCATCGATGTGATCTTGTATCTCATAACACACGCGCATACAATGTTTGGTACCATGTCCATTAACTCAATATTACTAATAGAAGGAATTTGCATTATACCAATCAAGATAAGGTTCCTTGAGAGGTTGATGGTTTTCCAAGTTTATGATCTTATCCTTCAACAACTTCTACAAGATGGAAGAATAAGATTCCACTAACTTTGTAAACTTTTTGTTGTGTCTAAGGCCGTTATCATTTGTCGCGGTGACTAAATTCGCAACAACCTTACCTTTCCTTTAGATTGACATTATAGATTTTCCTTCTGAATGGGAGCGTGAGGAAGATCCCTTGAATTGAAATAACATCTACTGGTATTCTCATAACACAACACATAGATGTGAAAAAGAAGGGTATTTCATGAGGGAAAATTTTTCTTGCCAAGGTCTCAGTAGGCTTCTTATGAACACCTTCTGCACATCAGAATCACACTATGAAATTAGTTATCTTCTCGTTATCCCGATGTTTACATAGGACAAGATCTGAAGGTCATATTCGGTTTATTGTTAGATTGGAACTATCAGAGAAACTAATTTACAATTTGATCAAATGAAAATATAGAATTGGTGGGCAAGGAAAAATACCACTTGAGTGTTGTATCCTTGAGAGATCGGGGAAATAATTTTTCCATCAAAGCATCATGATGGAAGAATTTTGTACACATGGCATTAAAGGAAGACACATGTGTTTGTGGGTCCCCTTTGTTGCCATACTTCTTAAATTTAGGAATCTCCATTCCCTATGGGAAGGGAGTGCTCAAGATTGCTACCAACAATGGGCTATGTTAGAAGAATTGTTGGAGGATAGGTTGGGCAGAGGCCTAGGAAAGGCTTGCTAGATGGTTTTGCATTTGACCCATGCTTTGAAGAAGGGCATTCAAAATAGGTTCAAAAGATGACAAAGGACCAGTAGAACCTCCAGAACCACCTCCCCATCTGCCTCTGGAGCCATCGTTGTGGTTTTCATTAGAGCCACCTCCACTACCGAAACCACCACCATGGCCTCCACCAAAGCCTCCTCCGCAAGGACCACCTTAGCTACCAAATCTATCACCACTCATTCCACTGGAGCCCCCACTATCGAGGATAGTAGGAGGGGTGAAATTGAACCCAAGGGGTGTTTTACTCAGCTTGAGAGTGTCTAGGCTTTGGGAAGTAGAAGAGACACTAATAGAGGGCCCTATTTCGGCCATGCACATGGATGTGGTAGGCATTGAAATGCCTATTTTCCTTTCATAGGCATCAAGCACTTCTCCTCGGGTGATACCCAATCTAGGCCTATATGAAGGGATATAAGCTTCAGTTAGATTAGTAAGGCCTCATAAAAACTCTATGCCTATTTGATCCTTCCCTAATAAGTGTCTCACCTCACTAGTAAGCTTATTGGCTCTTGCCATGCTTGGTACTTTCTCCAAATGGTTTACAAGGTCTAGCAGTCTATTATCCAATGCCATAAGGTTTTCTATGGGAATATACACAACATCATCCTCGTCTATAGATGAAGGAATAGGAGATACTGGAGGAGTAGGCACATGAGTAATTTCTTCTATGAAATCCATCTCATCAACATAATTCATAGGAAAAATAGTGGTATGGCAAGTAGCTATACTAGTGGAAAATTGGATGTGAAACTAGAAGTAACCTTCATCTTCTCCATCAATAAGTTTCTCACACTTCTTCTAACAATGTATCGAGAAGTTCCAAACTAGGTTATGATGCTCATAAACCTTCACAACACTAAGTGTTATGACAACCACTAGGCATGGGGAAAAATTATCAACACAGGTGAATGGAAATATGTTGTTCACATTGGGCTCACAAAAAATGTAAGAGGGGGACCAACCACATCAAGGCTCCAGGTCATGAAGAGATGATAGCGAAGGGCTTCCCTAACTTACCTCACTCTAAAGGGATGTTTTGGGGTGAGGATTGATAATGCAGAGCACTATTTAGTACTTATGTCACTTTACAAACCCAAAATTCTATTTGAGGCTAGATGAGATGATTTTTGGAGTTTGAACTATACCTTAGACAACTCTTTTTCTGAGGATGATATCTTAGTTTTGGGATGATAACGGTGTTTGTTGGAATTCATATGGCAAAAAAATGTGAAATACAATTAAAAGACTATTAGTAGCCTATTTAATAGTCTAGCTAGTTTATATGTTATGGTTTGGTGACTCAATTTACTTTCCTTATTTAGAGTTATCATCAGTATCATGTTACAGATTAATAAAAAATGCATTATAATTGAAATGGATTGTTTTATCTCCTTAAAAGCATTTCTTGTTTTTTCACTCCAAGCTATCTTTTCTCCTTTCTTCAGCATTTTAGAGATTGACTTGGTTATCTCTATAAGGTTTGTGACAAATCCCCTCAAAAATTTGATGTGTCCAAAGAAGGACTGAATTCCTTTCACATTCTTTGGTTGAGGAATCTTATCAATATCGACCACTCTTTTTAGATCTATTCTTACTCCCTCTTTGGACACTATGTGCCCCAATAGTTTTCCTTCATTAAATCCAAAGGTAAACTTTTTAGGATTAAGACTTATCCCATATTCTAGGGATCTAGCAAATATTTTATCTAGGTGCATGCAATGATCTTCCTCCTACTTTGAATATGCATTCAAATCTTCTTGATACACCACCGTGAAGATGCCTATGAAATATGAGAAGGATGCATCCATAGCCCTCTAAAAACTTGCACCAAAATTAGTTAAATCAAATAAAATTCTAAAATAAACATAGGTGATCCAAGGAGGTGTAAATGTAGTCTTATACTGCTCTAACTCCTTAAATTTAACCTAATTGCACCCAGAAACACCATCCATCATGGAAAATAACTTGCATCTTATTACCTTCTAAAACATTGCTTCCATGTAAGCTAATGGATAGTTGTCTTTCAAAGATGACACATTCATATTTTGAAAGTCAATGCATAACCTTATGTCACCAGTCTTCTTTCTTACTAGCACCAAATTTGAGACCCAAGTTGCTTATCTAATGCCCTTAATAATTCTACCATTCCTCAACTTGATTAGCTCTTCTTGCATTTTTGGTGCTAGGGTTGAATTGTCAAGCCTTTTATTTTTCTTGAAAGGCTTAGCATCTAGTTTGAGAGGTATCACATGCTAAAAGAGATCCTCCCTATAGGTCTTCAAGTCATCATATGACTAGGAAAAGACATGCATACACTTTTTCAATAAAGAAATTAACATTTCTTTAATCTAGGGCTTCATCTTTTTTCCCACATAATCCTTCTTCATAACATTTTGTGTCCCAAGATTGACCTCTTCTAGGTTATCCTAATGTGTAGAACTCTACTTAATAGTGGTTTTGTCTGGGCCATCAAAAACCATTTCTAGAGCAACTACACCTTTAGGTATTTTATTGGTCTTCAATTGTATAACCTTGTTTCCAAACACTGTCTCCTTTCCATAAATAGTTTTAAAAATTCCCCAAAATCAATTTATTGGCTCTCATAGTGATTGACACATTGCAAAAATTTCAATATGTCATTGCCCTACTTTGTTTCTAACAAATTCTCCATGCTCATTCAACTTATTTCTGAATACCCATTTTGATCCAGTAATATTTTTGTCTGTTGGTCTTGGGACCAGTTCCCAATTCTAATTCTTCTCAATCTGCAAAAGTTCTTTCATTGCTTATTTCCAATTTTCATCTTTGTAGGATTCACTTATTATCTTCAGCTCAATATCAAAGAATAAACACAATTTTACTTCAGCACCAACTTTGCTTCTGATTAACACACCTTTTTTCTTGTCTCCAATAATCTATTTCTTTGAATGATTCCTTTGAACATATTTCGGTGTCCTAGGGGGCATCACCAGAGCATCTTCTCTTTCATTCTACTTTTCCTTCTCATCTTTATCCTATTCTTCCAAAATTTCTTCTATTCTTGCATAGTCATGTTCATCAAACACATGCTCATCAATATCAATAGAATTCATCACTATTTCATCAACCTTCACATTCAAGCTCTCTACAATATTTCTTAAATGTTTTATTGAAACATCTATATGCCTTTCTTTTGGTAGAGTATCCAAGAAATATTCCTTCATCACTTCTTGCATCAAAATTTCCCAAAGTTTCTTCATCTCTTCTGATATAGCACTTGCTTCAAAATACCTTGAAATATTTAATTGTAGGAATTCTTCTATGCTATAGCTCATAGGGAGTCTTTGTACTATTTTCTCTTGCTTGAACTTGATTGAATACATATATAATAGTATGAATAACTTCTTTCTAGTAAACTTCTGGTAATCTGGCTTCAATGATCATTGACCTAGTAGCTTCTTGAATTGTTCTATTTTTCCTTTCAACAACTCCATTATGCTAAGGATTTCTTAGGGAAGATAATTGTCTCTTTATTCCATGCACTTCAAAAAAAATATTGAACTCATGGGAGGTTAATTCTCTATATTTTTTAGAACTTAAGAATTTTATCTTCAATTCACTTCATTTTCAATCATATCCTTGAATCTATCTAATGCATTTGATTTCTATCTAAGAAATGTAACCCATGTATATCTAGAATAATCATCAATTAAAAGCATAAAGCACCTTTCACCAAGTAGACTTCACACTCTCATAGGACCACATAGATCTATATGAACTAAATCCAATAATCCAGTAGTAGACTATTCTCTTGATCTGTAATGACTTCTTGCCTGCTTCCCAAACTAATAATTCCCACAAATAGCATTGTCAGGCTTTGCAATTTTTGATAAATCTCTCATTGACTGAACAACACTAATCCTTTCCAAGTTATCAAAATTCATGCGACACATTCTCCTATGCCATAAGCAGCTATCATTTATCTAAGTCATAAAGCATCTTCCATCTACACCCTTAAGCTGATAAATATTACCTTCATATTTCTTTCCTATAGAAATCAATGTTCAGGATCCTTTTTGGATCTCACATTTCTCATCCTTAAACACAATATCATATCCGTTTCTACACATCTGACCAGCACTCAACAAATTATTCCTTAAACCCTTAACATAGTAAATATTTTCAGTATGATGCTTGTCATCAAAACTTACTAAACCTATCCCATAAATTTTAGCATCATCTCCAAACATAACCAAGCCTCCATCATATTTATCAAGCTTCACAAACTTACTCTTATCAGCAGTCATGTGATGTGATCAACCACTATCAACTACCCAATTTTTCTTTTGTTTAGCATGTAGGGAAGAGATAACTATACCTTCATTTTTCTCCTTCTCCTTCTTTGGAGGACTTTCCTTTACCTATTTTTCTGAATTAGTAGAAGTAGGTTCATTCTTAATTTCCACGAACAAGCATTCATTGTCATATACATCTTCATATTTTGAATCTTCATCTAAAATACTATCATTCTCATTTACATGGTAAGCTCTAATAATTTTATTTCCTTTCTTTTATTTCTCATATCTTTGTTTATTCCTTTTAGCTTTTTCTAGACACTTTGCAACATAGTGACCTATTTCTCCACAACTAAAGAACTTAAAGGGTAACTTACCTTCATACTTACCAAACCATTTTCTCATTCTTCTTACAAATTTATCTTCTATTTCATCAATGTTTACTTCATCCAGATCTTTAGTTTTCGTAGCTTTAAAAGTAGTCTTTTTTTTGCCTCCATTTCTTATACTCAGCTTCCTCATCTCATAAGATTTCAAAAAACCTAACAATAGATCCTTAGTAAAGGTCTTATAATCTATAGTCTTCTCAATAGCATTCACCATTTCACTATAAGCATCAGGAAGGGTTCTAATAATCTTCTTTACAATCCTGGTTTCATCTATAATAGTGTAAAGAGATAGCATTCTAGCCACTACCTCATCCAATCTTTGTACATAAGCTTTGAAATTTTCATCTTCAGACATATGTATAAGATCAAACTATATTTCCAAATTCTACAATTTAACCTCTTTATCTCTTTCATCACCATCATGTTCTCTTTCTAAATCATCCCATACTTCCTTAGTTATCTTCAAATTCCTAACCTTAATCAACTTGAAATTTACTAGACTATTCTTCAAGATAAACTTCACTTTATTATTCACTTCATGTGCTCTAATTTCTTTAGGTGTACTTAGACCATTAGTAGGAGGAGTGTAATAATTTTTGTAAGCTTTCTCCATATCATATCCAAAATACTCCAGGTATTCTTCCATCAATACTTTCCAGGTAAAATAACTCTAGAACCACAAGTCAAAAGAATTCATCAAAGACAAATCTAGGCCAGCAACATTTCTCTTGGACCTCAGACAAAACAAAAAAAACCATAGTTCACAACTGGTGAACACAACTCAAACTCCATAAAGAACCAATAGCCAATAATCTAGATATAGCAACCTTTAACAACCATGAATAACAAATCTAAACCACACAATCATAGGGACAAGTACCAGATCATCATCTTGAATATCTGTAGACTTTCTTTAATAAAATTTTCTCAATATCCTCAACATATACAACCAACAACTACTAGTAGATAACCAGTTGACCAGTTGACATCAATGAAAACACTTTCTTTCCTTTTTCCATTCTTGCAATAACAAGGGTCTCACCCCATTCAGTATCTTCTGATTGTGATGATCAAGTGTCTTCATCCACATAAGAAACTCTCACATTTCCTTCAAGACTCCTATTTGTATTCCCTTGGTGTTGTGGGAACTCATATTCTCCATTCCCTTCTTCACCGCATTGAA
Source organism: Sequoia sempervirens (assembly GCA_007258455.2). Taxonomy (NCBI): domain Eukaryota; kingdom Viridiplantae; phylum Streptophyta; class Pinopsida; order Cupressales; family Cupressaceae; genus Sequoia; species Sequoia sempervirens. Next base: position 305,986,114 of record VDFB02000003.1, on the reverse strand, counting down.
AACATGTTCCTCTAAAACCTCCTCTTCCTGGTCCACTTCCAGACCTTCCTCTTCCTTGACAATATCCATTATTCGATTCACAAGGCTGATATGGATCATCATGTTTTTTATCTTTACTAGAGCTAGTTCCTTCACCCTTTCTTTGGTCACCAACTTTCCCCCCATATGGTTGTCTACTGATCTTTCCTCCATGGTCTCCACTTCATTTTCTTTTCTCAAGCCTCTTTTTCAATCATTCTTCAACCTTTAGAGAAAATTGACAAGCGTCCTAAATGGTGGTCATTCTTACTAGTGCAAATTCTTCATTTATGCTTGCCTTCAACTGATTAATATAACAAGAAACTTTCTCTTTATTCACCTCAAAAATCATGAGCTTAGTTTTCCCACTAATGCATAAACTTCTTAAATGATTAATAATCAAATTTGAATGTAGAAAATCAAATCCAATGCACAAACACAATAACACTAGACTATTTTGAGACCCACTTAGCTTTCCCACTTAGTTTTCTCACTTAGACCATTTTGAGACCCAAAAAATAAACTCTTAATAACCGGCCCTAATATCCCATTTGTAGAAGAATGAGAGCAACAAGCTTCAAGTTGAATTACCATTTCAATTACATTTCATGTGGCATACATTTCATTTCAGGATCAAAGACCTCCTAGACGGTTACACTTAATCACTTAAGAATAAGGGAAAGAAAAAGACAAAACCCCACATATTCAATTGAATTAGACCATCCATCCTTCCAAAAGGCATTGCTTGTTATTACAGCAGTGCCAAAATCCCTTTCCCACATTGACCAAAGAAGATTCTCCATCAGTACCCAAGGAAAAAACTTATATACTAATCAAAAAGGTATATTTTCGATCAAAGACACAGAGTTCAAAAAATCTTGCTCACACTAGCCCAAAAGATTTCCATGTCAGCACCAAAGACAAAAAATGAAATACATGTTGAAGAGGATGAGTTTGTTGTAGTGGCAGTTGTGTCATCAAAAACAAAAACAAGGTCGGAATGCTACTCTGATTCATCAGCATCAAAGTATGTCCGCCTACTTTGTGTTTGTGTTGAAATTGGAGGAGCAACTACTCCTCCCTCACTAGAATCTTTGTATGATACCAGAGAAAGAAGGTAATGGCCATACTCTAGGTTAGTATCTCCTCCATCACTTGAAGGGCTATCTGAAACCTCAATGGGAGAGTTGTGCCTCCCAAGATAAGTTTTGTGGTACTTATTCTTCTTCTTTGCTTTCTTCATAGGCTCAACTAATTCCTTTCCTTTAAACTTGACCAATTATTCTAAAAAAAACTCTACTTCTTAGATTATAGGTTCTCTTGACACCTCCTTTATTATTTTTACCATGTTCCCTCTTCCCTCCCTTCAATGTTGTAGAGGCTTCAGGTGCTTCTTATCAGCTACAGATATGTCCTCTTGCAATTCAAACACACTAAGCCTCTTAGACCTCCTAATTGGTTGGATAGACACAACTAACTTACCAATTATTACAGGACACAGGGTAAGAACAAGAAAATTCTAATTACGAGAAGACTCACTAGCCCAAGCTCTTGAATTGAATTTGTAGAAAAGAAAACCCTCAAACCTAGACATATTTTGAACTAGCCCCAGTGACAATTACAGACAATCAAAACTCTCACTATCATAGAAATATGAAATTCTCAAACCAACTAATGTATAACTCAAACAGAGCTCATATCAACTTACCTAGGATAAACACTGCAATACCTATGCAATTAAAATCCAAAGACTTGCACACTTCCTCTCTAGCTCACACTTCACAATTCTTGAAGACTGTAAATGGTGTGATAAAATGGCAGGCAATCTACATTAAGTATACACTTAGGAGCATATAGCCATTAATGATTAACGAGAGCTTCAAGCGAGTGATCTTACAACTTAGCCAATTAGCTTTGAATCTATGTCATTGATCTTTTTGGATTCAAAACACCATCAATGATGATCATTTACATAGTAGTGGATGGAACTTAATTGAAATAATTATCACATGCTCAAAAGTTGTACCGAGGAAGGGGACCACCTAGGAAAACATATAAAAAGGCCTCAAAGGACTTAAAACATGATACTTCAAAGGATGTAAAGGCCAAATAAGGTCAATCGCTCAACCTAAAAAATAAAAGTATTTCTCACCTAGGCATAAAGGGCCAGTAATTTTACAAGGTTCAATGGCTCAAGATGTTCAAACATGAATGAAGATAGGAAATAGGTCAATGATGGATCATAACATTGATAAGGGCTAAGGCTTAAGGGGTTTTAGGAGAGATCTTGACAACAAAACCCTAAGGTAATAATGGTGAACAAACCCTAAGTCCAGATACCTAAAACTAGCCTAATTTTACAAAGTTTAGAAATGGAACAAAAAAATTTAGGGGTTCCATCAATGGCTCTAGTTGGGGAGGTCTGTTCCTCTAGAATAGAGTGAGATTCTAGAATCTGAGGTGAAGCAGACGAAGCATAAAGAACCAAAAACCAAGGACCTGCTTGGACTAGGCAGGAAAACAAAACCAAAGTGAACAACATATGTACAATATTCACATGATTTACAAGACTATACCAAAAGATCCAATATCCATCATCTTGGAAGCCTCTTCTAATGTGTAATTTTTCAACCTGCATCCTACAACTCTACCAAGCTTCAACTTTACTTGGTGGCCCCAGGCCCCCCAATCTTAGTACTGGTACTTGTCCCTATTAAAAACCTTATTTTCTATTATCTGTACCATGCTGAGCCTAAAGATATTCTCATGAATTTCCCACCTATTGATCACACAATGGCCACTAAAATCAACCACTACAAACATGGGTTTGAACTTATTATAATTCTCATTCATTTCCAACTGAGAAATGTGACCAATCATTAACTGGAACACATGATCTGTGTAGCATTCTATTTGACTCACTTTGTCACCATATTCCACCAAATTCCCATCCAACTAGATAGGGAAATTGAAACACTCATAATCCATCTGCTCACTATCATCATATGAGTTGTTATCAAATTCACTTTTCTCATTACACTAGAAACCCTTATACACACTTATTTTAGAATTCCCACATGTTGTGCAATTTTCATGCACACACCCTACTGAGGGTGGGGACCCTATTTTTCTTGTCTTTTTTTCTCATTTTCTTTGTGGTCCTGGCCTTTTCCCTTAAGGGATAGGTCTCTTGGTCTTGATTTTGTTCCACCCAGGTACTTAAGGTTTTATCTACACTTGAGGTGTCTCATTTCAGCATCATCATGGCATGCTTGCTCCTGAAAGTCAACTTTAGTTTAGTATTTTGGATCAAGAGGAAAAATTGGCCAAGTGTGGGGAAAGTTCGGTAAATCCGAGGTATCTCGGATTACCTGATCCTTCATCCAGCTAGAAAATCTGAGCTCCCTCAAATTTTTTGAGTTTGAGACCATATCAAATCCCCAAACTTTTAAACATTATTTCAAAGCATTTATTGCGAGCACCAAAAGGGGGATATAAGTAAAGTTTGTGATGTCTTTTGAACCATTCTACATATTGTGCATTAAAGATATAGAAGATGCTTGTGATCATCTTGTGATTTGCTAAATTCCAAGGTGAGGGTGGTCATTCTTGCAAGGTTGTTGCCAAATTCCAAGCCTTCATCGGATTCCCTTTCTTCGTGCATTGTTTCAAGGTAGGGTTTTCCTTTGTGCTTTTGATTGAGTTTGATTTGTATTGATTTTCCCTATCTTTAGTTTAATAAAACTTCCTACTAAGTATGTAATGTTATAAATTTGGATTTTGAAAATGTGGGTGTGATTGTTTTGGGTGTATCATTTGGGGTTTCCCGTTTATTTAGGTGTGCATTCGGGGGGATTTTGATGATTTCCTTTTATTTGAGTGGGGTGGAATGCAAGGGTTTATTAAAATATTTAGGATGTCTCCTTTTTGTTGCATTTTCATGATAAAAATGGGATCAAAGAGTGTTGTCGTGTTCTGAATTCAATGTGGAACCCTAATTTCTTGAAAACCCTAGCTAGGTATTGTGAATTCAATGAATGGAGTAAAAGGCGTTAAGGGATTTTGGGAAAAAATGTTTAAATTGAATCATCTTAGGAATTCATTGTCGATTTAAATATTGAAATTATCATAATCTGTGTTTGTAACATGAAACAAATTCAATACTTAGTGAATTTTGGGCCTAAGCGAAATACTCATAAATTCTAGGGTAGCTCAAATTTTTTGAGCCTTAATCTGCTCGAAAAATCTGAGCCCCCTTGGAATGTATGGATCCTTTACATTTTCAAAATATTGAAGTCTACGGTAATAAAATTTGACACTTAGAAAGTTTCAAGTTGACTTGTCCTCAAAAATTATGAGGTAGCTCAGACTTTCCAAGCGATAATCTATTCGGAGAATCCAAGCCTCCTAGGAATTTTGAAATCTCTTTAACCTTGAAATCTCTGAAGCATGTGATGAATTGAGCCTCAATGGAAAAAAATGTGTTATCTAATCTCCAAGTGGTTAATGTTTGCATGTGCTTGATTATCTCTAAGATTTCTTCTATCATGAAGATGCCTTATAATTGCAAATTTAAAGGTGTATAATTAGCGAACCCTCGATAAACCCGAGCTCCCTTAGATTACCCAAGATTAGGTTTGGACAGAAATTCTGAGCTTCGTCATATTTTTTGACCTTTTTCTATTGGCTTCAAATTTCAAATATTAATGATAATTGAGTTTGTGTATGTGGGTTACATGATGGAGGTAGAATTGAGCCCTAACAAGACTTCCAAATCAAAGATTGCTTTAGTACAAGAGGAGGTACTGAGAAGAATAGCTAAAAGGATGAAGTATGATTTCAAGGGTACATGGCCAAAGTCCAAGATTACTTTTTCCTAGGAAAAGATTACAGAAACAAATATGAGGCATGTGGACTATGATGATTTCCAACAAAGGATGTTTGGCAATGCACCAACTCAATTGGAACAAATTCTCACTCACATTGGCTTAGCCCAAGCAGTAGGGTTTCCAGCCACTCAATTGTGCCTCAAACTAGTTTTGGAGTGTGCAAGGAATTATGATTCTAATACAAGGATTATAGTTGGACCACAGGGGAGGGTCATGGAAAATATCATAGAGGATTCTATTGCAGAGCTGTTTAATATTGTTTCACATCATAATCTCATTGAGGAGATAAACATTGGGGAAGCAATAAAGTTCTATGATGAAGATCCTAACAAAGCCTTGGAAATCATGAATAATTCTTGGATATTGAAGCCTAAACCGCATTGTTCTAGGCTGCCTAAACAATTGCATAGAAGTGATTTCAAGTTGGAGTATCATGATGTCATAAATCTCTTAGGTAGGGTGATGGGGATAGAGGAGGCTCATATTTTTCATAATTATATGTTCTTCCCCATTACACAAATCATGGGTGGAAAACACTATCATTGGGCCAAAATTATAAGTAATAACTTAGATGCCCAGTTAAGAAGTGTAAAAGAGTCCAACAGATTCACAATGACCTCATACCTTGTATATATGTTGGAAATAAAAACCAAGTATAAAGGTCTTAGTTTCAAAGGAACCTTTGTAAAAGATAGAATATGGGACATATATCCACAATTGCAGTATATGACCACCAATTATAGGAGAGCAAATGATGCATTTGTCAAGTACATTCCCAGGTTGCTATAGGATGCCCTCCATGTCAGAGTTTCTTCTAATGTAATGGACTTGATCAAATAGTATGGGAAATGGTTTATTTAGTTTCAAAGATTCACATACATTAGGATATAAGGGTCTCCAACTATTCCTCTCAGATTGCCAAGATACCTAACTAATAAACTCATAATGTTGGAATTAACAAAGTAGATGATGGAATTTGAGACAATTTTGCAAAAGGACTTGCACAAGAAGGGGCTAGGGGTAGAATTCCAATTGAGAATTGGAACTCTAGAAGCATGTCCCTCTATCCAAAGTGCCTAGTACTTTGAGAAAGAGATGGCAAAATTAGAATTATAATCTCATACCAATAGGGATAACTTTGATCCCTATGGCAAGGCTCAAAAAAAGATAAATAAAGAATTAAGACACAAAGATCATGTTGAGGACTATTGGGCCAATTGTTGGGTTGAATTTGAAGTTACAAGGAGAAGGTTCTCTAGGCTTCCCCTCAATTTGATAAGACTGTATAGAGTTATAGTGGTTCTAGATCAGGTCCAAGATGATGATGGAAATTTGATTCAACACCATGATTTTGAGCTTGATAAGAGCAGGCCTTTTCCTCTAGTGAGCTGGTCAAAAGAAGAAGTAAGAGACTTGGGCCAAGTAACAAAGCCAGTAAGGAAATATTTGAGGCAGTGGCTCAAGCATAAAGTGTAGGAGTTGGAGGCTGATGGCACTAAGTTTACTTATGATTTGATGGGTGACTTGGAATCCCGATTTGAGGAGGAAGTTGAAGTTGATAAAGATGACACTACTGAGCCTCATTATGGAAATGGTCAAGAGGAAGAAGGACCTCTTACACTAAAGAGGAGGACAAGGAGCCGAACTCATACTTGGAAAATAATCTCCAAAAAAAAAGGAGAGGCCTCACAGCCAGTCAAGAAGAGGAAGCTAGTTACAGAAGGCCAAAAAATGGCTAAGGCTATGAAGGGTAACACTTCTACTGATGCTCCCTCTTCATCCAAAGTTGTGGATGTAGAGAGATCAAGGGAGAAACCACAAGTATACATTAGGAGAAATTATCCTAAACATAAGACATCCCATGTAGTAGAGGCAAGGATTGCAGAGAAGTGTAGATTGAAGAGGCACCTATAGATGATAGTGCCATGAGAGTAGTTATAGGAAATAATTCTCCCCTTCCTTCTCCTCCTCATAATGTAAAAATTTTAGAATAATCAGTCAATGAGGAGGGAAACATATCAAATGATCCTAGGAAACATGAATCGAGAGATGAGGAGGTCTCTACTCCCATAAATGAACAATGAAAAAAGTTTGTGCAAGAAATTTGGGCAAAAGAATATGAACATTAGTAGACTGCAGGCATGGTGGCATGAAATTTATGCCTCCATCTGATAGTTCTCTCATCACTAAAGATCATTTATAGGATGTTTCCATTTATATCTCTAAGATAGATAAATATCATGAATTACAAGTGAATGGAATAAAGTGATGCCCCAGTATGTTGAAGAATTAAAAACTCGTAAGAAAAGAATTAAATTTATTCCTATAATAGATCCAGCTGACATCGGGGAGATATTATAAAAAATCAAAGAATTATCCAATAGATTGGAGGCCAATAAGGAGGGAGAAAATGTCCCACCTAGAGCGACCTAGGACAATGCACCATTCATGTAATTTTCCAACTAGGATTGATGACCTAGATTTTTGTGCTAGCTAGATAATGCTTCTAGAAGGGTCTAGGGTGACCTAGGGCCTATTTTGAAATTTGAATGTAATTTTATTTTATAAACAAAACTCTCTAGACCAACCTGTCTAGCTGACCTACTATTGTAAACCCTAATTATAGGCTGACCTAATTTTATTTCTCTATAAATTGGGACTCTTGCTTCATTTGTAAGGGTTAGACATATTTTGAATAGCTAGAACTAAGAGAAGAGTTAGTATTTTCTGAGAGCAAGTGCCAAAACATTTTGAATACATGAATTGTTGCAAATCTAGGTGATTAAATATGAGTAAAGATATTGTTCTTTAGTGCTCTTTCTTGTGTTGTTCACTTTTGCATGGCTCGTGTTTTCAAATCGTAAAGATTGCTTTGAATTTGTGGTTGCATGTTAGATTTTAGATTTATATGTGATGCAATTGTGTTGGTAGTTCAACATTTGAATTGTTTGAGCAATCCTTGGTCCATACTTTTAGCAGCTTGCTAATTATAAGTTGTGTAAAGTTATCCTGGGCCTAAAAATTATGTGCTAAGTTCAGTTGTGAGTATCTATTCATTTCAATTATAAAATAAGGTTGATTTGTGTGAATGCTCCATGATTTGAAAATATTTATTTCCTTAGAAGATTGCAATTTTTATCTGGGTTTAGCAAGAATTAGTTTTCAAAGGATTGGTCCACTTTGAGTATTTGATCATTGGAACAATTGGTCCAAGGTTTAGTTTTAGAGATCTCTTTGAACCCTTTATATTTTGTTGTTTCTTTTAAAATATGGGTTAGTTTTAGGATTAAAAGCATCAACATAGTGCAATATTTGATGACTTTGAAGTTTCTAGCATTTGTTTTGTAAGGCCCCTTGTGATTACCAACATTTTCATATCATCACTGAGTTGTGTGTTGCATTGTCAACACCTTACATTAGAGACCTTGGGGTTATCTCTTGAGGCTTGTTGATAGAGATTTACCTTTCAAGAGAGATAGAATATCATATTTTGTTTGAGTTGTTGTTGTGTAGAAAACACCATCAACAGATTGGTGCTAGAATAAGGGCCTAAATAAGCAAGCTGGAGCATTTTCTATTTGTAATTTCTCCTCAGAGGTTTCAAAGAAGGACTAGATCTACACTAGGGTAGAAATATTTTCAAGATTTACAATCCCCTACTAGGTCAAGAAGGACTAGAAGAAGGGCAGAATCATCATCTGCTCCACTATTTCCATCTTCTCCATCATCTTCACCCTCATGCATACACTAGATAGCAGGAACCCTATGTTGTGGGAAATGTTGCTACCCTTGAAGTTTACTATGAAGACCCTGACAACCTTACAACCACTTTCCTTAAATGGAGACGTAATCCTCCTAACACTCTACTTGATCCTTACACTGAGGCAATTAAGGTTAGTACGGATTTGAGGCAGCATTTTTCTGGAACTTTTCCATCTTTGGGACCAACTGCTCACCCAAGGAAAATTCAAGCACTTAATTAGGATTTGACCAATCATACACCCATCATGAATCTAGTACCACAACTGCCCCTAGTCCCAAAACTGCCCCTAGTCCCACATCTAGTTCCTCCAATGAATCAATCCCCACCAATGTTGAGTTATCCTTAGAATTCCAATCAACCCATCAATCCACAACAATAGGTTGGTTTCCCAACTTACAAAATTTTGAAGTACTGAATCAGTCCATAAGCTCAGGGGAACCACTAGGATATTCTAAGAACAATGTGGGTTTTGCATCCTATAATAATTTTGACAAAGAGAGGTTGGATGAGCTGATAGAACAAGTCAAGAAGCTGACCACTAAAGTCACTTATTTGAGGAATCTAAATAGTCAACTTCAAGCTTCCCAGAGAAATATACAGTCCAATTATAATAGGGAAAATAGAGACTCTACACAAGGACATGGAACAAAATTTGATAGAGGGTAGTTGTCTAGACAAGGATTTGATAGAAGGAAACCTCCCAAGCAAAAAAAATTGTGGAATACCAAGCTAAATAATGGAGGTGTCCCTACTCCATTGGATCAACCTCCCAATAAGGATAATCCTTCATGCAGTGTGTACTTAGCTTAGGTAGCCTTGTCTAGATGGTGCAAACTCCATAAGACAAATCAACACTCTGAGTTGGATTGTCCTGAATTCCAAACTGTTGCATCCATATTCTAGTATGAAGTTCAACAAGCTGAAAATAATTCCAGCAATCAAGAATTGGTACCATCTGGCCCTTATGATTCTTCAGTATTGGTACTGAATCATGCTCTGTTCCCATAAAGTGAGGAGAATGGAGCAGAACAAGATGACAAGGTGGAACAAGTATGTAATGAAGATGAAATATCATAATTGTTCCATGAAGGTATTGAGAATGATAATGGTCCTTTAGATGAGGAAGAAATTGGCATTGAAGAGGTTCAAATGTTCCAACAACATATGAGAAAATATGATTTGAGGAGTAGACAAGCTGGAAATCCATTCACTACTTTAATTTCTCCAAATAACTTTACTACACCACTTACCCACATGCCAGTAACAATCCATCTTACCCTGATGTGCCAACACAATATCTATCGAAAGGAGGACAACCTAATCCCTCAAAGGGAAAGAAAGTTGGACTATCCCAAAGACACTCGTGTTGATATGAGTACAAAACAATTGGGCGAGTATGTAGCTGAAGAACTCAAGAAATTGAAGGTAAGTATTTCTACTTTTTAATTGTTAAGGGTTCCTACTATTAGAAATGAAGTCTTAGGAATTTTTAAAACCCATGTGGACCCTCAATATAGGATAGTTATGTTAGTGTAACTAATATTTAATTGCACTTGCATAAATTTACTTAGGTAATATTTAATTCATGGGTTCAATTATTCTCACCCTTATCTTGTTGAGCTATCTTGTTGCTCAAGATAAGATTAGGTTTACGCATCTTTGCTTTTATAAAGAAAATCATATCTTGTAATTAAGAATTCCTGAATATAATTATGTTGCACATCTTTTTGCAATAGCTCTGCTTTTTCTGTTTTTCTCTTCTGTGGAAGGATTTTCTGGTTTGCATTTCAGATCTTGGTTTCTAACATGGTATCAGAGCCTTGATTTGCAACCCCTTCTCAATTTTTTTGAGAAAATCATTGCAGAGTTCGTTCAGGATTCCTCAAGGGTATCATGCCTTTAGTTTATTCATGAGGCATTTTGGATCAGATTGGGCTTCACCATTGGATTTAGAGCACTGGAAAAAGTCAGGATTGACTTTTTTTTTGCATATTTTGGCCATCATTTTCCAGATCTATGAGGGCTTCAAGCTAAGAGATTTTTTGCAAGTTCTGGAGGTAGCCAATTTTTTGGGGCAGTTTGAGCACAAGCATAGCTCACCATCACATTTGTAGTGGCAAAAAACCCTAAGATCACCTTTCATTTTGTTGATTTGGAGAAGTTGGTCTGGAAGGAAAAAAAAATTTCCAAGGAGGTCGTATGGCCTCCCTAGCATGCTTCCCAATGCACGAAAATAAAATAAAATTTTTAAAAAACGTGTTTTTTGGGTCATGTGCCTATGTATCTAGTTGTGAAGGATTTCTCCGCCTGGTGGCCACTAGGCGGCCACCGGTTTGCTGCCACCGCCCAACTCCACTGTTGTCGCTCAACTCGCCAACAATGGCACCACCCCGCAGCTCCGCCCACCACCGTCGGTCTATTCAGCACTGCGGGTCCCTACAGCAGAGGTTCCGATCATATGGGGGACCGAGCACTATGCACCCAGCCCCCACTAGGCCTCCCAGCTCCCTACATGGTCATATGGGTGACCAGGGGCTCTACCCCAACCCCCAGCCACCAGCCCCCTAGTCCTGCATGTGACCAGGTGTTGTCTTTTTTTTATCCCCCTAGGCGCCCTGCAACCCTTATTGGGCATTTTGGAGCAGTTTTTACAAAATCAGGCGTAACTTTTGCGTACGGTGTCCTTTTTTCATAAACAAGATACCGTTGGAAAGCTGATTCCAATGCCAATCCAGTGGTGAAGGTGGATTCTTCTTATTTTTCTCCAGATTTATTTTTTAGGTCCTTGAACTCAAATGTTGTTGTTTTCACTCTAGAGGGCATATCTTTTGACTCGGTGATCCGTTTTTCATCATTCTTGAGGTGTTGGAAAGTTGGTTTAGTCCTCTACACAGATATACAGTCTATTTTTATTTTCTATTTATGCATGTTTGTATGCTCTCCTTTTACAATCGTTGGGTTATTGTAATAAATGAACTGAGATAAAGTTCCATCAGGGTGGTTTCTTGCATAATAATTTGATTAGAGTGTGCATGCACTTTGATCTCCATCTTGTTTTGATGTTAACTCGCATGGGTTATCTAGTTTCTTAGTTTCTTTTGGCCACAATTTTTCTGTAGCTTGACACATATTAGATTCACATCAGTTCACATTTTAGTTGAGAGATTATGGTTATTGATCCTCATTGGTTCAGATCCTTCTCAGTTTGAGGGCCATGTTTTTATGGTTAATGTTCCAGATTCTTTATGGTACTCCTTCCCATGGAAGATTTTTAGTCTCAGTTTGGCATTGGCATCGAGATACACAGTTTCCAGATCCTATCATCATCTCATCTACTGTTGCTCCATAGATTCCAGGGTTGTTCCAATTTGTGATTTTTCCAATGTTTCATGGCATCGGGTCTATTGTCACATTATTATGATTCCATTTTTGGTTTCTTGTAGATAGAAGTATCTATCCTTGCTTGTTAGATTGTGGTTCTAGTGTTACTCCATAGTGTTCTTCCAGTGCTTCTTTGCAGCAATCATCTCATTGTAGGGGGGTTTTGTCCCATTGGGTTTTCCTTCTCTACCTCATTATTGCATTTGTACATGGGTACCTGATCAGGCCTTGTTGTCGGGACCCATTCATGCTTTCTTGCATTCATCTTAGTTTTTAGGTGCATGCTTTGTTAGTCTCCCTAGTTGCACTTATGGGGGGGTGTTAGTGTAATTAATATTTAATTGCACTTGCATAACTTTACTTAGGTAATATTTAATTCCTAGGTTTAATTATTCTCATCCTTTATCTTGTTTCTCAAGATAAGATTAGGTTTATGTATCTTTTCTTTTATAAAGAAAATCATATCTTGTAATTAAGAATTCCTAAAAGTATTATATTGCACATCTTTTTGCAATAGTTCTGCTTTTTTTTTTTCTCTTATGTGGAAGGCTTTTCTGGTTTGTATTTCAGATCTTGGTTTCTAACAAGTTAATGAAGTAGTTGGTAAGACTCCTAGCTCACAAACACCAAAATACCAAGATCAGAGACAATCTAAGGATAAAGGGAAATAAAAAGATAGAAATCAAGTTGAACAAGATGATACTCAAATGAGTCTATTTCAAGGAAAAAATGAAACCCCTCCTTTCTGATTTCTATTTGAATCTTTGGAAAAAATTTGCATAACAGTCTCTTAGATTTAAGAGCTTCCACAAATTTCATTCCCTTCACTGTTTGTTGAGGTTTAGGTATTACTCCTATAGCCTCTCAATGAAAGGTTACTCAGTTGGATAAGACTGAGGTGAATGTAGTAGGTGAACTAAATATGATTCCCATGCAAGCTGCATTAGACCCTAGGATCCAACAAATTATCAACATTCAAGTGGTAGATATTCCTGATGCATATGGTCTAATGTTGGGTAAGGATTTCACTAAGGCATTAAATGGATATGTGTCAACTGACCATTCTCATATGTTGGTTCCTTGGAAAGGAGTTCTAAACCAAATTAGAATTGAGAGGGAACCAAGGATGAAGTATACGATCACTGAATATCAAAATACTTCAAATGAAGTATTGGTCTCCGAGTCTAGCTTGGGGAATTATGTGTTGGCAGCCTCTACCCAGGAACTAGATACATATGAAATTTTCATGTTGCAAGATGTATCCAAAGATCTCACTCAAGAATCCAACAATATTAGAGAATTAGTAGAACCAATAGAAGAAGAGGATGATAAGGAAGATGGTCAACTCAGTCTATTGGATAACTTCCAAGAGTTTATTCAAATATGCATAGAGGACCAGATCCAACTGGGTAGAGATATGAACTTTGGAGAATTAATCCTTCTAATTTGGTGGAAAGTACACAATGCCTCTCACTCAGAATTAGAATGTTTCCTATGCCAAACAATAGTGGAGCAAATACAAAATTGCATCAATCCATCTCGAGCTGTCAGGATAAGTGTACAAATTATCCAAGATGATCCTAAAGAAAAAAGGCTAGTGCCTCAGGAAGAGCCTCCGAGTAGTAGCAAAACCAATGAGGAAAAATCAAAAGGATCAAGAGCTATTGGTTGTTGGACACTCGGATTTGATGGATCTAAGTATAAACAAGGAGCTAGAGTTGGGTTTGAGTTGATCAGTCCTAGAGGTAAAACCTTTTTTGCAGCTCATATAATTTAGTTTGATTGCACTAATAATGTAGCAGAATATGAAGCCTTAATTCATGGACTGCTAATGGCATTGAGAAAGAAAGTCAAAATTTTACAAGTTTTTAGAGATTCTGAGTTGGTAGTTAGGCAAGTTAGAAAGCAATATTCATGTCATGATAGAAGGATGACCAATTACAGACATAGAGTGTGAGATTTTATTGAGGGGTTTGATAATTTTAACATTCAATTAATACCCTAGAGCAATAATCAAACTGCAGATACTCTAGCACAGGCAACAAGCACTTTGCATCCCTTGCCACTTTTAGTATTGAAGTTCATTGTGGAGCTCACTCTAGTACCCTCAGTGCCTAATAATAGTACCCTCAGTGCCTGATAATGTAACCAATTTTTAGGTGTTTGAGGATGACAAACATATTCTTGATTTCATTACAAGCTCTGATGTGCTCACTTCTCATATAATTGATGAGGTGGAGCCTCAAGAGGCAGAAATGGACTTGGAAGGAGTTATCAACCTGAATAAAAATACAATCCCAAGAGGAATGGTACAACTAGAATTTTTTTTTGATCTAGATAGAATAAAATATCAGGAATAACACAGTAAAAATAATTCCATTAGTAGCCAGTGTGATACTTATAATATGGGGACTTCGGAGAATGTTAAGAATGTTTTTATTGCGAAGGTCTGTACTCCAAAAGAAAGGAGGGGAATAATAGATGCATTTCATGCATATCAAGATGTTATAGCATAGAGTTATGAGGATCTAAAGATGTATGATACTTTGATCATTACACACACTATTCCTCTCAATCCAAGTGCCAAGCCATTTAGGCAAAGGAAGAGACCAATTAATGCCCTTTTGGAACCAATTATCTAGAAAGAAGTACAAAATTTATTGTCTTCTAGCATCATATTTCCAGTCATACACTCTACCTAGGTTACTAATCTAGTTCCAGTGAGGAAGAAAAATGGAGAAATAAGACTCTGTGTTAACTTCAGAAATCTTAATCGTGCCTTAGAAAAGGAAAAATACCCTGTACCATCATTGGATGAAGTGTTACAAATTTTCAATGGATCCCAAATGATTTCCTTCCTAGATGGATACTCAGGGTATAATCAAGTTATGGTACAATACAAAGATAGACACAAGACTATCTTCACCATGAAATGGGGTACCTTTTCTTATAAAAGAATGCCTTTTGGATTAATCAATGCAAGGGCTACCTTTCAGAGGGAAATGGACATTTCCTCCAAGGATATCATCAGTAAGTGTATCATTATCTATATGGATGATTTGACTATTTTCTTAAAGAAAAGGGGTGATCATATTTCAAATCTATGCAAATTTTTTTAGAGATGTAGGGAATTCAATATTTCACTCAATCCTAAGAAGTGTATCTTTGGATTGATTGAGGGGAAGTTTTTAGGTCATGTTATCTTAGAAGAAGACATATCTATTTATCTAGAATGAATAGAAGCTATACTAAAAATCCAACCTCTAGCTAGTAAAAAGGAGATGAAATCCTTCTTTGGGAAAATAAATTTCATCTGGAAGTTTATTATTGGGTTTATAGAGATAGTTAAACCTTTGAATGCTATGCTGAAACTAGATGCAAAAGTTGAATGGGATGTAGAAGCAAAGGAGAATTTTGTAGAAATTGAAAGTGAAATAGTTGATGCTCTAGTTTTGGTGAGTCCAGATTATTCCAAACCTTTATATATATATATTCATTTGCATCTGATCATTCTTGTGTTGGTATGTTAACTTAGAAATTGGATCAAGGAAGTGAGCACCCTATATATTTCATGAGTGCTCCATTGAAAGATGAAAAATTGAAATACCCCAGTGTGGAAAAACAAACTTATGCTCTGGTCAAAGGTGTGAAGAAATTTTAACATTAGATCCTGAGAAACAAAGTTTTTGCAATAGTGTTAGATTCTACAGTTAAGCTCCTACTAATGCAAAGTGAATTGGGGGAGTGGAGGGAAAAATTGGTCACCATGCTACAGGAGTATGACATTGAAATACAATGCATGAAACTTGTGAGAGGGCAAGGGTTGACTAAGACTATGGCTAAAATTGGTCCTGATATCACAACCCAACAGTACCACCTGCAGGATGTGTCTCCAAATGAATGGTATGATGATATTGTCTATTATCTGTTGAATCAAAAGTGTCCTGATCATCTCAACACAGTACAATAGAGAGTAATGCATCTAAAGAGTGACAAATATATGTTGAAAGGTGCTATCTTGTATAAGAAGAACCATGAAGGAATTTACTTTCACTATCTTGGAAATGAAGAGGTTGTTCAAGCGATTACAAAATTTCATGATAAGTATGGCATAGGTCATGGTTCTGAACTAGCTACAGAAAATTAGATCTTAAGGGTAGGGTATTATTAGCCCACTTTTTTTAAGGATGTGCACAAACATGTAAGAACCTACCATGTATGTCAAATTGCGGCTAGCGAGGAGAAGCAGTCAACACTTCCACTTCAGTTGATAATCGGGGTAAAATCATTCATGTAGTAGGGATTAGACTTCATTGGTCCAATTAACCCACCTTCCTTTGTACACCATAGGTACATTCTTAGCGTAACTGATTACTTTACTAGATGGACTGAAGCTCTTGCCTATAAATAGTGTACTTCTAAAGTAGTTATCAATTTCTTGGAATCAATTATTATCAATCGTTTTAGTTGTCCAAATGCTTTAGTCTATGATAATGTACATGTGTTTGCTTCACTAAAGTTTTCTGGATGGGATTTTGATCACGGTATTATTATCAAGTTTTCCTCCAATTATTACCCACAAGGAATGGTTTGGATGAGTCCACAAGATTATTTTTTTTGATAGTTATCCACAAACTCTTAG
Organism: Sequoia sempervirens; assembly: GCA_007258455.2. Taxonomy (NCBI): domain Eukaryota; kingdom Viridiplantae; phylum Streptophyta; class Pinopsida; order Cupressales; family Cupressaceae; genus Sequoia; species Sequoia sempervirens. The sequence goes on along the minus strand of VDFB02000003.1, from coordinate 305,969,421 downwards.
AGAGAAATCCCAAAGATTGGCACACCCATCTTAGATTTTCTCTATGGACAGATCATAATTGATGCAAATCCTCTCTAGGAACCTCTCCTTATCATATTGTGTATGGTCTTGAGCCAATATTTCCAATCTAGATGAAAAACCCCACCTTCCAATTCATTAATGATTATTATGATGAAGGGGATAGACATGAGGATCGCTTGGCTGAGCTTTTGCAACTTGAAGAGAAGAGAGATGAAGCATTAGAGAACTTTGGTAAACTCCAAGGCATTGCTAAGATATGGTTTGATCAAAAATCCAAGTTGAAAGCGTTTAGAATCTCCCATCTGGTCTTATATTGGGATAAAGCACATGACAAAAAGGGAGAACATGTAAAATTTGACAAGCTTTAGCTTGGCCCCTTCTATATCTTAGAGATATTGGGATATAATGCTTTTCATTTGAAGAATCTCACTAGAGAGGATGTACCATTTCCTGTCAATGGGTAGCATTTGAAGCATTACTTCCTGTCCTGATTTGTCTTTAGCTCTCCCCTATAAATAGTTAGTTTAGGTGTTGATTTTGTTCCATCCAAGTATTTAAGGTTTTATCTACACTTGAGGTGTCTCATTTCAGCATCATCATGGCATGCTTGCTCTTGAAAGTCAACTTTAGTTCAATATTTTGGATCAAGAGGAAAAATTGGCCAAGTGTGGATCAAGTTCGGTAAATCTGAGGTATCTCGGATTACCCGAGCCTTCATCCAGCTAGAAATTCTGAGCTCCCTCATATTTCTAAGTCTGGGACCATATCAAATCCCCAAACTTTTAAACATTATTTCAAAGCATTTATTACGAGCACCAAAAGGGGGATACAAGTAAATTTTGTGATGTATTTTGAGTCATTATGCATATTTCACTTTTGAGCTGGAGAAGAGGCTTGTGACCATCTTGTGATTTGCTAAATTCTAAGGTGAGGGTGTTCATTCTTGTGAGGTTGTTGCCAAATTCCATGCCTTCATCAGATTCCCTTTCTTCATGTGTCATTTCAAGGCAGGGTTTTCCTTTGTACTTTTGATTGAGTTTTCTTTGTATTGATTTTCCCTAACTTGAGTTTAATAAAACTTCTTGATGAGTATGTATTGTTATTCATTTGTATTTTTAAAATGCGGGTGTGATTGTTTTGGGCATATCATTTGGGGTTTCCCACTTCTTTAGGTGTGCATTCAGGGGGATTTTGATGATTGCCTTTGATTTGAGTAGGGTGGAATGCTGGGGTTTATTAAAGTATTCAGGATGTCTCCTCTTTGTTGCATTTTCATGATAACAATGGGATCAAAGAGTGTTTCTCTATTTTAAATTCAATGTGGAACCCTAATTTCTTGAAAACCCTAGCTAGGGATTGTGAATTCGATGAATGGAGTAAAAGGCGTTAAGGGATTTTGGGAAAAATGTTTAACTCAAATTATCTTAGGAAGTCAGTGTTGATTTAACTGTTGAAATGATCATAATCTGTCTTCGTAACATGAAACAAATTCAATACTTAGCAAATTTTGGGCCCAAGTGAAATACTCAAAATTTTTGAGGTAGCTTAGATTTTTCGAGCCTTATTCCACTCGAAAAATCTGAGCCCCCTCAGATTTTCCAAATCCTTTACATTTTCAAAATCCTGAAGTCTATGCCAATAAAAGTTAACACTTAGAAAGTTTTGAGTTGACTTGTCCTTAGAAATTTTGAGGTAGCTCAGATTTTTTGAGCCCTAATCTACACAGAGAATCCGAGCCTCCTTGGAAATTTTGAATCTCTTTAAACTTCAAATGTCTGACACATGTTATGAATTGAGCCTCGATGGAAAAGATGTGTTATGTGATCTCATAGTGGTTAATGTTTGCATGTGCTTGATTATCTCTAAGAGTTACTATCTCATGAAGATGCCTAATAATTGCAAGTTTAAAGGTGTACAATTAGCAAACCCTTGGGAAATACGAGCTCCCTCAAATTACCCAAGATCAGGTCTGGCCAAAAATTCTAAGCTCCCTTGGATTTTTTGACCTTTCTCTATTGGCTTCAGATTTCAAATATTAATGATAATTGAGTTTTCATATGGGGGTTACATGATGTAGGCATAATTGAGCCCTGAAAATACTTCCATATTAAAGGTTACTTTAGTACAAGAGGAGGTGAGAAGAAGAGCTAAAAGGATGAAGTATTATTTCAAGGGTATAAGGCTAGAGTCCAAGATTGCTTTTTCCTGGGAAAGTATTGCAGACACAAATATTGGGCATGTGGACTATGATGATTTCCAATAGAGGATGTTTGGCAATGCACCAACTCAATTGGCACAATTTCTCACTCACACTGGCTTAGCCCAAGCAGCAAGGTTTCCACCCACTCAATTGTGCTCCAAACTGGTTTTGGAGTGTGCAAGGCATTATGATTCCAATATAAGGATTATAGTTGGACCACAGGGGAGGGTCATGGAAAATCTCACTAGGGAGTCTATTGTAGAGGTGTTTGATATTACTTCACATCACAAGCTCATTGAGGAGGTAAACATTGGGGGAGAAATAAAGTTCTATGACCAAGATCCTAATAGAGCCTTGGAAATCATGAATAATTCTTGAATATTGAAGCCTAAACCACACTATTCGAAGCTGCCTAAACAATTGCATATAAGTGATTTCAAGTTGGAGTATCATGATGTCATAACTCTATTGGGCAAGGTAATGGGGGTAGAAGAGGATCATATTTTGCATAATTGGATGTTCTTCCCCATTACACAAATCATGGGTGGAAAGCATTGTCACTAGGCCAGATTTATAAGAAATAACTTAGATATCCAATTAAGGAGTATACAAGAGACCAACAGATTCATAATTACCTCATACCTTGTATATATGTTGGCAAGCAAAACTAGGCATAAAGGTCCTAGTTGCAAAGGAACCCTGGGGAATGATAGAATATGGGACATATATCCATAATTGTAGTATAAGACCACCAATTATAGGAGAGAAAATGATGCAATTTTCATGTACATTCCTAGGTTGCTATAGGATGCCCTCCATGTTAGAGTTTCTTTTAATGCAATGAAATTGATCAAACAGTATGGGAAATGGTTTATTCAGTTTCAAATATTCACATACATCTAGATACAAGGGTCTCTTGTTGTTCCTCTCAGATTTCCAAGATACCCAACTAATAAGCTCATAATGTTGGAATTGACAAAATAGATGATCCCATTTGAGATAATTTTGCAAAAGGACTTACACAAGCAGGGGCTAGGGGAAGAATTCCCACTGAGAATTGGAACTCTTGAAGCAGTCCCTCCATCCAAAGTGCCCAATACTATGACAAAGAGATGGCCCAATTTGAATTATACTCTCATACCAATACAAATAACTTTTATCCCTATGGAAAGGCTCAAAAATAGGCCAATAGAGAATTCAGACACAAAGATCACATTGAGGACTATTGAGCCAATTTCCAGATGAATTTGAAGTTATAAGGAGAAGGTTCTCTAACTTTCCCCTCAATTTGATAAGATTGTATAGAGTTATAGAGGTGTCAGATCAAGCCCAAGATGGTGATGCAAATTTGATTTAGCACCATTATTTTGAGCCTTATATGAATAGGACTTTACCTCCAGTAAACTGGTTAGAAGAAGAAGTAACGAACTTGGACCAGGTGATAGAGCCAGTAAGGAAATATTTGAGGTAGTGGGTCAAGCATAAAGTGCAGGATTTGGGGGTTGATGGCACTAAGTTTACTTATGATTTAATGGGTGACCTAGAATCCCAATCTGAGAAGGAAGTTAAAGGTGATAAATATAACACTACTAAGCCTCATGATGGAAATGCCTCATGATGGAAATGGTCAAGAAGAAGAAGAACCTCTAACACTGAAGAGGAGGACAAGGAGCCAAGCTCATACTAATTTTCCTGAAAAATAATCTCCAAAAACAAAGAAGGTTCCCAAGGCCACTGCTACCACCGAAGAAGGAGAGGCCTCGCAACCAGTTAGGAAGAGGAAGGTAGTTACATAATGCCAAAAAATGGCTAAGGCTAAGAAGGGCAACACTTCTATTGATGCTCCCTCTTTAGCCAAAGTTGTTGATGTAGAGAGCTCAAGGGATAAACCTAAGGTATATGTTTGGAGAAATTCTCCTAAACATAAGACATCCCCTATAGCAAAGGTAAGGATTGCAAAGAAGGAAGTGCAAATTGAAGAGACGCCTATAGATGATAGTACCATGAGAGTAGTTACAAGAAATAGTTCTCCCCTTCCTTCTCCTCACAATGTACAAATTTTAGAAGAAGCAATCAATGAGGAGGGAAACATATCAAATGATCCTAGGAAACATGAATTTGGAGATGAGGAGGTCTCTACTCCTGGAAGTGGAGAATGGTAGAAGTTTATGCAAGAAATTTGGGAAAAATAATATGAACATTAGTAGACTACAAGCATGGTGGCATGAAATTTATGCTCCATTTGATAGTGCTCCCATCACTAAAGATCATTTAGAGGATTCCTCCATTTATATCTCTAAGCTAGATAAAGATCATGAATTACAAGATGAATGGAATAAAGTGATGCCCCAATATGTGGAAGAATTAAAAACTCATAAGACAAGAATTAAATTTATTCCTATACCAAATCTAGATGACATGGGGGAGATATTAGAAAAATTCAAAGAATTATCCAGTAGATTGGAGGCCAATAAGGAGGGAGAAAATGTCCAGCCTGGAGCGACCTAGGACAATGTGCCAGTCATGTGACTTTCTAGCCAGAAGGGATGACCTACATTTTTGTGATAGCCAGATAATGCTTCTAGAAGGGTCTAGGCCAACCTAGGGCCTATTTTGAAATTTGAATGTAATTTTATTTTATAAAAAAACTCTCGAGGCTGACCTGTTTGGCTAACCTAGTGTGATTTCTCTATAAATTCAGACTCCTACTTCATTTGCAAGGGATAGACATAGTTTGAATAACTAGAACTGAGAGAAGAGTTAATATTTTCTGAGACCAAGTATTAAAACATTCTGAATACATGAATTGTTGCACATCTTGGTGATTCAATATAAGTAAAGACATTGTTCTTTGGTGCTCTTTTTAGTGTTGTTCACTTTTGTATGGTTCTTGTTTTCAAATCTTAAATATTGCTTTGAAGTTGTGGCTGCATGTTAGATTTTAGACTTAAATGTGATACAATTGTGTTGGTAGTTCAATATTTGAAGTGTCTAAGCAATCTTTGGTCCAAAATTTTAGCAAGTTGCTGATTGTAAGTTGTTGTGTAAAGTTAGCCTAGGCCTAAAAAATGTTTGGTAAGTTTAAACGTGGGTATTTATTCATTTCAATTATAAAATAAGGTTGATTTGTATGAATGCTCCATGATCTAAAAATCTTTATTTCCTTAGAAGATTGCACTATTTCTATGAGATTGTAGGTTTAATCTGGGTTTAGCAAGAATTAGTTTTTGAAGGATTTGTCTACTTTGAGTATTTGATTGTTTGTACAATTGGTCCTAGGTTTAGTTTTAGAGATCTCTTTGAAACCTTTATCTTTTTCTATTTATTTTTAAATATGGGTTAGTTTTAGGATTAAAAGCATCAACATATTGCAATATTTGATGAGTTTGAAGTTTCTAGCATTTTTTTTGTAAGGCCCCTTGTGATTACCAACATTTTCACATCATCAATGACTTTTTTGTTGCATTTTCAAGACCCAACATTAGAGACCTTGGGATTATCTCTTGAGGCTTGATAATAGAGATTTACCTTTCAAGAGAGATAGAATATCATATTCTTTCTAAGTTGTTGATGTGCAGAAAACACCATCAACACCACCCAAGGGCATGCATTTTAACCTTTGAGAGTGATATTGAAATTTTATTACTATTCTTCTAGGATCATTATTATCTAGATCATGTACCATACCAAACAAACATTCACTTTGTCTGATTAACAAGAAATGTTCATATATAGGCTTCTTTTCAAATTCGTGTTCACATTCATCAGAGCAGTATAAACCAGTTATGCTTCCATATGCTCCACTTCCTTGGACAATTGATTCATCTGGTCCCATAGCATTCTTTCTCTCATTCATATCAGGGTCATTCCCACCAAAATCATTATCCACACCATCTCAGACATCAAAGAATACTTTTTTTTTAGGTTCATTAAGATACTCCAATCCTCCCTTCCAATCATTGATCGACTTGGGAAAAAAATATTTAAAGGATGGATCAAATAATCTAGGATTGATGCAATTAGCATTAGGGTAATCAATTGCATCATCAATTGATAGGTTTGCTGAATCATAGGTGTAGGACTCAATGTAACTTTAATATTTTTCATTAGCAGTCGAGAAAGTTTCCTCACTCCATTTTTCAATAAATTATTTGTTAAAAATTATCATGTCCATCTTTGCTACAAAAATTGTACATACCATTTATGTTTCATACAAGAATTCAAACACATGACCCAACTGGCTTGTATAAAAAATCTCATCATTTTTTACATTGAAATCAAGCTCAAGACACTAAATATAGATACTCTTATCTGGAAATTCGTTATCAACAACATTGCCCTAACATTTCAGTTCTGATACAACTGGTTTGCATTCCCAGTATCCTTCACATGAAATTTTTTCACCCACTAGTGAGGGAAATACCTCATGAGTATTGATATTGTTACAACCTTCAGGAAAGATGGATGACTTCATGTCATTCTAAAAAAAATATTCATAATCCTCATGAGAATAATCAAATTTCTCATTTTCATTATCTTGATTATCAAACTTCAAAGGTACGTGAGTAGTACTTGCAAGTATAACAATGTCATCATCTACACCACTAGATAGAAATTCATCTTCTGAAACATCCTTATCTATTTCTTGGATAAACCCTTGATCTTTGTCAATATGGTGAGAATTACTGTCATTTTGAAACCTCATTTTTTATATATAGTCACACTTAGCCTCCTCAACAATTTTGATCCAACCAATTATCTGATCAAAATATTGAAGCTTTAATTCCTTGGGCAAGGTACTAAGCCCTGGATCATAAATGTCATAGAATAGGTCAATACATACTGAACCTTTAGGTCTTGACCTTTTAGGTATTTCTAACAAGGTGTCTAAGAACCTTGCTAATAACTCATATGGTAATTCCCCTTCATGTCTCTTCATGCTAGACAATCTTTGAACAAACAACATCTGATCATCATTATTTAAACTTTGTTGGGGTTCATATTGAATCTGTCCATGATTAACATACTTTGAGGTTGAACAAGATAAGGAATCAAAAGCATCATCACCCTAATCATCCCTTTCATTCTTATTCACTTCATTTTTATAATGTGTACTAGGACAACAAACACTTGCAGCTATATATCCCCTCATCATTGAATATTTCACAATATTTTCAATATCCATAGCAATGTGATATGCTTGATGAAATATTGTGGGTTTCTTATCCCTTATCAAATATCTCATCTAATTACCAAATGCACCTAGATACACAACTAAACATTCTACATCACTTGGTCTCATGTTTTCAAGAACATTCCCTATTTCCTTTGCAAATATGAGATTGAAGGAAAGAACCAACTCCCCTTCTTCCTTTTGGATTTCCATAAATATTTTTCTTATCACATTTGGACTAACCCTTTCACCAAATTGTTCCACAAATGCTATCATGAAGTCATTCCATGAAGCTATAGAACATATTAGTAAATATGAGAACCAGTCTCTAGCATCTTCTTTTAAAGGCTAAGTAAAAAGCTTCATGAAAACATCCTCATGGTCTACTTCAAAATATCCCATAAAATACATGAATGCATTTAAATGTTTAAAAGCTAACTCAAAAATTTTCCCTATAAATTTAGGCAAATATTTCCTAATACTACTAGGAATCTTGTAAGGGAAACCTTGAATACCACTAAAACTCAATGACCTATATCTCTCAATAGAGAACTTCCTTTGATGGCATGATAAATATTTCATTCCTTGCATGTTTTTACTTGATGTCCCACAAGGATATATAGGGGAATGATACATTTCTCTTGTATCCCTATTCAATCCTTACATATCAATTTCATAGTTGATTGTTTATTGCCTCATTCTTTAATTTAATCATGACCTTAAAATATTGTGCAATGCATTACTCAAATACATTTATGCTTGAAATCACTTTAAGAGGCACATTTCAAAAGTAAGCATACTTCTTCAACCCAATACAAATATTACAAATTGCATCTTAGAAGTATGTAAAATGACTACCACCCTTCCCTTCACAAGTGCTCAATTCACTCAACAGGGAACTAAATTTTCTCTAGATTGTGCAACATGGATTTCATGCAAATCTACACTTTATGAAAACCAAAATAGGGGAATACCTAGATATGATTACAATCACCTTAAATTATGCTTCTAACTTGAATTTTTTTTGTAGCTCTAAATCTTTCTTCACATATTCATCAAGTTCTTTGCATAGATTTGCCACCTCCTTTATAGAAGAAAAAGCTTTAACAATATGAAGTTTCTTTCATAAGTTGAATTTAATTTAAACTTCTTTGATCATCAGAGTCACACACGAGTTCTTTAAACTTTTAGAGCTCTTCAATGCTTTCCTTTTTTTATTTCTGTAGACACCTAAAAATGGTCTGGATAATCTAATTAATTAAATATGACTTATTTGATTAATTTATCTTAATTTCATCTACTTAGTAAATAAATAGAAATATTTATTTATATTAAGTTCATTATTAATTCTTCTATTTTCTCTCTTAATTAAATAAACAAAATTAAAAACTTTGTTTTATTTAATTATTATCATTATTACTTGTTTTTATTTTCTATCATAAATTAAATGCACAACTTAAATAATTTGTGTTATTTAATTACCTCATCACATTTCTTCTTAATTAAATAAAGATATTCTAAAATCTTTTATTTGATTACCATTTTCCTTTTTGTTTTAATTTAATAAACAAACCCTATAGTTTGATTTATTAAATTATTTATTCCTTTTTTGCTAAATTTAAATAAATTAAAGTTATTTAAATTAATGCATAAATATTTTACCACTATTCACTCACCAATAAAATTAGATTTTTTAAATCTAATTAATGCAACTTCCATTCATGGGAAGAGCTTCGGGGACAAACCTGCAGGAAGTCCTCTCAATCTTCTTCCATCAATCCTCCCTCTCTTCTTGCCTAGTGTTTTCATGGGGAGGAACAATCCTCCATGATCAGCTCCATCTTCTCATCCCATGCCATTCAATTCTCCAGATTGAATCACAGCCCCTTATCCCGTATCCTTGTGCAAATGTGCTGTCATGAAAGCTATAAATACAGCTCTTTGGCTATAGGAAATAGATCCTAATTTGTGCAATCTTACTCTGTAGGTTTTCCAAGCATCCACACATTCAAGCAATCAAGCATCAAGCATTCATCCAGCATCCATCAAGCAACAATCAAGCATCCAACATTTGCAGTCATGGCTGCCATTACAATAGGTTTGCATATATAATCACATAGGAAATAGAATAGTTCATTTCTCATTCTCTAAATGTCATTTCAATAGTTTAATTAGCTTCTAAATCTGAGAGCAAAGTAAATTAGAGAGATCCTTTAGAGTTAGAGAGCAATAGGATAGATTTCTGAAGATTTCTAGTTTAAATTAGTTTAAATTTCTTAAATCTTAGATTCAATGTCCTATTTAGAAGTGTAGAAGCATGTTTAGATTGTTTTCCTCATTCCTACGCTTACAATTTCATCATGTGATCTCAAGTATATCTTATCCTTTCTCAACGAACCTTCATCCCATCATAATGAATTTCTTCAAATAATGTGTACTAGTGTAGAGATCTTAGAGTTGCCACCCACACTTAGTGAGAACTTCATGAAAATACATCAAAATGTAAAGAAATTCACAACCCAAATCAAAGTGTATTCCAAGAAATTTGTCAATCTCTAGTTCCCCACTATTTTAGAACTTCCATGACATTTTTAAGGCAAGATGGTCTCCCACTAGGGTTGTCTCAAGTAAGTCCCCAGTAGAGCCACCATTTCTATTGGTGACTTAGACATGGGAAAATAAGACTCCACAATTTCAAACCTCTGGTTACAAATAATATTTCAAGATTTTAATGACTCTTTGACAAGACAATCTACAACCAAATTTCAAAGTTCATCCCCAGTGAAGTCACCATTTCTGTTGGTTATTTTTTTGGAATCGAACTTGATCTTACCACTTACTTATGAATCTGCTAGAATTGAATTATTATCAAGGGTAAGGATTGGACAACACACAAGTAAGGATTTTGAGGCCCTTACTTCTTCACTTTGAGCTCTTTAAAACCTAGGAGGGTAATCCCTTTTAAGTTCATATGATATTCATTTGATTAAGAAAATTTCTACACATAGATAAATTCCTATAAAGCACAAATAGATAGCATTCATTAAAGACTTGGATGACCTTTAAATGAATTACTATCTATTGCAAGGAATAAGACAATACTTCATATTGGTATATTGTTATTGAAAGTGTTTTAGATGATTTTCATTCTCATCTCAAGCCCTTGGTCAAGTGCATGACTAACTCATTTATCTTCAGGATAACCAAATGAAAAGAATAGTTCCTTGTCCTATGGTAATGGAGTCATATTCATTATAACCAATAATATCTTAGAAAATTTGAATCAATAATTAATGGACTATTGATATACTGCAATACAATATTCAACTCACTATACCTAAAAACAACTCCTTATCGATCTTATGCTCTTTCCTTACAAATATGTGACCCTATTTTAGCAATTAATCAGTTCTTGAATCAAAGAAAAAATAACATCACCCATTCAATTAAAACAATTGAAGTCAAACAAAAATATCATTAATGATTTCATTTATAATCTAGAAGAAAATTACATAGTAGAGAATGTGCCTTTGAACTAGCATTTTCATTTATAAAATACTGCTAGGATAAAACTATTTGAGATCATTAAAAAAAAATCATACCCTAAAATCCTTGCTAACCAATTCACCTATGCATGAATTTACAATCTACTCCTTCATGAGCTTAGTTTTCCCACTTAGACCATTTTGAGACCCAAAAATTGAACTCTCAATAATCGGCCCTGATGTCCCATTTATAGAAGAACGAGAGCAACAAGCTTCAGGAAAAAATACTATTTCAATTACATTTCATGTGGCATACATTTCATTCTAGGTTTAGAGAGCTCCTAGATGGTTACACTTAATCATTTCAAAACAAGGGAAAGCAAAAGAGAAAACCCCATGTAGTTAGTTGAAGCAGACTAGCCAACCTTCCAAAATGTGTCATTCATTACTACAATAGCACCAAAATCACTTGCCCACATTGACCAAAGAAGATTCTCCATTAGTACCCAAGGAAATAACTTATATACTAACTGAAAAAGGCATATTTTCCATCGAATACATGGAGTTCAACAAATCCCCCACTCTAGCCCAAAATATTTCCACATTAGGACCAAAGAAAAAAATGAAATATATGCCAAAGAGGATGAGTTTATTGCAATGGTAATGGTGTCATCAAAAACAAAAATAGGGTTGGTACACTAGACTCTGATTTGTTAGCATCAAAGTATTCCCACCCACTCCGTGTTTGCATTGAAACTGGATGAGCAACTACTCCTCCCTCATCAGAATATTCATATGGTAGGTACTATAGAAAGAAGGTAATGTCCATACTCTAGGTTAGTATCTCCTCCATCGCCTGAAGGGCTATCTGAAACCTCAATGGGAGAGTTGTGCCCCCCATATAATTTTTGTGGTACTTATTCTTCTTCTTTACTTTCCTCACATGCTCAATTGATAAATTCCCTTTAAACTTGACCAATTCTTCTAAAACAACCCCCCTCCTTAGATTATAGGTGCTCTTGATTCCACCTTTCTCATTTTTACCATAGGCCATCTTCTTTCCCTTTGGTGTTGTACAAGCTTTAGGTACTTCTTGTTCAACTATAGATATTTCCTCTTGAAATTCAAACACACTAAGCCTCCTAGACCTCCTAATTGGTTGGATAGAAACTACTGACTTACCCATTCTTACAAGACATAGGGTAAGAACAAGAAAATATCAATGACGAGAAGACTCACTAGCCTAAGCTCTTGAATTGAATTTGCAGAAAAGAAAACCCTCAAACTGAGACAAATTTTGAATTATCCCTAGTGACAATTATAGAAAATCAAAACTCTCACTATCCTAGAAATATGAAATTCTCAAACCAACTAATACATTCTCAAACCAACTAATACATAACTCAAACATAGCTCATATCAATTTACCCAGGATAAACACTGCAATACCTTTACAACTAAAAGCCAAAGACTCACACACTTCCTCTTTGGCTCATAGTTCTCAATGTTTGAAGACTACCAATGGTGTAATAAAATAGTAGGCAATATGCATTAAGTAGAAAATTAGGAGCATGTAGCCATTAATGATTAAGGATAGCTTCACATGAGTGAGCTAAAAAATTAGTCGATCAACTTTGAATCTAGGCCATTAATCTTTTTGGATTTAAAACACCAATGGCGATTTTCAAGCACCATTTCTTGATTTTACAACTTGTTCCTTAAAAATGGTGATACCACCTTGGAAAATTACCACATTTACTCTTAATCTCATTAGCCATCTTTAATCTAACAATAATCATGCATTTCCATCCTAGTCCATGCTTTTCATTTACAAAGGAAAAGTACAAAGAGGCAGAATTGAAGAGAATATTCCTAAAACATCCTATCGCCCGTTGCAGATTTACCCTACCTTTTAAGAGTTCAATCAATGAAAAGAAAATTAGTGCAATGAAATCTCAACCAATAGATCATAGCTTATCTTTGGAAGTCTTCACCTTGCATCATGCATCGCTAATGCATGTTTCAAATTCTAGACAACATTAGCGACAAATGAAAAGTAGCAATGGAACCAGATCAGGCCATGTACATATTCACTCAAAATCAATGGAGCAAAAATATTGCTCATTCACCCCTTTCAAAATAGAGACAACTCATTAGGATTAGGGACCTCATCACTCATTGTTAATTTGAACAAGACAAGCACACAACCATCTGCGATGAGCAATGGAATGACATACAAAGAGCCCTGAGGTCATCACTTATCGCTACTTGAACACTCAAAACTCGAGAGGAATTAGAGATAGCCAAAACCTCTAATGATAAAAAGAAAAACTCAAGCATCACACATCATTGATATGAATCAAAAATTCTCAAATCCATCTGCGATGAGTGATGGACAAATGTGGTGGATAGGACTTAAGTGAAATAATTAGCACATGCTCATAAGTTGTACATAGGAAGGGAATCACCTAGGACAACGTATAAAAAGGACTCAAAGGACTTAAAACATGATACTTCAAAGGATGTAAAGGCTAAATAAGGTCAATTGCTCAACCTTAAAAATAAAATTATTTCTCACCTAGGCTCAAAGGGCCATTAATTTTATAGGGTTCAATGGCTCAAGATGTTCTAACATGACAGGGGATGGAAAATAGAAGGTCAACGATGGATCATAACATTTACAAGGGCTAAGACTTAAGGGTTTTTAAGAGAGATCTTGACAAAAAACCCCCAAGAAAATAATAGTGAACAAACCCTAAGTCCAGATACCTGAAACTAGCTAAATTTTATAGAGTTTAGAAATGGAACAAAAAAATTTAGGGGTTCCATCAATTACCATTGTTATTTTTAATTTTCATCTTCTTTACTTGCGATTATGTATTCTCCCATAAATGAGGGTGTAAACTCTAAGGAAACCCAATCAGCATCTAATAATTTTGGCAATGTTTCCATCTCTTGTCTTTCTTCATTCATAAGTTCTATGTTCGATGTTGGTATTAATGTGTTTAGAGGACTTGTCGTTCCTTTTTCAGCTTGTAAGCAATTTTTCAGGATTTAGGTCTATTTCAACTTGGTATACTTTATTGTTATAGACATACTTCATGATACGATGAAGAGTTGAAGGAACTGCATGCATATCATGAATCCAAGGTCTTCCTAAAGGGTATGTGCAGGATCATGATGCGCCAAAAAGTGGCAATATAATGGGTATGTGGCTAACGAATTTTTTTTACTCAAAATTGATGAAATGAAAAGGGTTTTTAAAGGATATTCTCAAATTACCACCAATATAAATTATGCTTTACTTTGAATTTAATAAGTAATTATTATTTATTTTCTATTCAAATTATGACTAAAGTCCTGATTGATAGACTGATCGAAAAACATCTATAGTTTTCAAACGGTATCATATTTTTTGAATCCAAAACATGCATCACATTTTATGCTTTGTATAATATAGGATTAAAAAAATAAAAATTGATTTTCATGAAGTTTTGACCAGGTTAAGGTGGTCAGACATATGAGTTTTTAATATTTTTTAAAAGTTGTAATAAAAAAATCATAATTAATTATTTACTGGGAAAAAAATTACCAAAAAATATGCATCACATCGGGACATGAGTCCTCTACTTGAATCTAAAATCTTATAAAAAAATATTATCATTTTATTGTGGTTAGGGTGGTCAGACAAACACCTACTTCTTATTTTTTCCCCGAAATTTAAGTACTACTACATTGAAATTTCAAATTTTCACCAAATAGATTTTCTTTTTTAAACAAACCTAGTAGTTTAGAAACTACATTAAATTTTCTATAGATTCTTTTCTTACATATTTTTGAAATAATATAGATAACTTATTCAAATTTTTAAGTCAAGTTGTCTAAGTCTGATTTTTCTAATTTTTTTGCCATTTAAGGGCCTGTTTTTTCCATGATGATCCTGCACATACCCTAAAAGAAGATTATATGATAGGTCATGAGGCATAATATGAATAGGAGTTTGTAAGGTAGCCTTTACAACTGTAATACATAAAGTAATCACACCAAGCAGTTGCGTTCCTACATTGTCAAATCCTCGAATCGATAAGGAATTAGGTTCAATTTTTTATTTATCCACACCAAGTCTATCTATAAGATTCACACTACATAAATTAAGGATGGAGCCATTACCAATAAGGGTTATTTTTATTCATGTTCTATTTAATGTAGCTATTATCATGAAGAAATCATGTTTCTTCTCATCTCCAAGGAAGGTAGCTCATGTTAGTGAAAAGTAATGTCTATATTAAGTGTATTGATTCCTTGAATTAGAGATTCCACATCACTTGAATTTGTATTAGAGGGGATCAAAACTTTTTTTAAGGTTGTTTGAAGTATAGTGTGATAATTAGATGAGTTATGAATTAGCTCCCATAGGGATATATTTGCAGGAGTATTCTTAAGTTGTTCAACAAGATCATACTCCTTCCCACTGTGTGAAGGAAAACAAGGAGCACTAGGAAATATGGAATTAGGAAAAGGTAAAGGTGTTGTAGTTGGTTGTTTTCGCTGCAAATTGTTTCTAATGTTATATGTATGAGAAATGGTATTATGACTTGATTACTACAAAACATTGTTCTTAGGTAGTTCAAGGGTGAAAACATGTTTGTTTTGAGTTTGAGGTTTGTGTGAAGGTGGGTAAAGGATAAGTTGAGGTTGAAAAAAGTAAAATTGTCTTGGTTTTGGTTTGTCATGACAAGCCTTAGTGGATGAATCTTGTGAGATGAAATCCACAAGGGCTTCATCTAACATGTCAAATTCATCACTACAAAAAGGATTGAGGGTTAGGTTAACTTGGAAAAAGAGATTTGACATAGTCAAATAACTATAATTTCTCCAAGTGGCTCATCTATTTGTTGGTGTTTTTGTTTTTTATTCTAACAAATGCAAAATGCAATTTAATTTATTTGAATTATGAACTAATGTTGAAAAGGAAAAGTACAAGAATCTAATTCTATCCAGAATTGCGATGAATGTAAACTATGCTACTTCTAATGATTTGAATGTAACAAAAACTATGCAAATTGAAAAAAAAAAGTTATGAAAAACAAATAGAAGCTCATAAATAGAGAATTTAATTCTATAAAATGTACTGTAAAATCTACACTAGAACTAAATTTCCCAGAGGGGCATATGAGTCCCAATGAGGTTTTTTTCAGAAATTTCAAAAAAAAAAAAGAGTGTTTTTATGATATTTAGTTTGTATGATCTGTAGACTAAATACAAATGCAATTTTCAAATGTTTTTCAATGATTTAAGATGCAAAAATGCAACCTATATGCACTTTCACTAATGCAAAAATTAGAAACCCTAGAATTCCAATTAACTAATGAAAACCCTAATGCAATGTTAATGTAAGCAAGATCTAGGAAGATGATGCACTCCAAATTAGAATTAAGATGTTCTAAATGTAGGTTCACCAAAATGAAACAACGAAAAAAATGGGGTTGCTACTTATGGTTTAGGACATAGAGGAAACACATTTCACAATCATTTCATTGAAGGGAAACCCTATAGATCTCAATCTAAAGTATGCAAAGGAGAAAGAGATCTTGCAATAGGGTTGTACTAGGGTCTGATTATGAACTAAAGAGGGGTTCACCACTAAGCTAGGGCTTGGAAAGACTAATGAAATGAAAGATATAATGCTTAACCCTAATATGATGCAATACTTCACTAGATGACCTAGAAAACATGTAAAACAAAATAGAAAGATGAGAGATCAAAAGTGTGCACCTGGAAACCTAAAGAGGATTGGAATGAGCTCTAAAAAATTAAAATACTAAAATTATGGAATACTAGGACTCATACACTAGTCTAGGAACATCAGTCCTAGACTAGGGGTTTTGGTTTGGAACAAGTTTTTTATAGTGTAGATTTAGGATTTTCAAAAATCTAAAAAAATCCTCTAGTGGGACTCATACGCCACTTCTAGTGTATCAGTCTTGATCCACTTTTTTGGGAATTCAAAGATCAGATCTGTGCTCCACTATCTACTTTTCCCTTCCAAACTAATTTCTTGATCTGAACCTTTAAAAATACTTGCAAAATAAAATATAGAGTTTATTTTCTTATGGGGGGTTTTCCCTGGTAAAACCCCTAGTTTGTTAATTAAACCTTAATAGAAGTAATGAATCATGAATGTAAATAGGAATGTAAACTCTAACCTTAAGTTTGTCTAAGATTAGGAAATCTAAAATGTAATGCAACCCTATTCTAATATACTAGAATGAGATGCTTGAATGAACGTGAAGATGAATGAATCACTTTGAGAGATCTCTAATCACCCAAATGAGCCCTAATAATGAATGTACCTTCCTTAGGTTGAATGTAGAGAGATAATAGAGGATGGAATCACTTAGGAAACAAGTCATTAGGCTTGGCTTGATGGCTAGTTGCATCACCCCAACCTACAATCCATCATGATTCACCATAGGCAACCATAATGAACCCTTGAAAATGCTAGATCTTGAATGAAAGTGAGCTGGAAGACCTACAAAAACACAATAATGCTACTCCAAAGCTTCAACTTTGTTGATTAACTATTCTTGAGTGATATTTTGAAGAATGCTTGAATGCTTGGATCTTGAAATCACTCTTCTAGATTGTTGCTTAGATTGAAAAATGATTTTAGAAGCTTTTTTATATAGGAAATACACCTAATTTACCATTATTTAGATCTCAAAAGCTGACTCAACAAAAAATTTGAATTAAAATGTTGAATTTACCACTCAAACGCTAAAAAGGCCCCAAATGGGACTCATATGCCACTCCTAGTGTATGGGTCCCACCTAGGGGGACTCATATGCCCAAGGTGGTGTATGAGTCCCACCCTAGATTTTTGGGGTGGGTTGTTCAAATTTTTGATGTTTTTTTATGGATTTTATTGTGTTTTTCGTTGAAAGAAGCCTTGAGATCCAAAATAAAGGGTCTTAGGGGTCTATTATTGCTTATTTAAAAGGGTATTTAATGCAAGGGTGCTAAAATAGGGCCAAATTAAGAAAGGGATTATACTATCTCCAAGAAGGGAGTACAATTCACATTGCCATAGATGTCAACTAGCATAATGTTAGATGAAGCTCTATAATGAATAGTACAAATTTTCACCAACTTTCTATCAATAATAAGAGTTACATAAAATGCATCCACTTGGCTAGGAAAAGATGCAATGGTGGTACCCAAGTAAATCTAAGGGATATCATTGAATACCCCTTCTACATCATCAATTTTCAGTTCATTTATACTTACTTTAGGATGAGTAGACACATTTTTGTAATCACATTCTATAGTTGCACCATTGATAAGGGCATCAAAATTTTTCTTATGCTCATCAATACTCATCACTTCAAGTAGAGGGACTATAACTTTGACTTGTGAAAACAACTAAAACATGTCCAAAAAAGTGTATTTAGGAAAGTCATAAGATACCATACCTTGCTCACCAGTCTTATCCTTATGTTGCTCACATTTCTCTTCAGCCTTTTTCTCATCATGTTTTTTTTCTTGTTCAACTTTTTTCTTTTTGTTCTTTTCTTTCAAAGCTAGAGAAACAATATTATTATCAATTTTAGTTGCTTTATATTTCTTGGCCTAGTTCTTAGTACCCTTATTTTTTTTAACCTTAGCCTAATCAACTTTACTTTCTACTTTTGACCCTTTCTTTTTGCATTCTTCTCTTTGATGAATACACTACAAACCCTACCTTGATCAACCTTCACAATTCTATTCCTTAAATTATAGCAACTCTTGGATTGTGCAACTATTGTAGCTATCAGCCTTTCTACTTCTTCATCTGACGGTCTCCTTAGAAATGTACTTGGCTCATCTATCTCTAAAGTTAGATATTTTGATCCCTTTCATTATCTTCATTAGAAAATAATTGTTGAGGCTGGGCATATGATTTCTATCTCTAGTCATCTAGATCCACCTCGTGTGACTCTTCTTTAGAAGAACATTCACCATCAACAAAATCTGATCTATTCATAAGCATATGTATTTCCCCATAATTTTCATAGGATGATTCGTAGTTACCAAGTGCATTTTTCTCTTCTTTCAAGGATATTGCTACTACACATTGGGAAGAACAATGTGGAAACTAACAATCTATGCACCATAGGGCTTCATTAGCAAAAAATGTAGAATTATTTTGTAATAGGTCAAGAGGAACCTTACTTTGTAGATTCTTTTGATTGTTGTGGATTGGATTACCATTATGCCAATTGGTATTGTAAGGGTGATCCTACAATCTAGGGGCCTTTCCTTCTTTTGAAAAGTAGGTTTCTCATTTCCCAATCCCTTTTCTTGTTTGGCTAGTGTGTAGTTCAAATCCTTCACGATGATCATTATTTTATCTAATTTATCCTTAGTAGATGATCCATTTTCTATGGATCCCTTCTCTTGTTGTCCTTTGGGATTATTCAAGGTCTTCACATCTTCTCTTTTCACTACTTTACTAGTATCTCTTATTTTTCTTTCAATGTGAAAAGAAACTTTATAGCCATCACTTAAGGTTTGAGGATTTTAAACCCTAAGAAGATACCCCATTTTTGAGTCAAAGGAATTATTATATGCAACCAAACATACATTTTCATTTGGTCTTAAGTAATCAAGGATTCTATACATATCATTTTGGAACCTTGTGTTAAAATCATAGACCATTTCATTATATCCTTTAGTAATGGTGTTAAACTCATTTAGCATAAATTTAGGATTAGTTTTATCACCATATTGTTCCTTGAATACTATTTTAAATTCTTCCCAAGACCTTATACTCTCCACTAGTGAAGCTCTATACCAATCCCTAGCATCCTCAGTCAGTGACCACACGAATAATTTCATCATCACATCCTCACTCTCAACATCAAAATCATCCATCATGTTATTAAATGACATTAAGTGATCTTCTCCTAATATGAAATCATTCATAGAAAATATGACTAGAAAATTTCTTATGTCATTTGGGAAAGGATTTGGATAAGCAGGTATTCCATTAAAGCATAGATGCCTATATTGGTCTAACTACATAGGCCTCCTTGAAAATTGGTCTCCTTGACCTATGTGAGGCCTACCACCACCTTCCCCCCTAGTATTCTAATTTTTAGATTGTGTAATCTTTCCTCCCATATTTTATTCTCCTTGTTGATTGAAATCACTTCCACTAGAAGTTTATGGTTGGGAATGGGGAATAGATTAGCTGGTGGTAGAAGGAATATTCATTCCAATGGTTACTGTGGGTTGTGGTATAGAATGAGGTGGGATTTTGGAACTAGAAGGTGAAGGATCTAGAATGGATAACTTTATGAAATTAATTTTCCTTTAAATTTTTGCATTAGTATCAAGGATCTATATTCTATTTAGTTCTCTTTACAATTGCTCATTTTCTAACTATGGTTTTAGATTTGTAGGGACAAGAACTATGGTTGTAGGAATAGTACTAGATGACACATTTGTACCTATTCTTGATCCCTTAGGTTCAACTATAGGTATTTTTCCTATATCCCTAGGCATGGAGGGTTCATTGGTGAAAGAGGGAGCCACAACTGAACCGGTGACAATTGAACTTATGCATGTACTTGTGGTAGTTGTCCCTACAAAAACATTTAGAGTAGCTTTATTATGGGTAGGGTTAAGGACAAGCTGGTATTATGTAACAGTAGTGGGAGTAGGTTCTTCATGGACCATTAATTTCATCCTCTCTACCCTTATTCTCAATTGATCCCTCTCATACATAGCAACCTTTAGTTTCTCCTCCTTCTCCTTAGTTTGTTTGACTCTCAACTCATCCAACCTTTGGGATTCTTCTTGAAGTGCCATAATATCTTATATTGACACATCCTCATCTTCTAGAGTTACCTATGAATCTATATTTTCAAGAGTGTAATTTGTAAGGTTTAACACCTCCCTTTATGAAAAATGATTAGGGTTTCTACTATGAGAACTTCTAAATGGGTCAAGTCCCTAAGTATTGTAAATTGAAGTAGCTTCAATATTTGACCTTTGAGATGCCAAGGTAGCATCAAAATTTATATCCTAGAACTTCCATGGATCAGTTGGTTTAGAAACTAAAGGATTTGAACTAGCTTGTCTACTACTAACTTAGTCTCTTTTGTAATAGTTTTTTCCTCATTATCAGGGGGAATTCCATATTCATGCATATTATTATTAACATCTTCATTCAAATTTGTAGATTCTGAAGCAGGAGGATTAAAAAACTTACTTTTTTTTACATTATTTTTCTTCCATGATTGCTTTCTATTGTGTAGCAATTCTCCTTCCAACTTTTGTTCAAGATGCTTCTTGAGATTACTTTCGGTTCCTCTTATGACTTCAGCTACCTCTCACAATTCTCTCTCTTTCCTTATTTAAATTTATAATGCATTAGCATATAAGACTTAGATTTGCCAACCACTTAATGGGGAATTGAAAAATAGTTGATAGTTCTTTGAGAGATTTATAAATATAAAGAGAAATGAGCACAACCTTACAAAAAATAAAAATGAGACCAATAGTTTTCATTCACATAATACAAACTTGACTTATGATGATAGTTTCTTATGAATTTGTTCTTACACAAAAAAAAAACAATGAAATTTATGACCCTAACTATGTAAGATCTTGAACTAGATATTTTAAACAATTTTATCCCCAACAAAATCACCACTCTATTGGTGTTTTTTAAATACAAAGCTCATCTCATAGATAACCTATGGATTTTTCTATTTCCAATTGTCAACTATCTAGAGGGATTAGCCAACGAACAAGTGAAATTTGGAATAACTTTCCTTCTACACTTTGGGATCTGCAAAACCTATCAAGGTGATCCCTACAATGCAACTAAGACACACTTGTGCCAATTTACCTCATACATTGTAAAAGAAAAAAAGAGTTCTACATATAATTTCTTGAAAATTATAGAAATTCCAAGATATGGAAATATCTTTAAGCATTCAACATTTCAAAAACAATACAAAACATGGTAAAACTTCAATCCAACATACATTTCTAAGCAAAAACTAAAGATTTAACGATTTGAATATATTTCTTTGTGAAAGATCATGAAGATGCAACATAGACACAACTTAAAGTGATTAGTGCCTTATCCTAGGGTATGTAGTCCCAACTAGTGTAATTGAGAATGCATGGCATCATTCCACCTAAACATAACTGAGCTATTTAATGATGCATTACACAATTAAACTTGGAAATCTAAACTAGTAATAATCAGAAGATCCTTGCATAAATTCACACAAGTCTTTATGTCTATTAAAGAAAATTTACCATATTCTTTGAACAAACACATTAAAAAGAAATAAAAATTCAAAGGAAAGACAATGAAGATGAATTGAAAGATATTTGATCCATTTTATTCATAACTCATGTGAAATATATACAATAGGATAATACTGGCTTTGAAAGTATGTCATTATATTCTAGAAATGATAGTTGTATCAAACCACTATAAAAATTATAAATTAACTAGACTCAAACTCTAGAAAAAGACTCAAAACATGAATTCTCTATGTTTAGTTGTGTGCAGTGTGATTTCCTACCCTAAAAGATGCAAAACAACAAAGAAATGCAAAGGAGAAATAACACAACACCACCTGAAGATTAGCCTAAGTTGAACTTAAACAAAGAGAGATGAAACAACAAATATACCTTGCCTAAGTTGATCTTCTTGATTGGCCCTTTGATGAAGATTTGATGTGTACTCCTTGATGGTAAATATGAGAAAAATGGATGCAAAATGATGAAGATGAAATGAAGATTCAAATTATTCAAATGGGTATATGAGTGGATGAGCAAAATGGATGCAAATGAGCTTGAAGATTCAACAATGGAGGTGTGAGAGCTTGAATGTAAGTGTAGTGCCCCTCCATTCTCACTATGGATGTGCAAGAAGTTTGGCTTTGAAACTTGGAGACGAAGGTAAAACAATATGTACATTTAAAGTGCTTTGGTGAGTATGATGTATATTGTCATGTTATTATTATTATGTAGAGATTTACTTGGATAGTTAAGTGATGCAGTAGTATGTTTCTTAAGATAAGTGGAAAGAGCGACATCATACCATTGGGCATATGAAAGACATACGAACATGAGATACGATTGCTAGAGTTTCTTTCCTAGTGCTTCGGCTATTATGCACATGTTCTCTAATTTATATGTTTGAGTGAATAGGTACTAGGCTACGTCTCCACCTGAATTAACAGGTCTAAGCATGTCTTTAATCCCAATGGTGGTTGAGGAGATAACATCTAGGCCCAAGTTATAACCTAACCCTAGCCATGGTCCCCAACTAGGGAAAATGGATTCAATGTGTGACCACTTTTTTCGGGTTGTCATGGGACAATGTTCGATCTCTTTTACCCTATGTTTGGAGTTTTGTATTTATGTGAATGTTCTTATGAGATATGTGATTGTTTGATTTTATTGTCTAGTCTTGGTTTTAGATCCCAACCTGTTGGTGTTAAACCCTGAGGTTAGTTGGGTTGTTATGATTGTGAGTAATGTTATTTATGTTTTGATGTGAATGTTTCTTTCATGTGGTGTTATTTCATAGTTTATGTCTAGCTTTGGTTTGTGGATTATTTGAGTGAAGTTAGAGATTGAGTCTGTCATATTAGTTATTATTTAATTGTTATTAATATTATTATGATTATATGTATATTATGTTTTATGAAAATAAAGTTATAAATATTAACATATTCTAATGTTATTTATTAAATATTAATGTTTATTAGTAAATATTTAAATATTAATATGTAAGTATATGTTATATTTAAATTTATTTAATGTGAAACCCTAAACAAATGAGTTAATTATGTGAGTTAATTTCATTATTAAATTTATTTTAATTATTTTATTAATGGGATGAGGATATGTGTTTTAATTTAATATTTTAGTAATTTATTTTTTGAGGATTTTATTTCCTTGTTTTATTTTGAAAAAAGAGTCTTTTTTGGGAAAAAGAAAGAAAGTTACATTTTGTTTTTTCTTTCCTTTTTGGAATTTAATTAGTTTGATTTATGAAAAAAATAGGAAAAAGTGAGTTTCACTCTTTTTTAGGCATAAAATTTTAGAGGGTTTTCTCTGTTTTTGGGTGATTTGGGTTCTGGAGTTCATTTTGGTTTTTGGATTCTTCATTTTATGAGAGTTTTTGTCATGCTTGCGAAGAGGAAGAAGGATGAGAAAGTTGTTGCAATTTGGGGGTTTTGAAAGTTGAAGTTTTCGGAGCTCGGCATCAAATTCCTATCATTGTCAAGCATTGGATTCAGGTTGGATTTTGATATCTTTTGTTTAATTTTATTTTTGGTGTGTATGAGCAATTTGATTGATTTCTCTCTCTTTGATTTTTGAAAATAAATATTATATAATTTTATTTTTGTGTGTGAATAAAACATTTATTTATTCTAGAATAAAAATCAATACATATTTGTTGTTTTTGTTCTTTACCGGTAAAATGGTCTGATTGCGTTGCCCATAAATATATTTTTACGAACTGGGTTGGTGATATTTTTAAAGGGTTTTTTTATCGCATTGTCTTTTAAATTTTGTCCAAACATCTCAAAACCCTAGATCATAGTTTGTTAGATATGGTTGAAACATGGGACTGTTGTCAAGTTGCTCCTCTATGACTGCAAATATTCTTATTTCTCCCTGTAACCATCCAAAGGAAGATTGAGGTTTTAGATTTATAGGAGTTTGAAAGGGTTTAAATTAATTTAAGGTTTGAATATTTTATTTTAGAAAAAATAAATCTGGTTGTTGAGTTACTCATTTTGTCATTTGACTGTAACCGAATATAGTCGAAAAGAGGGTTTAATGGGAGTTGTCTATTGTTTTACATTTTATGGATTTATGATTCATTTTTGGTCAATTTATTCCATGTTGCTAAGTAGTCGACGACTAAATCTGAAATGGGTATTTTACATATTTTTATTTTGAGTTGATATGACTATTTTATGGTTATTTTATGGTCGGCAGACTTGACTGTTGTCAAGTGAGAATTAATTCAGTTGTAAAAGTTGTATTAGAGGGTATAATTCTATTCTTTAATTTGTATTGTGTTGTACCATTTTGTTTGAATGTATTTACTATTTTCATATTGGAAATCCCTTCATGTTTGTGAGATCTTGTGTTGAAGTTTTGGTATGTGTAAAAAAAAATTGCACCAAGGTTGTGCATTGTTGGTCTTGGTTATGAATTGTTAAGTTAAAGTTGGTTATCATGTTATAAGATTGTCAAAATGATGTAATATGTTTCATTGTGGTGTTGTGGTATAATTCTAATCTTTTGAGTTTTTCTATCTGTTGTGTTATGTGATTGGGTCTTTAGAAGTACCTAAGGCCTTTGTGGAAGTCCTTGTAATTTTTGGTTGATTCTTGTTTTAGTAGTCTCCATTGGATGGTTAGTGTCAACCACTCATTATTTCTTTTGTTTGCTTGTGTGTGGGGCCTAGTGTTATCTTCTAGCATGGAGGGAGTGGGACTCAGGGTTCCACATGGTAGGGTGGTATTTCCGAACCATCCATTGGGGTTTAGGTGGTACAAATCATGCGCAACATGGGGATTTTTTTCTTTTACTTTATTCTATGGTTAAATTTATATGCAGATGATATTTCTATGAAAATTGTGTTCAATATCTATTTTATAAATATATTCCTCTTAGATGGATATATCTTGTACGTTGTAGCATTCTTGTAATGAAAATGTAAATGGATTGAAGTAGTCTTGAAAATATATTTATTGTTGTATATTATGTAATGGAAAGTTTAGCATAAGAATGTTGTATTTATGATACATATAAATTTAATTTAGTAGTAGATGTGATATGTCTTTATGTACCTCTTTTATGGTGTTGATTAAAAATAGGTTCATATGAACATACTGTTAAATGAGGTTTAAAAATAATTAAGTTATATTACTATATGTAATTTGTTGTATGAAATATAATTTACATTCAAAATATTAACTATATGTGTTTTAGTGTAGTAAATGTATTTATATAGGCTTAGTTAGTGTAGGTGTATTGTAGTAGCGATGTTATGGGACCATGGTGGATAGGCGTGTAAATGGGTTATGATTAATGTTACTTTTAGGTCATAATGTGATTATGATATGATGTTAATGTAATGATGTCATTCATATTAATTTGTTGAGTTGCATTAGTTAATGTCACTTTAGTTTCAAAAAAAAAAATTATTGGCATGATCTTGTTTATCTTTTGTGTTATCCACCAGGTCCTTTAGTGAGGCGTTACAGTAAGTGCTTGAAATTTTTTAAAGTTGGAGAGCTTTAATTGTGAATGCATGCTATGAATGTTGTGAGACAAAATCTTCCATTTTAAGGGAAGAGTCTCTAGAGGAATCAATGGCTAGGATATAGCCAACATGGAAAAGATGGAGGGATGTGGTGAGTTGAGGTCTCAAAAGCCTCCACATCTTGCCATGTGGAAGGGGAGGTGTTACAAGGATAGGTGATATGGAAAGAGGACATGTGAGGTGTAGGTACTTGCAAGTACCTTCGTATTAGGGGAATATTTCTTCAAAAAGGAAGTTCTTGTCCCCATATGAGGATGATGGTGACAAGTGAGGAATTTTAGAAAGTCCTCTCTTATCATCATGGGGATGAGAGAAGTTGTTGGGGGAATAAATGTGAATTTTAAATTCACATGATTGGGGAGTACCTTGGAGATAAGACAAGGTCCTCATAAAGTGGGCCCTTGTCCCATGTGACTGATGTGACCTATGAAGGAATATAGAATTTTCCAACAACTTACATGGGGAAGATAAATGCATTGAATGAATGAATGTGAATTTTTAATTCACATGGGGAAGAGTTCAAGGCTTAAAATGGAAAGCACTTATGAAAGGTTGACTTGGAGGACATACCAAAGATGGTAAGAAGGTCAGATTAAGGTTGTGCAAATAGGTGATTAAGAAGATTAATGAAGGATTAGATGCAAGTAGCCAAATATGAAGGATGTGACATTAATCCTGATTAAGGGTGTGCACATCCTAATCATGGATTAAATAAATTAATCCAGATTAGATAAAGATTATGGAGGATGTAACAAGGAGAGAGAAAAGAGGGAATTTAAAATTGATTTAAATTCAAATGGCCAAATGACTAAATTAAATAAATTGATATATTTATTTAAATTAGAAACCTTAGGAAAAAGGTGAAATATTAATTAAATAAATCATTTAATTAATATGGATGAAATAGATGAATAAAGGAGATGGATTTGACCATATGGGAGTGGTTAAATTTGGATGTCTACATTTTTCCCCTCTTTGATATGATGCTATGAAGTAGCATCACTTCAAAGAAGAATAAAAGAGAGGACCAATAAGAAGATGGTTAGATTGGAAAACATGCCCAAGTCATTAAAAGGAGTGACTAGGAAGAAGGGTGATGGGAGTGAAGATGCCCCCTTGAGAGGACATCCAATTTCAAGAGAACATGAGTGTGCTCTCAAAATGGATGAGATGATGAAGGGATATATGAGGAAGATGATGCAAAGTGATGGATAGAGAGGATGATAAGTGATAGGAGATTGGGAAGCACAAATGGATTTAAGGACAAAGGTGATGTTACCCCAGTCAAGCTACAAGCCAAAATGGGTTGATGATGGATGGAGTGTTGTCAATGAGGGAATGACATATCGTGAAATACCATGAGGATAGGGAAGAATGCATCCCGATGATGATGATGAAAGTGTTGATGAGGGATGGATACATCCCAAAACAACACCAAAGAATAGGGAAGGACACATCTCGAAGATGATGATGATGATGATGATTGTGATGATGATTGGATCAAGGCTTGTAGCAAGGTTGAGAATAAGACCAAGGATGTGATTAGATGATTTTTGTTAAACTGAATGGATGAGGATTGGATTGAGATGTGTGATGGATGAAAATAATGAAAATGATGGAGGAAAATATCATGAAATGTAATCCTAATGCAATTTTCCATTTTTGGAGCCCTAATTTTTTCTATAGCATAAGACACCAAGTGCCAGGGTATGTGTAACCAAGGTAGATCAGTGTCTAATGCATAAAAAAAACATAACAGAAAAGAAGGCTATTCCAACACCCTAAAGTCGTGATGACTTTTATCGGGCTAGGTATTGGGATAACCACAAGCACAAAGGATTCCCCAACGTAATAGAATACCACATGGATCTTGGTGGGTACAACGTGGGGCAACCAAGAAGACAACAACAAACAAAAGATCAAGATATGCCCCTATGTTAACCAGCCAAAACACACCATGATATGATAGATCAAGGTGACCTTGACAAGGTATGATAGGGAGCTCAAATGATAAACAAAATCCAAAATCACCAAAATATCACAATCAATTTCAAAACATCCTTTTCCATAGGATCAAGAGGATGGATGGGGTTGATGAGGTCTGTTAGGAAGGATGCATCCTGTTGAGACCAAAGATGGATACTAAACTAAAAGATCAAAATGTCATAGGATATTCAAAACTGATTAGATTTAATGATACTGGTGGATCTCATTTGTTAAGAACCAGCGAGATAGAGGCATGCTTGATGCAATAACACAAGACACAAGACACAAAATTGACACACACTAAAGACCTAGGGACTCGAGGGTTGATCAAAGATTAGCCTTGCCTATGTGAAAACGTAGAGCCCTCGTAGTTTGATAAAAGGCCAATGACTAACCATGGATAAAACTGGGAAGAGGACAATGGAGACCTTGATTGATGATAGGATGGACAAAAGCCCCAAGGGTGGATCAAATGATCGGCCTTGCCTACGTGAAAGTGCAGGGGAAATGTAGTTCAACACAAATGTGACGATCGACCATGGATAAAGGATGATGAGATGACCATGACAAGTGGATAAAATGATGGAACCAATACAATGAGACATGATAGGCCTGGTGGATAGGATAGGATGATGGTGACTGCACAAAGCTCGGGGATGAGATAGTTATCCAAATCATCAAAAGATGCATTGGGATGATGAGATGATGGGTAGATAAGTGATGAAAAGTGAGAGGAGATTGGAAATATGTGTGAAAAAGGTGGGATTGATGATAGTGAGATAAACGACATTGGGTTAGATGGGGGAAGCCTATACCCAGATACCAATGACAAGGGATTATGAGATGGGATGAGGATAGAGATAAATGGATAGGGAGATGAGGATGGGAAGATGGAAGGGATTGAGAGATGGGATGAGGATAGAGATAAATGGATAGGGAGATAAGAACGGGGGGTGGAAGGGGTGCTATGATGGATGGGAAGATAAGGATGGGGAGATGGAAGGGATTGTTTGATGGATAGGAAGATAAGGATGGGGAGATGGAAGGGATGCTATGATGGATGGATAGGAAGATAATGATGGGGATATGGAAAAGGATGATATAATCGATGAATGATGTCTCCAAGGACTATGTCACAAAGAAAAATATGCCCCACTCTAGATATGTAATGTATGATGAGGCATGAGGGATGGGAGATAGAAGGATGGGAAAATAAGGGAGTGAGATGGATATGGATAGGATGCATGGATAAGGAAGGAAGATTGATGGTAGCATGATGGGTGGAAAAAGAAGGTAGATGGATGTGAATAAGTGTATAGGTGAGGGGAATGTATGCCAAGAGGTGTCCAAAGCATGTATATATGTTTTCCCCTAACTATATTAAGATCACAAGGAGGATGGAGGGATTGGGATAAATGAGATATGACAAGCAGAATGTGAAAGATAGGTGGGATGAAGTTGATGGGTGAAGGGGATGTAGTTGCCCCCAAGTGTGGAAGTAAACTAGATGGGGGATTTACACATGATGCCTTGTTTTCTAGGTTTTCATCATGGTACGTGTCCAAGGTGCCTGTTTTCCAAGTTTTCACCATTGGACAAATTATTTCTCTTTACTATTTTTCTTTTTTACATTTGTTTTTTTTTTAATAGATTTTTTGGATTTTTTGGATTTTTTGGATAGTATGTGAAGGGAGATGGATAAGGATAGGGATGTGGATAAGTGGATTTGGAAGACATGTGATAGGGGGGATAGATGAAGGACTCAATCATCATGTTTTGTATGAGGTATTAAGAGCCCATGTGTGAAATGACTATTGGATGTTGGTACAACTTTATTAGGATAAATGGATTATGCAAGAGAATGGATTAAAGGGATTTGATGGGGGAGATATGCGGGATAATGGATGGGATGTTTGGAAGTGTATGGATGGAATGATGGGGAGGATGTATGATGGTGTAATTTTTTCAAGACCAACATTGGTGCATATGGTGGTGTATGTGAAAGGATATCAGGATTAATGGATGGATGATGTGGGGATAATGAAGGAGATGGGTTAGTGAATTTTGGGACATAGGGACCCAAAATAGGTTTAGGAGAGGGAGGATGTGTAGGATTAGCTTTTGGATGAGAAACTTTGGATGTTGTTATGAATTTTTCATTTGAAGGCATTACATATTTTTTGTCTGGGGTCCACATGGCTTTGACCTTTTCTTTGGTGGGCCTTTGTGGCTTGTGGGTTTGATTTGGATTTTGGATTTGATTTTGGATTGTATTTTTATTTTCTTCAACATGTCTTTTTAAGGGGATATGAGGAGCTTTAGATTCCTATGGATTTTTAGATTTATGTATTTTTACTTGGGCATCCAAAGTGCTTGTAATAGTAATGGGATGGGTGTGAGGGGATGGATGACGTGGAGGAAACATGAATGGAGTGATGGAGGTAGGATTTTGGGGATGATATGTGGATGGAGGATGTGCGGGTACCTTCCTTTGTTGATCTTGATTAGGGAACATGAAAGTGGGATGTTTATGATGGGTGACATGGATAGGTGATTGGTGGATAAAGGGATGAATAGGATGAGAAGGAGGAGGTGATTGTGGGGTATAAGGGCCAAAATGGACATAGTAGCTGCAAGATGTGTGATAGTGGATGGAGGGACATAAGGCCCCAAAATAGATGGAGTACATGAAGGAGGAATGTGGATGGTTGTTTTGAGGTGATACGATGGAGGGGGGATGGTGGAAAATGGTTTGGTGGAGTGATGGTAAAATACTTTTATACTTTTTTAGGAGGCTCATTGAGGATAGACAGAGGTTGTACAAACATTTTTGGATTGTGATTCTTGAGAGATATATCCAAGACCTTGTGTATGAATATTTTCTTTGACATGGATGGGCTCCAAAATACCTTGTTCATGAAGGTCTAAACCTTTTCCTTGATAGTTCATGATTTTGAGCATCCACTCTATGGTAGGATGCTTGTTATTTTGGAAGAATGATGTGAGTCCATTATTAGGTGGAGGAGGATGGGTGGTGTATATGCTCAGTTCCTCATCTACAAGGAATCCACCATGGATAAATGTGAGAGTACCAATGGAATATAAAAGTGGTGTTGGGATAGTGGAGTTAGACAATGATGGAGGATCATGGGATGGAGATGATGGGATAGCAGCATCTTGATTAGGAGGAGTGAGTGGTAAGGGATCAGGAGAGGGATTAGGTGATATGCTAGGATCTAGATTTGTCACAGTGAGTAATAAGGGCTCATGTGATGGAGTGATCAGATCTTGAGTATCAAGGGGATCATGGGATGGAATAGATGGGGGATTGTGATCTTGAGGTGGACTAGATGGGATGGTAGTATCTTGATTTGGAGAAGGGGATATGTTGGTATGCTCTAGATCAAGATCTTGGCATGACTCATCTTGTGCAGGTGGCATGATGATGGAGTGTTGGAAGGACTCTGCAAGTGGGGGAGATGGAAGGATGGGGGATTCATGAAGTTCATGGGGATGGATTTTGGTGATATTAGGAGTGGGAGAAGTGGGTTGGATTTGGGTGTATTCAATGGATTGGGTGGACCTAGGAGTAGAAAAGGGTGATTGGGTTTTATTATCTTTGATGGGTTTGATGGCTCTCGAAGTAGCAGATGGGGGTTCAATGGATTCAACAAGTGTGATGGTTTCAATGGTTTGAGTGGTGCTAGGGGTGGTAACATCAATGATAGGTGTGGTACAGAGAAGGTTCTCATCACTAGTGACTGTGGATGATGGATTGGGATGGAATGGCTCCATGACTTCAAGGTGTGGAGTTGGGGATGTCTTCTTTTTCATAAGTCCTTGGAGAACTTCTGGAGTGAGAATCATGCATATTCTAGGCTTAGCTGGGGTGATGGGAATAGATGAAGGATTATGGATTGGTGGACTAGGATTAGATGGAGGAATGGGATTGGATGGAAGACTAAGAGTTGGTGGAGGATTAGGATTGGTTGGGGGATCAAGATTAGATGGAGGGTTAAGGTAAGAATATTGTGATAGCAGACTAGAATAGGAAGACGTGGATGGTGGATTTATGTTAGAGGAAGTAGATGGGGAATTAAGATAGGAATATTAGGATGGTGGATTAAGATGGGAAGATTGGGATGGTGAATTAGGATATGAGGAAATGGACATTGGACTAGGACAAGAGGATATGGGTTGTGTATTAGGACAAGAGGATGTGGGTGGTGGATTATAATAAAGGTATTGGGACAATAGATTAGGATGGGAAGATTGAGATGGTGGATTAAGATAGGAGGACACGGATGGTGGATTAGGATAGGAAGATGTGGATGTTGGATTAGGATAGGTTGATGGGGGTGTAGGATTAAGATAAAAAGGTGTGGATGTTGGATTAGGATGGGTAGACTAGTAAGGAGGATTGGGATAGGGGGACATGGATGGGGGATTGTAATAAGAGTATTGGGATGGTAGATTAGGATGGGAAGATTGGGATGGTAGATTGGGATAAGACGATGTGGGTGTTGGATAAGAGAAATATGTAGATGAAGAATATGATGAATATGAAGACGGGGAAGATAAAGGATATCCTTTGTCAGAGGTAGCATAAGGAGAATTAGTAGGCATGGATGAAAACGTAATAGGATAGCTCAGATGGGTAATTGGATTTTGGAAAGTAGTTGGGGAAAGCTTAGTAGAAATTATAACATCAAGGGGATCTATGTTATATACCACTTGTTCAAAAAGGATCTCATTATCATCATCAATGTAATTAGGGTTTCCCTTGACTGCTATTTTTGGTTGCATCGATGGAGGATAAGGGTTCATGATGTTAGATTAGATGGATAAGGATTGAAAGGATGGGAACAGATGATTAGAAGGAAATAAAAGGTGATGAGAGGATAAATAGGATGGATCAATAGATCTTGGATGGAAATGGACTAAAGGTCAAGTTAGGATTTAAATCAAGCTCAAATTTGGATTGGATTAAAGCTCACATTAGGATTGGATTGAAGCTTAGATTAGGATGATTGGATAGGGATGTGATTGGATTAGATTAGATAAGATTGATTGATGAGATGATTGATAAGATTAGATGATGGATTATATGATCAAAGGGATTCTAAACCAAGTTCAGAGATCACCCTAGATGACTTAAGGTACTGATTGATCGGATTAAAGGATAGATGGATGATTGCAGCACTGAATCCCCCTCAAGATGGAAGTGGATTGATTGGGCTGAAGATGATAACAGACTCAAGATAGATGGAAATCATGACTAGATGTGGATGATGTCGATTAGATTCAGACACCTAAGCCAATTCAGATAATAACCTCTAAAATGAAGTTTAGTGGATTCAGATAGAGAAAATGATGATGAATACGTAACATAGAGTTGTTCTAAGATATATCTATTTGATTTAGATGATGAATAGATGAACTGTAGAAGGACTAAAGTGGAGATTACAGATGAATAGAAGGTGATAAAAATGTTTTGATCATGAAAAACAATTGGGAAAACATCAAGATAGAGGATAAGGTTGCAAGGTCACCCAACTTGGGGGCAAGGTCGCCGAACTAGAGAGAAAGGTCACCCAACTAGAGGGAAAGGTTGCCTAATTGGAGGAAAAGGTTTCCTTATTAGAGGGCAAGGTCACCCAAATGGAGGGAAAGGTCACCTAACTAGAGGGAAAGGTCACCCAACAAGAGGTCAAGGTCACCCAATTGGAGGGAAAGGTTTCCCAACTAGCTTTCATATTCTCAAAATGGGGAAACAAACTCTCAGAATGGGGAGATAGACTCTTGGAATGGGAAAATAGATGCTCAAAATGGGGAAACAAATGCTCAAAATAGGGAGACAGAATCTCAAAACAAGGAGAAAAACTCTCAGAATGGGCAAACAGATGCTTATAATGGGGAAACAAACACTCAAAATGGGGAGACAAGCTCTCAGAATAGGGAGAGGAATCCTATAAATGGGTAAATGGACCCTCTAAACTGGTAAAATAATGCTTTGAATAGGAAAACCGATGCTCAGAACAAGAAAATAGATGCTCTAAATGGGAAAATGGATGGTCCAAACAGGAAAACGAATGCTTGGAATGAGAAAATGGATGCTCTGAATGGGTAAATTGACTGACTGAACGAATGAACGAACTGATGAGATGGATGAACGAACTGACTAAATAGAAGATGGGGAGCAAGGTTTCCCAACTCTGAGGAAAAATCACCCCTCTTGATGAAATAAGAAAATTTGATTAGTTGTTTGACTGACAATGACCCAAACAAAGAGAAAAAATTCCCTTGTTCAGGGCAAGGTTGCCTATTTAGCAAAAGATGGGTGATTCTGATAGAAACAGACTGGGAAATTTCTGAGACAGAAAGCAAGGTCAACCCTGTTAGAGGCATAATCACCCTTGTTGAGGGCAAGGTCGCCCCTATCAGTAGACCTGGACTTAACTTAGGTAAAACAACTATGGAAAAGGACCAAAAACACAACAAACAACAACAAGAAGGTAAGGTTTACTTGAATAAATAGAAATTCACTAGTTTTACACAGAAAAAATAGTTCAAGCAACACAAATCCTAAGAATATTGAAAAGGGTATGGCTAACATAGTCCTCTAAGTAGGTTGAACAAGGTGATCTAGGGATTTCTTGATATATGCACGGTATGTGAGGCACAACCATGAACAACAGTATGTCATAGGCATGGGTCAGAAGCCCCAACGAGGTATTGGGAACTTGTACCAACTCTTCACATCTTATCTAGGTATCACCCTAGCTTCAACGCTTTGCGAAAAACGATGTGACTGGATTGGAGTACAACTTTGGCTCTCCCCCCTTTATATACCCCACTGATACACATGGTTAGGATCATCCCTTGGGGTGATGAAATCTCCAAGAAGGTCCCACTAAAAAGAGGACATAAACATTTTTGGCTAGTCCCCAGGCTCACATGAAGTGCAAGGGGAAAGCTTGAATGATCCAGTGCCTCCTATGTAACACAAAGGACTAAGTGAGCTATGATTTCTCTTTACCTAGGATCACCAAAAGATGCAAAGGGATTGGATATATCAATAGACCAATTTCAAGCATAACACACAAGTCTATTGACTCCCCCTAATTAGATCTATGTGCCTAGATTAATAAGCAAAAATGACAAACACACTAAAATAACAATGTTGGGACAAATCATTTTATAAGAAAGTGCTAGTAGTTTGAACCTCCGGCCTTGGAAAAGTAATAAAAAACTATACGAATGTTAGCAAAAAGTGGACACACTCACAAAAAGACATGTTAGGGTGTTAGTACTAAAAAATGATAAGAAACAACCACTAAAACTGAAACTTCAAGTCACTGTTTTACCTCAGAATTGCCTTTTTCAAAGGTAGAATCACCCCTATTAGCAAGCTCACCTATCTTGAGGGTAGAATCACCCCTGTGAAGGTTAGGGTCACCCCTGTTAAGGTTAGGGTTGCCCCTCTCAATAGCAGGGTTTCCTATTTAGGAAACAAGGAGCAAATTTTTTCTGTTTCACAAAGCAGAATCGCCCCTATTAAGGGTAGGGTCACCCAACTAGGGGCAGGGTCACCCAAATGAGGGTAGGTTCACCCCTATTGAGGGAAAGGTCACCCCTGTTCAGGAAATAAAGAGTATATTTTCTCCTGTGTCACAGATGGGCGATTCTGCAAGGCATAATTGTTGTTGTTAACAGTAGGGTCGCCCAACAAGGGGTAAGGTTGCCCAACTGGGGGTAGGGTTTCCCCTATTGAGGAAAAGGTCACACCTGTTAGTTTTAGTGTCACCTCTGTGTAACTTGAACCTGCAAAATTTTAAACAACATAAAATGTGAAAGGAGTAGATCCATTTGTGGGTCCCACCGAGCGTGCCAGAAATGTGTGCAATGTGATTTCCTACCCTAAAAGATGAAAAAAAATAAATAAATGCAAAGGATAAATAACACAACACCACCTCAATATTAGCCTAAGTTGAACTTAAAGAAAGAAAGATGAAACAACAAATATACCTTGTCTAAGTTGATCTTCTTGGTTGGCCCTTTGATGAAGATTTGATGTGTGCTCCTTGATGGAAAATATGATGAAAATGGATGTAAATGATGAAGATGCAATGGGGATTCAAATGGATGCAAATGAGCTTGAATATTCAACAATGGAGGTGTGAGCTTGAATGCAAGTGATTGAAAGTTGGAGAGCTTGAATTGTGAATGCATGCTATGAATGTTGTGAGACCAAATCTTCCATTTTAAGGGAAGAGTCTCTAGAGGAATCAATGGCTAGGATATAGCCAACATGCACAAGATGGAGGGATGTGGTGAGTTGAGGTCTCAAAAGCCTCCACATCTTGCCACGTGGAAGGGGAGGTGTTACAAGGACATGTGATATGGAAAGAGGACATGTGAGGTGGAGGTACTTGCAAGTACCTTCGTATTAGGGGAATATTTCCTCAAAAAGGAAGTTATTGTCCCCATATGAGGATGATGGTGACAAGTGAGGAATTTTAGAAAGTCCTCTCTTATCATCATGGGGATGAGAGAAGTTGTTAAGGGAATAAATGTGAATTTTAAATTCACATAATTGG
The DNA here is from genome assembly GCA_007258455.2 of Sequoia sempervirens. Lineage (NCBI taxonomy): Eukaryota > Viridiplantae > Streptophyta > Pinopsida > Cupressales > Cupressaceae > Sequoia > Sequoia sempervirens. Next base: position 305,932,595 of record VDFB02000003.1, on the reverse strand, counting down.
GGAGTACCTTAGGGATAAGACAAGGTCCTCATAAATTAGGTCCTTGTCCCATGTGACTGATGTGACCTATGAAGGAATTTATAATTTCCCAACAACTTACATGCGGAAGAGAAATGCATTGAATAAATAAATGTGAATTTTTAACTCACATGGGGAAGAGGTCAAGGCTTAAAAGGGAAATCATTTATGAAAGGTTGACTTGGAGGACATACCAAAGATGGTAAGAGGGTTAGATTAAGGTTGTGCAAATAGGTGATTAAGAAGATGAATGAAGGATTAGAGACAAGTGGCCAAATATAAAGGATGTGACATTAATCCTAATTAAGGGTGTGCACATCCTAATCATGGATTAACTAAATTAATCCAGATTAAAAGAAGGTTATGGACGATGTGACAAGGAGAGAGAAAAGAGGGAATTTAAAATTGATTTAAATTGAATAAGGCTAAATGACTAAATTAAATAAATTGATATATTTATTTAATTTGGAGAAAAAGAGATGAAAGGTAAATTATTTAATTATTAAATTAAATACTTTAGAAACGTTAGGAAAAAGGTGAAATATTAATTAAATGAATCATTTAATTAATATCAATGAAATAGATGAATAAAGGATATGGATTTGACCATATGGGAGTGGTCAAATTTGGATGTCTACATCAATATTATAAGAACACTCCAAAAATGAACCAAGAACCTATTTAAATGGCCTTGAATTCCCTTTTTATAAAACATGGGAGCAACGAGCTTTGGGCCATTAAACATGCCACATATTCATTAAACATACATTTACATTTCAAAATATGATCACATTTGCAAACCCGTGGGTGGAATACTCTAAGGACAAAAATGATTATATTTACTCTTGAGTAACCAATTGTCCCTCCAAAAGTTCCTTTGATGTGGATTACAATTCTTTGTTGCTCATTTTCTTCATTCTTCATAATATGGACCTGGGAAAGCCGAGCTAGTAGATGAAAAAAAAAATCCTTGTTGTGCAGGAAGATAAAACACCTTTTTTGTCATTGTTGAAGACCCTTTGAAGTAATGATTGTGCAAAATTTAAAAAATATGTCCACTTCACCAAAATAGAATACAAGTATCTAATTATACATTTGATCCCAGGCCTCATAATCATATTCAAATGGGAAATTAAATGTCATGAATTCATCCAATTTTTTGTATAGGGGTCATACTTCTTCATTACCTAATTGTCATATTTATTAAATTCCTCTAAAAATGTGGTTGTGATGGATGATTTATCCATACTGTTCTTCAACATATCTATTTTAACATCTCCTCCCTCACAAATCAATGCATCCTCTACAATATTTTTTTTTCCCATAAGATCTCTCCACTTTTTAAATGTTTTTACTACTCCATTGCTATCTAGAATGTCTAGAAAGAGGCCAAGATCATTCTCATCAAATTGTTGGAGAAATTCCTTGATTCTTTTTTCAAGTGGATCCACTAAACCCTATAAATCTATAATTCTTGTCACTATCTTATATGTGGGTACAATTTTTAGTGGTTTATTAGGCTCATGGGTAGATTGTACAACCATGTTCTTCAATACACTCAGCTTTGGAACCCATATATGCATAAGTAGGATAGCTATTGACCTATCCTCTTCAAACATCCTTATTGAATTAAAAATTAAAGAATAGTTTGAGTGAATCATGTTCACTCTTGTTATTTCTTTCCCTAAACAATGATCAAGGAAATTTGAAACAATAAGAATATTATTATCATACAATGTAAATAATTCTTCACTTGCCCTTAGTTGCTAAATTAACTCTCTTCTACTCACTTTAGCCCTAGGACGAGGTTCAACTGAGGTACTTGGGGTAAGTTCTACAATTGGTATATCCTCCTCATTGTATACAACTATTTCCATGGATGGTGGAGGAGGTGAATGAACTAGAGGAGGTGGTGGAAAATTGGAACATGGATTAGTTATTGGAACTAATGGCATCATTTGCTAACTTTTCAAAATTTCATTTTCCAATACTAATTTAGATAACCTATGTTTATCCTTATTTTAGGCAATCAATAATTCATTATAATTCTTTGTTTCTGTATCACATTTTCCTTGGAGTGACTCCATAGTTGCCTTGGTAAAGTGGGCCACATTAAGTGCCATTGTGGCTGCATCCACAATTGGTGTATCTGAAACTCTCTTTATTATAAGGCCTCCCCTATAATCTCATGCAAGCTCTACAACTTCAAGCTTATTTATGTTAGGGAATAATGTCCAAATTTCTAATATATCCCACTGTGTATTGAATCATGACCCATGTAATGCAACCACAACCTCCCCATTAGTTGCATATACTTGAGAGGTATGCCTCCTTATAGTGTCAAAAATAATGGTTGATGCCAAATCCCATTCCGGTAAGAGAATTATGTTACTCTCTCTTACAAGCTTCCTTCCTTCCTTCTTCGGGAGTCATATCTTTCTTGTTTTATTTCATCTTAGCTACCACCATTTCATATATAACTTCTCCAGATAGTTCAAGGGACTTTTCTATCTCATCTTTCATTTTATTCTCAAATTCATCTTTCTTGGTTCTCCATACATACTCATTGAATGCATTTGTCTTCAAAAATGCATCATCAATCATGAACTTAGTGTAGGCTTTCCCTCTCACATAATCTACATTGTGCAATCTAGTTAACAATAATTTGGTAACCCTACCATATGGAGTTGCTAACTCTACCTCTCTTGTAGTTTATGGCATATTTTGCATTATATCATTAGAGGTTACAATAACCTCATCATCTGAATCCATTAGATATTCAACCAATCCTATAGCCTCAACCCTCCTCTTCTTTAGATATGGATCCCTAGGGGGAGAATCCAAATCAATAACTTGTGGTGAAGATGATACTGGAGGTGGAGATAGTGGTTCTTGGTGTACATTGGATTTAGGTCTGGACTCCTCTAATTGAGTATGAGTATTCTTAATTTTCTCCTTCCTTACAATACCGTTCTATCTTGAAAAGAAACATTTCTCCTTTGGTGGCTAGTAGGTTGGCCTATCTTCAACCATGGGGGCTTTACCCTTTTCATGCTCCTTTATTTGTTCTTTAAGCTTTCCCACAATTTTGTCAAAATTCTTCAAAATGGTTTCAAGTCTCAACATTTCATCCTCAATGTCTATGTAGGTACATTTGAACTAAGGATCCTTTTCCTTTATTTCTTTTTCCATTTTGGAAAGGCCAACCATTTAACTTTCCTATCTTCTACCTTCTAAAGATCATAAAAAATTCTAATGACATCTTCAAGGAAGTTAATTTTTTTCCAAAATCTTCCACCTCTGATCCTTGCTTTTAATGCTACCATGAAACCTTCTAGATCATGGTTTTTGGATCTACAATTCTTCATTTTCAATGTTGTAAGCTTTGGAAGAATATTCTTCCACCCATATCTAATCATAAATTTTTTTGAGAACATAGTATAATTAGGGAAAATAGTTCCCTTCTTATGTCCTACTAGATGATTTTCCTCAACTTTTCCCAATTGTCACATGACCTCTAAAAACTAATTCTTAGTGGCACAATTTTCGGAAAAACATGTGGGGTTACATGTGAACCATACACTCTGATAATTGTAGTAATTTTATAGATAATGACATCCCCCCAATTGTTGTCATGACATAATTAGGTATCCTTTCCTTAGGCCTCAAGAAATCATGAAACTCCTTAGGGATTCTTGGTAGATCCCTCACTAGAAACCCTTTCAACTTAGCAACAAACAAATTTGTGAAAGTGACAAAAATTGAAGTTCTGCAATGTATGTCAAGGTGATGAGTCCAACATTTTATAGGTAAGTGCTCATAATTTTCACCCTTCAAATCTAGTTGTATATCTTGACCAAAATAATTGATTCTTCTAGCCAAAAACATGTGACACAAAAACGAATACCACAAACATCTCACCTCATTTTCACAATTTTTGATAGCTACAAGTTCCTTATGGATGGAATTGGATAAGTAACCAAAAAATTCATACTCTTTATTCACCATACAATTTTGAATATTGGAATCCATGTATATGAATTCCACTTACATCCTTTGAGGAGGGTCAAAACCCTATTATTTGACACAAGGTGTGATATGTCCTTAGAAAGTAAAAATAAAATATATCAATTAATAAAGGTTCCTTATCAGAAGAAGGCATTTTAATTTTAATTTCTCCCTTTCTCTCCACCATAAACATGAGTAAGATTGTTACTCTATGTGTGCTTTTGTTATTCTCATATTCTTTCTTCAATTTCTCTAGATTTATGGGTTCATTGGAATGAGGATTTAACTTGTAAACATCGATTATGCTCTCTCAAGTGAAATCAATCATCAAAAAATGAGCCATTGATCTCAAAACCAAAATATTAAGATCATAGTTTGTAGTCATGGCCTTCAAAAGGTCAACATTTGGGTAGAAATTAGCCATAGCTATTTTTCCCATATCTAAAATTCAATCATTACAACTCAAAATACTAGAATTTTTCTTCCCAAACCATTACTTGAAAATTTCCCATTCTGAAATATGTTTAATCTCTACATATCTAAAAACATGTAATTCTTGTCAAAAATTCCATGATCTACTCCCTGGCTTTGAAATATGAGTTTACCCACATTCTTATCATTTGTAAAGCTAGGTAATTGGGATAATAGGTCATCATATAGGGCTCATTTTGGGGCTGAGCTAGAGGCTTCAACTTTTGGAGGTACCATTTTATCAGTTGAGTAATAGGTTATACAACTAGGGTTTTCTATAGTGCAACCTAGGGTTCCTTGTAAGGTATCTTAGGTTTTTGTAAATTGATGAACACAAGATAAAGTGAATTCAAAGTAATTTCACAACAATTAAAGAATTCCAAACCTTAAAAGAAGTCTATTAAGCAATTTAGAGCATAAATTTGGAAACTGAACACTAATTCATAAGATAATGGGTACAAAAGATGTGAATTTTACATACTAGTGGGTGAATGTTGAAAACACTTTCTTTGAGATGTAAGAAGCTCATAAAAACATTGCAATTGATCTTTGGATGCTTAGAAAAATATGAATTATAATTTAACCCATTCTTTTATGGCAAAAAAGCTCTTTAATTCAGTAGGAAAGCATCATGTCTGTCATTACTGCTTACTTGCATAAACTAGAATGACTTAATCCATTCAATTCCACAACTTTGAATCTCAGTCATCAATCTTGAGTCAATCAAGTTTGGAAAAATTCACTCAATTTGACTACCATTTTTAGCCAATGAGAATTAACCATTTGGAAAAGCTCCTTCTTCATCAGCACGGGCCCTACCTCCTTTGGAAATCTCTAACACTAGTAGAATTTGGAAAATAAATGACTACGTGACTAAAAAATTTAGTCATGACAACTAAAAATGACTAAATTCTAGTAATTTTTTGCAACACAACTATAAATGACTAAAAATGACTAATATTATCATTAGGTAAATAATTAGTCATTTATTTAGTCACACAAATAAAAATGACTAAATAATTAGTCACACAAGTAATTTGGTCCTGCAATCATGTCAAATAACATATAATTCTAACTATGATTCAATAAAAGTTATGGTACATATAATAAATTATATTATCAATTAGTTCAATCCATTTGAATAGATCATTTAAGGAATCAAGAATTAATAGTGCTATTCCCATATTCCACCATGATAGGGTAAGAGAGTAAGCATGTTAGGGAGCTCTAACTTCAACACATACTCTCTAACATATTAACATACATATAGTTTTCTATAGGTGCAATCCTTCAACCTCCTTTAGGTGCAAGTGTTAGTATATATTCCTCTCTATATAAAAGTATCTCCCCCTCTATCTCTCTTTCTTTTTCCTAATCTCTCCACAGATGAATTAAACTATAATATTTTTTATATATTAATTTAATTTGTTCTATATAAGAATATATTAATTATTAATTATTAATTATAATAATTTTATATTTATATTTGATATTTTTTTATTATATAATACAATATATAATAATAATATGACATATATATACTATTAAATATAATAATATATATAATATATTATTTATATTTTGTCTTATATTTATATATTATTTTTTTGTATTATATTAACAATATTTGGAAAATAAATGATATTTTATGGTAAAAAATTATAAAATGCATTTTTATCCTTTAATGGCCTTTTTCATCAAATCCACATGAAGTTGAGCAAGTGATAAAGTTAAATTTTTTATTTTTGCAAAAATCGAGGGAAACTTGCATGGGAATTTTTTTTGGAAAAAGACTGAAACAACATGGGCTCATGAGGATAGTTTATGTTTGAGAGGAAAACCCTTACTTGCTACTTTTACTCTCCCAAGATGGGAACCTTCTTTTTTGTTTGTTTCTTTGAAGAGGAAGGTTGCAATGTTTTTGGGTAGTTATCTAAGTTTCATTTAGCTAAGATCATAGGGCAACTTCATGGAAATGTTTCTTAGCATTTTCAATCTTTATTTGCATGGTTGGTTGTTTGATTTACCATTTTTCTACATTTTTCCATCTTCCTTGGGTTTCTTTATTTCATTTCTAAGTTGTTGAAGGAAAATAAGGGTGTGTTCTTTCTTCATGTTCTTGCATATTAATGTCTTCATCCATTTGAAGGCTCTTTCTCTTATTCCCACAAGTTAGGGTTTTCTTTTGTGTTTGATATGCATTTTCATTTTAAAATACTACTTTGTAGAGATCTATTTTATATATTATGGAGGCAACATTATGCAATAGAAGTTTTCAAATTCAAAACCCTTGCAATCTAGCCTTTGGAAAGTGTTTCAAATCATTATTCTTTGGGATCTAGGGTTTCAAGAGTGCAACAAAGAGAAAATGGTTTTGTTTTAGGGATATTAGCTTGTTACATTTCCATTAAAGTCATTATCTTATGTTCACTAAGGAGGAAATAGTCATAAAAATGGAGATCAATCAAACTATGCATCAAAATGAGGATCTAGTCTCTTTGACAAGGAATGGGAATCAAGTCACTATGAGGGTTAGAGATTCTGTAGTGGTTGTGTGTATTAATGAGGTTATTTTTTCTAAGAATATAGGTGTGAATATAATTGTGAACTTTGATGATATCCAAGTGATAATAACCATTCAGATTTTAAATAATCTTTCACAGCCATGAGGAAAAGATAAAGTTACTTTAAATTAATGATGCAAGGATTTCATCATATTAAGTATGATGTTATGAAAAGGATGCATGATGATCATCATTTCAAGGGTTTAATGTATGAAAATAGTAATAAATATCCATCCTTGGAGTCCCCTTATGCATTTAAACCATTAATAGTGTATAAAGGTGTTACTTGATTCATAACTAGTAAGAATATGGGATTGAGATATCATTCTAAGGGTAAAAGGGTAGTGAAAAATATCACATTGGAAGCTATCCTTAGAATAGGTAATTTTTTGAGGGTTATGAAACTCAAAGGAAGTTATTGTTAATAATTGTGTAAAGGTTCAATGTGCTAGGATAGTCAAATATCAAGGACAACAAAGTATAACGTAGACCATAGTGTGAGGCTTGAAGGCAGATGACAATGAGAAGAAAGTATACAAAATTTCATTTCTTTGGAAGTAGTATTTATGCCTATATCCATTAGAGTAACTATTTCATCATTTTTCACTCAATTGATCCCTATGATGACTTCATTCCAATGAGACCACAATGTGTTATATATTTCATATTACCAAAAGACTGTGACTATGTTTTATAACAAAAAACATGTCACTATACTTCATTATTTGGTTTCATTTCATCGTGCTTCAATAGAGAAATAAAACCACTTTCAACTTGTATTTACAATTTCATCTTTTTGTCATTGTAACCCTAGCAATCTCAAAAAATTGTGACAACATATTAACACTTCCTTCTAAACACATACATGTACCTATCAAATATAGCATTATGACCATGTTTTTGTATTCACTACTTCTTCATGAATTTAATGTATGTATAAGCTTCCTAAAGTAGGGATACTAGATGTAAATGTTACAAATATTTGAACAAGGTTTGAAGGTTAACTCCTTAATGTTGTTTTAGGTATGTTACCCATCACAAACCTCATGTGCATGGTCTTCTCCTTGACAACAAAAGCTCTACCCTCAAAACTTGGAAACTTAAATTTGTGGTTACCACTGTAATCATTGTAATTGTTGTCACTATAACCTACTTGCACAATTATTGTCTTAAGCACTTTCTTTGTCATTAGTTTCCACTCAAACCTCATAACTACTTTGTTCTTTTATCACTTTTAATCTTGCATGCATACTTCATAAAAACTACAAATACCCCACATAAGATCCTCATCCAACTGGTATCTCTATCATTTGATTTTATTTTTTCTATAACCAATTCCCATGGAATTTAATGTTTCTTCTTTTATCTTCAGAAATAGAAGGTCTAAGAACCCTAGTACATGTTTCCACCATTTTCATAGTTGGTGTAGGAGAATGCAGGTGAATAGGCGATCCATATCAACCAAAAAAAATTGTATTTGGTTTTTTTTGAACTTTGGTTGTTTGGTCACTCTCAATGCCTAAACCTCTTAAATTTTTACTTTAACGAGATATGGAAGCTATTGGACACTAGGAACACTGAGAGGGGGGTGAATTAGTGTTCCACAATATTTGAATTTCAAATCAAATCTTAAACTATCAACAACAATATTTAACCTTTAATAACATTCACAACATATAAACATAAGGAAACATTCAAACTCATTAAAGAGACAATGTGAACACCATAACACCAAATTTTTTATGTGGAAACCCTATTAGGGGAAAAAACATGGTGGAGATTAATCCACAAAGTATACTCTATTAAAAGTATGATCAAAAGGGAATGCACTTGCATCTAGGCACATTGCCTAGAGCTCACTACTCAAAATAGGGAAGGCTCACTACCTTACAAAATATTTGAGATTACAAAAAAATGTTGAACTAAGAATATAGCATCTATAAATGCCTGGATTTAGTTCCAATGAGGCACATAAAACAGATTTTGGACCTCTTGTCGCAATGCATAAAGAAGGCATAATTACAATCCCACGTGGTAGAATTGAATGAAGACAATGTATACAAAATTAAAATGAAAATAAAAATTGAGAATGGAAGACAAAGGTGTGAATGGGTAGGGGGAGAAGAGAGGTCACACCACTCAAATAAATGAAATTACAAACTTCAATATGAAGATAGGTTGTGTAAAAGAGAAGAGGAGTTTTTTGTGAAGTGTAGGGTCTACGTTGAGTAGAAAGAGTGAAAGGAGAGGGTACATAGAGTAGTTCCAAACTTGTGGAACTTTGAAAATAGTAGAATAATGGTGTGAATGAGACTAATGCATGAAAATAATTATTTAGTTTTTCTTTTAAATTGATTCAATAAAAGGCATAAAGGGAAGAGTAGGTGTCAAGATAGCACAAGAATTTGATAGAGCATGATAGGCTGATAAGCTCTAGCTAAATAATTTGAATGGAAGAGAAAATATAGAGAAAGTGAGGGTTTATGTTGAAGAGTTTGAGGACAAAAATATTTTAGAAAGAGGGATGCCTCAAGGGAACCCATGTGAGAGGCAAGAGAGGTGCCTCTTTGAATCAATAGGCACATCATTTTGGCTGCATGGAATTTAAAGAGGGCGATCAAGAGTGAAAGCATGACTATGTAAGATTTGATTTGGCAATGAAAGAGAAGTGACACTATATGGAAAGGTGAAATCAACATTAAATTTGTAGAGGGTGAAGGAACAAAGCAGAGGAAAATTGAGGTTTAGAGAAAAATGAGGCGATGAAAGGCCAAATTGGAATGTAATTTATGGTCAATTTAATAAAACTAGATTTTTCTTATGATAGTTATTGTTGAGTTACTACTACGAATTTTGTCTTTTTGTTTTGTGTTTGAGATTGGTTGGCAGAGGGGAGGTACCCTCTACATTAATTAGTATCAAATCGAGTAATCCTAAGTGTGGAGAGTATCAACTAGGACTGTGGGTGAATAGTTTGTGAAGAGTGAAGAAGAGCATTAGGGGGCCATTGGATCCATGAGGAATCAGGACCGACTATCCTAAATGAGTGGGGTTTGGGGTGCAGAAGCGTACTGGAAATCTCATAGACTAAGAGAAAGTGGGCAGAGGATGTGAGTTTGCATCACTAACAGGAATCTGTTGAGTGAGAGAGGATAGTAGTAGAGAGAGGTTGTTACATTAGGACAAAGCTGTTAAGTAAGAGAATGTGAGTCTTGGAGATTTAATTACTTAAAACCGATTTAAGGTCATACAGAAAAAGACCCGCCGAAATCTCATTTTAGGGTAATGTTGGGATAAAGTGGAGGGATAGGATGGTCAAAATGGGATGAAATAGTTTAGCAGAAGAAATGGAAAAAGATTGGTCATAAGAGGCCTCCGAAAGGATTCGTGAAAAAGTCTTGAAATGCAAAAGAAAGTATCGCCAGAAAGTGAAAGAAAGAACCGGATCCTTGTCGCGGATGGAATCTGAAGAAAGTAAAACAGCAATGAAAGAGATTACAACAATGACGCCGCCGCAAAGGCATGACGAAGCGAGGTAGATAAACGGTTCTAAGGTAAAGGTGAATCAATTTCATAGGTAATCCGGAATGGATAGTCGTTGAAATGCTAATAGAAAGAGGAATGCAATCCCAAGCTCTTGTGGCAGAAATGGAGAATATGGGAAGGTATTCTGATGAAATTACAGCCACAAAACACAGTTGAGGGAATGAGTAAATCCCGGTTAATGTGTTGTTTTCATTTTAGGATGTAGTGGCCGGATAGATAGAGCACATGAACAAGTAGTAGATGTTGTGTAGTTGTGTGTAGAGTTGCTTGAGGATGTTGTAGGGTATTGGTGGAGGTGGATGGTTAGAGGTGGGTTTGAACCCATGAAGGAGGAGAGGAGTGTGGAAAGTATTTGGTGGAGGAGTTCGGGCTTTGGTGGACATGATTCCATGAGGAGGAAAAAGAGGGAGATGTGGTGTTGTTGTAGAGAAGTGGTGCGTGTTCTGACACAATGTTGGAAAAGAAAAAAGAAAGATTACTTTTTAGCATTTGGATAGTGAAGGAGTTCACTGCAAGTTAATGGCAACTTGGAAGAGTAGTATGAATACTCAACTCCACCATTGTGAGCCTATGCTCACAATCTCTCTACCCAATGTGTCTAGTGCAGGAGCATGTGGGTGAACAGGTGATTGACATCAACCAAAAAATATATTATTCGGTCTCTCTTAATGCCTAAACCTCCTAAATTTACACTTTAACAATATATGGAAGCATATATGTTTTAAGTGAGTGTAAATTATTTGTATAAAGTCAATATTCATCTTTAAGGTTTGAAGCATGAATTGTTGTAAATTTCCTTGGCTGACATATATGCAAATGTGGAACCACGAGTCACACATGAACTGAATGAGAAAGTGAATTAGGGAAACATTGTTTCATTAATTACAATGATCCATTGATTTGACATTAATTATAAAATTTTGAAAGAAGAAATTGATGCTTATTTTATGTATCTTCACCTTCAAGACAAACAAGTGGAGGGTCATGATTTCCAAAGAAAGGTGGGAGGCCGATATCCTAAAGAGAACTGGCCAAGACAAGAGTATGAATTGGTACATAGGTGGAAGAAGAAAGAGAATAGAAATGGAAGAGTTGAAGTAAAAGGGGTCACAATGCATAAAGTAGACAAAATTAAAATCCCACACAACAAAATTGAGAGAGCGATATACAAAGAATTAATATACAAATAAAGGTAGGAATGGAAGACAAAGTCTGAATATATAGGGAAGAGAGGTCATAGCCACTCAGAAATAGAAATTGAAACTAAACAGAACAGAGCCTACATGCTAAAAAAGAGGGAAGCAGGTTTGTACTGGAAGTATAGGGAGTTCGTTGGAGTAGAAAATTAGAAAGGAGAGGGTCACATAGAGTGAATTATGGAAACTTATGGGACTTTGAAGATAGTAGAATAATGGTGTAGATAGGACTAATGCATGATAGTCCTTATTTAATTTTCTTTTAAATTAGTTCAATAAAACATAAAGGGAAAGAAAGCGGAGTATCAAGATAAAGAATTGTCTCTTGCAATGCAGTGATAAGCTCCTCAAATATAAATAGAAGAAAAGAATAAGTGGGCTCTTGAAATTAGTCTGGGCACGCAGCTGAATTTCTTACATAATTCGTAGTCATTAGCCCAAAATGGCCAGTTAATTTGTTTGTTATTCTTTAGGTGGAAATTTTCATTTATTAGTCAGTAGCACTTATTTATTTAATTAAGTCATTTTAACATTATTCCTCTATTTATTAAAATAAACTTATTTATTTATTTAATTCCTATATTATCTTGTTAAATCTAATTAATAAAATAAATATTCTGTTGAATTGCATCACTTTAATTAACTGATATAACTTTGGGAATTGAATCCTTATTTTAGTTTGGGCTATATCACTTGTGGGCTGCCAATTAAATGCGATACTTTGATGCTTTGGTCGTTTAAAATGGGCCTTATTTCGATCTGTTTGAATAGAGTCGCGTTTGTTTGATGACAGGTAGGATGGGATGGTCGTCTGTTTGATTTAAAAGCAGGAGTTGATGCGGTATATTCTTCTATATTTGGGTGTAACCGTTTTAATTATTCATTTCCATTTGACTCGAGATCTATTTAAATTAGTCAGTCATCTCCTGATTTAATATCTGGTTGTTTTTAACGAAGAGACTCTCTTAATTGATCAGTTATCTTGTTTTAATTCTTCTGCATGTACACATTTATTAATTAAATAACTTTATTTAATTAATTCAATTCATTTGCGCATTCAAACAAACCATTTCCTCCATGCTAATCCTCATATTTGCATGTAATCTTTATTCTTCTAATTTTTGAATACTTTCAACTAGAGATTAAATCATTATTTAATCTTCATTCCCACCTTTCATGCTTTATCACTCACGTCACTACTAACATTAATCTCAATGCATGTCGAATATTTTAATCTGAATCATCTGTCTATATTTCAATATGAGCCTATCATTCAAACAATATATTTTCTATAAATTGACCTAACCTTCATCATTTTTACTCCTCCTGAAATCTTATGACTTTTGGAAGCAATCAACTATTTAATCTTTGATGTTTTGTTGAATCACTATCATAGGATATACTTGCACAAGAAATATGAGGGAAATTATAATCAAACGATGAAATGGAGAAGGACAATCAAGGTCATACATGGAACTACATAGATATTGGGTGACATTGTTCAATTTATTTATGTTTTAGCTTTCCTTTGTTCTCTATTGTTTATCTTAGATTACATTAGAGTTTAATTGCATTGTTGTGTGCTTTATTCTTTCCTATTTTCATGATGTTACATTGGGTGAACCCGATGTGAAAACATGTTCTTCGCAAATTCGTAGACATTTTATTCAATTTTTGTAGGTATCATACAACCTAATGCATCTGACAAAAAAAAGGACGCAATTTACATTATGAGCCACATCTACTGAATATAGGGATGCATCTAAAAAAAATTGACACGTCCATGGATTTTCGCGACACAATTGACTAGCAAAAATCCATGACGCATCTACTATTATGTGCGATGCATTTGACTAGTGAAATTTTTGGGTTCAAATTTTGATTTATAGTTTTTCATTGTGTTTTTATTTCAACTAATTCTTAGTTTTTAGCATGTCTTTTAAGGAGTTGACATAGTGTTTGTAGGATGTAATGTCTACAAAAGACAAGTTTTTAAAACCTTTTTGCAGGATGATCAATGAAGACCAATTAAAAACTACTGATGAATTATTTTGCAGGACATGTGTCGAAGACTATTTTGAAATAGATTGTTTGGTAGATTAGATAATTTTCATTTGGGCTTAAAATTAACTATTGTCTATTGTGTTTAGTGCGAAACAATGATTTGTTATTACCTGATTCAGTATATAGAAGTATCCACTCCCTTTGCACATTCGTGTGATCCTGGGTGCAAGAGAAATTATTACTGAATCTAGAAATTGGGCTTGTCTTGGTGGGAAAAAGTACTCACCCCAAGATGACTCAAACTGGTGACGAAGCTCTTTTTCCAAGCTACTACCGACTGATATATAAATGTAAACCTTAAGGGAAAACCTAAGGTTGTAGGTGTAGATTTGTTATGCAGACAAGATCATTGTATCTTGCCTCATGCATAGCCACCTAAACAAGTGCCTAAATTAAGAACCATTATTGTAGTATCCAAAATCCTTCTATCTAGTGGTGCAGGAGGTCAGACGTCTAAATCCGTCTCACAGTCTTATAGTTCTTAGTAGAGATGAAAAGTATGCTATGGGAGTTTTATGGGTACTAAAGCTTGGTTGCGCTAGAGAAGTGAGTGTCATGGAGGGGAGCTCATGGGGTCAATCTTCTAATCATCCACTCTAAATAATCATAGTTGGGGAAACCCAAGTGAGAACTTAGTAGATATTGTCATAGCTAGCCTAGGATTGTACTTGTTTTTTATGAAATTTAACATTGTTCGTGTCGAAACCAAACTAAAATATTATATTTTTTGTGTTTTCTATTTCCCAAAACTTGATCATAAACAAAGTAATTTCAAACTTTCATTCATTGGAAAACCACAACCATTCACTAGACAACCGTAATTGTCAAACAGAGTCACACTTGTTCACCAGAAAAATGCATCTATTAGCTAGAGCCACATTTGTTTACTAGTTAGTTGCATTTGTTACACTGAGTTTAATCTATTAGGGAAACGAAGTCGCATTAGTTTACCAGTTCGTGTATATGTTATTTAGATTTGCATCTACTAAATTTCAAACTGCATCTAAAGTCCAAGTCACATATGTCCAATTTTCTAACACCTTTGTTATTGGAATACCACATTTGTCAAATCTTGAGTCGCATCTGATAGTGAGTCGCATCTACCTAATATAGACCTGAGTCATAGTTTACCAGTCAATAGTCTTTGTTACCAGAAAACTACATTTGCTTACCAGTTAGTCACATTTGTCAAATCCTGCGTTGCATCTGATATAGTGAGTCGCATTTGCCTAATATAGATTTGCATATGTCTAATACAAACTCGAGACATAGTTTGTTAGAAAACCACATATGATCCAGAAAACTACATCTATTGATTTCTGTGATGCATCTGCCTTTCTGAATTGCAATTGTCTGATTACCAAAAAATTAGAAGTCATTGTCATAGTCTAGTCCACACAGTCATACTAGTCTCTGATCTATCTTTTCATAGTAATCCTTGAATAGAAACTAGAATGATTTTATCAATGTTGCATCCTTTAGGTATCATTTATTTATAGCTATAGCCATCCTAGTTCTAAGTTTTAGTTTCATCTTAGGAGTACATATTACCTTTAGATAAAACTTTTAGGAAATTCAATTTTCCAAAATTTAGAATAGGTCCACCTTTCCACACTTTTGAAAAACCATTGCTTCAATGAAATTTGTCATTGAACCTAGTCACATCATCATATCTTTTGTCCTATAGTGAGTCCTTCTAGCTCATCAGTCTAGTTTGGGATCTCACCTTATCTTTGGTCCTAGTCCTACAAAGGTTCCTTGACATAACTAAATTGACACCTTGGTTAGACTTTAGGTGGTTGGTAACCTTGTCTCAGGTTCACAAAATTGATTACCTTAGAAGTTTACTTAGACTTTGCATACTTAGACATATTCATTCTAAGACATCATCATTTTAGATATTCTTTATTTTCCAAAAAAAGACCAAAAAAATAGTCACCCTTTTTGCATTGTCATACCTTAGACCTCGTATCACATACCTTAGTCATACTCCACCTTTCATCCTAACCTCACCACCATGTCTGTAATTTACCTTGATATGCTTAGTAGTCAAGTTGAATACCACTTACTTCATAATGGTCAATGCCAACAAGCCGTAGACTTCAAAAGATGATTTATCCAATCCAAATGCCAATCAACATCAACCCATGGTCAACTACCCACATACCCTTCCTACCAACAATCCATAAGTCCTAGTCATTCAACCATCTTCCCTCACTATCAAGAGTCACTTGACACAATATTTTCTATTAATCCATGACAAACATCTATTAGTCATACCTATCCTAACCTTGACAAGGGAAACCAACCTTCCACTAATCCCTTTCAAGCCTCCATGTCCTATCCTAGTCCTTCATCAACTAATCTCTTCCAAGCCTCCATGTCCTATCCTAGTCCTTCATCCACTAATCCCTTCCAAGCCACTCCATCTCAATCTACGTTTAGTCATGAAAATACATCTAGTCATGGTCTCCAAAGTCACATCCCATCTACTAAACTTGAGGATACATGTTGAGTGAAAAGTCCAAAGAATGACATCATGGATTTACCTTCATGTCAAGATCAAAGTAGTATATCGCATGACCATATCTTTAAGTCCATCCAAGAAGTCCTTATAGATAATCATGGCATCCAAAATACACCTATCCTTGATCAAGATTCCATTCCCAACCATATCATTCAAGACAAACCCATCTTTGATCAAGACCCTACTATTGAGAAAAAAGTCCAAAATGATCCACTCCTTGACCTTTATGCCATTCATGATCAAACACTTGAAGATGACCCTATCCAAGTACCAAACAAATCCATTTCCCAAAATGAGACACTTTCCTCTGTAACATCAGGAAATACAATGAAAGGTTGAATAGCACACAACAAATGCAATTCAAGCTCTAATGCAATCTAAGCTAAACAACGTAGAACAAAGGAAAGATAAAATGTAAAACAAACTAAACAATCTCACCCAATATCTATGTAGTTCCATGTTTGTCCTCGATCTCCCTTCTCCATTTTCTCATTGTTGGTATAATTTCCCTCAGATTTCTCTATGCAAGTATAGCCTATGATAGTGATTTAGCAAAATATCAAAGATTCAGATAATAGATATGCTTCCAAAAGTCATAATATTTTGGGAGGTAAATTGATGAAAGACAAATCAATTTATAGAAAATTGATCATTCAAATGACAGGCCAGGATTAAAGGATAAATGGATGATTGAGATCAAAAGATTCGACATGCATTGAGATAAATGCTAGTACTAACATGACTGATAAAAACTAAGAATAGAGATAAAGATTAAATAATGATTTAATCTTCGAGTTTGGTATTCAAAAATAGAAGAATAATATTTGCATGACAAAGATAAAGATAGATTAAAATCAACATTTTGTTTGAATGCACGCACAAGATTTCATTAATTAAATAAAGATATTTAATTAATAAGTATGCACATGCATATGAGTTAGAACTAGATGATTGACTAATTGTGACAGAGAGTTTACTTGCGAAGGACACTCAGACATTAAATCAGGAGATAATTGACTGATTTAAATAGATCTCAAGTTGAGTAAGAATTAATACTTAGATAACTTAAGCGTTTATCCAAATATAGAAGAATGTGTTCGAAATAGTGATTTATTTAATTCAAGATTCGACATTTAAGGATTAATTAAATAAATAAGATTTATTTAATTGTGTGGTAAAAAGGTTTAATGGATAGTTAAATAATTAAAGTATTTATTTAATTATAGTCAGAAATAAAGTCAAACAACAAAGAACAAAGGAAATAAGCTAAAACATAAAACAATCTCACCAAAGATCAGTGTAACTCCATGGATAACCTCTGTTGTCCTTCTCCATTTTATCTTTTGTAGTGTACTTGCCCTATGATTTTCAGTATTTGTGTGCAAGCATAGCCTAAGGATTGTGATAATAATGAAACATTGAAGATTTAAGATAATTGCTCCAAAAGTCACAAGATTTCAGGAGAGGTAAAATGATAAAAGACAGATCAATTTATAGAAAATTGATCATTTGAATGATAGGCCAAGATTAAAGGATAAATGGACGATTGAGATCAAAAGATTCGACATGCATTGAGATAACTGTTAGTCCTGACATGAGTGATAAAAACTAATAATAGAGATAAAGATTAAATAATGATTTAATCTTTGAGCTTGGTATTCGAAAATAGAAGAATAATGTTTGCATGAAAAATATAAAGATAGATTAAAAGCAACATTCTATTCGAATGCACGTAGAAGATTTAATTAATTAAATAAAGATATTTAATTAATAAGCATCATGTGCATGCATATGAGTTAGAACTAGATGACTGACTGATTGTGACAGAGAGTTTATTCATGAAGGACACTCAGACATTAAATTAGGAGATAACTGACTGATTTAAACAGATCTTGAGTTGAGTAAGAATAAATACTTAGATAACTTAAGTGTTTATCCAAATATAGAAGAATGTGTTCGAAATAGACTTTTATGAACTAGATGATTTATTTAATTCAAGATTCGACATTTAAGGATTAATTAAATAAATAAGATTTATTTAATTGCATGGTAAAAAGGTTAAATGAATAATTAAAGTATTAAAGTATTTATTTAATTATAGTCAGAAATATGATAAAGATAAATTAAATAAGAATTTATTTAATTCAAGGAGGATAAAGTTAATTAGTGACGTAATTAAATAAAGAACGTTTATTTAATTAATCAGGATAGAATAAAGATAAAGTGAATTAATTAAATAATTAAGATTATTTAATTAATAGTTGAATAAATGTTAATGTGAATTAACTAAATAATTAAGTTTATTTAATTAATAGAAGAATTAAGGTCTTTAGAGAATAATTAAATAATTAACATTATTTAATCATGACCATGAAGATACAAATTATGAAGAAATTAAAGTCACGGGCTTAGACCAAATTTTAGTGTCTACATCCTCCTTTGGTCACATGGATGATATTTCTCTACAACAAGAGTCTTCTACTCTAGACATATTTGCAAATGATCAAGCTATAGCTGAGTTTATTGGACTCTATGACAATGACCATAAAGATGGTTTTGACATCAACTTAGAAGCACCAGTAGAGTCATCTGAATCTGATATGTCACAAAATCACACAAAAGATATCCAACACATGTCAATGAAGCTAAGACATCCTATCAACTAGGATCATCCAATTTTATCAAACCAGGCTTTCTTATAGAGAAGATTCCAAGTAACAGTTTCCACATACACAATGATGGGTTAGCATCTTTCTTTCAAAACAAAAAATACCCCATCATAAACAAAATCTATCAGAGCATGCAATATCAAGGAAAAGGACTAGGCATACACGAGCAAGGAATTCTAGACTAGTATAATTTTATGCAAATCCTAGACATGAAGGTCTTGGTTATCCTTTAGTAAAAAAATATAATGATGTTAATGGTACCTCCTTAATATTGGGGGCAACTTTATCTGATACAAACAATAAAATGGAGGCCATGAGTAGTTCTTACCATAAGGTTGTTGCCAACACTCCTTCCATCCATAGCATAAATTGTCATTCCAACATGAATAAACCTTTAATTTGGAACCAACAAAAACAAAAGTCTTACAAATTCAAAGTTAAAAATCAAATGTCAAAGGCCATTGAATCAATCAAAAATCCAAGTGGACAAATAAAGTTAAAATGGATCCCAAAGAAAAGTGGATCAAGAAAAGAAAATAGTTCAAAAGTAAAAATTAATCAAAATGTGAAGCCACAAGAAAAGAGGAATTCCACATATAATAAATGTCTACCTCCTTCAAAATGGTCATCATACAAGGCATATAAAATTCATGGTTCCAAACATTATCCCAATCCAAAATCCAATCTCCATCATCCATCACCCCAAGTTTGGCAAATGAAAATTCCTACATCTAAATTTCCAAACGTGTCTACCACCATCCGTCATAATCCTACATCAATGTCTAAAAATTCTATGTCACAAATATGTCACATCTTGGCAGCAACTATTTATTGTAAGGATTCCCATGGAACTCTATCACGATGTGTGTATTCTAATAAGGCCAACTCTAGTATTAGCAAGGATCATAATGACATCAATCAATTGTATGCAAGCACTATGATCCTAACAAGGAAACTACTTCATCAAGGTCATTATTGGAATATCATGGCACCAATCTCTACATCAGCACCATCAATGGATTCAAAACAATCATTGATCATCTAAAGCATGGCCATCCAAAAAATACAAAAATACAAAAAAAATGAAAAATAAAAAAAAATTGTCACCTTGATGAAAACCTAGCAAATAGGCATCTTGGTGACACGAAAAAGAAAAAAAAAAGAGTCGAGAAAAATTTCATCCAATAGTGAAAACCATGCTTATGGCATTTTGGATAAGTACCATGATGAAAACCTAGCAAACATGCATCATGTGTAAGAAATTATCTATGTGGACCATTACACTTGGGAGCAAGTTGTCTCATCTCCCATACCCTTTGTATGACATTTATTATGACATTTCCATCTACCCATCTAAGCCCTACCACTCACGTCCATTTTCCCACCTATTGTTATCTTGATAAGGATTGGTATACAAACATAAAAAATGTTTTAGAAAAACTCTTGACATGTCTATAATTTGGTCATACACTATCCACGGAATATCATGTCATAGCCTTCATATCATTTTCCAAACCCATACCTTGAAGAAAATAAGTTATCCTTATATGACATAGTCCTTGGAGACCATATGATAATTTTTCTAGATAAGAATCCTCATGTCACTTATCTTTTACCAAATTCACCCATCATCTATTCATACCTATCACATGCCTTGGTTTTTCCCTTGTCAATGGTCTAATGATCTTGCATCATCCCAAATGATTTTGAAAACTCATTCTAAATGCAACAAGCCCAATCCATGCAATATTTCTATGCATCCTAGCACATCATTCAAAAAATTCCTTGGCTTTGTTTCTAGCCTTGCTGCAAACCTTGATCCTTTAGTCACATTATCATCCTCATGTTGTTTCAAGATGTGTCCTTCCCACGTCAAACAATGTCATCATCATTCTCATCACTTGTCAATTGGTTTTCAACTTGACTAGGGGAAAGATCATGGTTGTCCTTGGATTATTGTGCATTCTTACTCACTTTATTATAGGCATCATTCCCATGCATTTGTCATGATCCTCAAAAAAATAAAAAACATCACAAAATGTCTTGAGAAAAATCCAAAAACATCACAAAATGTCATGAAAAAAATCCAAAAACATCAGAAAATTTCAAAAAGACAAAAATAAAAACATGTTAAAAATCCAAAAAAAATAACAGAGTCAGAGTCAGTTGCACTTGTCAGTTTCTTTCATTGTTGAACTACATTGCCCCTATGACTAGATGTAGGAAAGGCCATCTATCGATGTGCCCTTGAGGCATTAGGTCAGTCATTTTAGGTTTTTCTATATAAAATCATGACTCAATCCATATTTCTATATGACAAGGTCATTGGTCATGTCAAATTATGAGGTCTCTGCATGTATAACATAGGTAAGGCCATCAAGCAAGGAGCCCCCGAGGCTGCACTAGGTCATCCCATTAGGGTTTCACATACACTACCACACACGTTAGATATCTTCATACAAATCAAGCTTTTTATAGTCAATATTGTCATTCAAATTCTAGTTGAACTATGAGGTCTCTACGTGTATAACGTAGGCAAGGCCATCAATCGATGATCCCTCAAGGCCACACTAGGTCAGTCCTTTAGGGTTCATCGACACACACAATCAATTTTCAACACATCACATCAAGTCATGCATCAACAAGATGAACAAGTCAACAATGTTATCAAGTCAAATAAGTTTTTTTTTCAAATTAACAATCAAAACAAATCAAATTATGTCTGCTACAAGATGTGTCCTTCTTGAAAACAAACATCATCAAAATAATCAACCTATGTCTTATATAGGATGAGTCCTTCCTAAATATAGACATTGTCAAACAATCATTATTGCCTTATACAGGTTGTCACATCAATGGCATCAGACTCAACGTCTTATATGATATGTGTCTTTTTGAAACTAGGCTCTTGTCATTCCTTATACAAATAGTCACAAAATCTAAATCAGACTCAATTTCTTATATGGTGTGTCCTTCCTAAAACTAAGCTCTATCAATCAACCATCAAAACAAATCAAACAAATAGATCAAGTTTTGGAAAATATTTTACTAGCTTTGACTTTGCGGCTTATTTATCTTATCATTTCATTTTGACTTTATGATTGGAATCCTATTACTAGCTTTCTCAAGGATGTCCCATGAAGGATTTAGAGAAGCAACGATGTATAATAATTTTGTTTTCTTTGATTGTTGTTTGTCGACTGTCTTTTGGATTTGAATTTTGGTTCATGTTACTAGCTTCCTTAAGGATGTCCCATGAAGGATTTAGAGGAGCGATGATGTCCCATGACCTATCTTTTATTTGCTTGTTTTTTGTGGTTTGTCTTGACAAAAAGACTGGGGCAACTATGCCCTTAGTATGAGTTAGGACATTCCTTGTCTATGACTATCTATGTTTAGCAGGTGGATGACCTTGCACACCTCTATCTATCATATATCATGGTGTTTGTCTCCATTTGTATTAGTTACCGCCCAATGATGATTAAACGCAAGGCCTATTGTTTTATGACAAAACATCGAAGATTTCTAATACTAACATCCATGTCTTTTATTATTCATCTCTTCTTCGCACTAACATTTCTTCTTTCTTGCATTATGACGGAGTCCTGTGACACAAAACATATAAACCATCTTTCATATGCATTCATGTTAGAAACATCATGTAAATATCCTACATCATTTAGAACCATACATATAGACTGTATTTGAAAACATAAAAATATAGGCATCTATCATATATAGGAAACAATGACATAATAGGCATTCATTATCATAGATTACATAACATATAGCATCACATGTAGATAGCATTGTAAATACATACATCACATTGCATATCATAATCATCATATAGAATCAACATAACATAATATCATATGGGTTGCATAAACATCATAAGGTAAATTCCATAACATCCATAACATGATCATCCATGACATGCACATATCCAATAAGAATTGCATATCATATAAATCATCACTAAAATAATATATATATATCTCAAAAAGTGTCACATCACAATGTCATAATGTATTTGTCAAAATGAAGCCCGCAAGCTCTATGATCAAAATACAATGTCTAGAAATAAATATCATGAACATGTCCCTAGCTAGAACTTCCACTAATCCCATGTGGAGAATGTGGAGGTGACTCACGACAAGAGGCTGATGATCACTGTGTAGAAGGAGGCGTATCATATGGTCTTGATCTATAAGGTCCCTCGACCCCCTCTATACTCATTGTCCTGCTTTGTGTCCTACTCTGTGATCATCTGCTCTATGCCTGTGAATAGCTAGGAGCCCATCTCTCAAGCGGTACAACTTGCTCATATAGGTTCATGTAATATCTCTCCCTATCACCAACTCTAACTAACTCATGAGTGAAAGCAGTGGTTGGCCCAGTCCAAAGAGTTGTAAACTCTAAAAATCTTTGCTCGGTCTCCTATTTCTAAGCTATGGCCTGATCTCTGTCTATATATGCTTTGTCTCTCTCCACAACTGAGTCTTGCTCTACCATCAATTCCCTCATCCCCTCCTCTAGAGACTCTACTCTGGCCCGAAGATCTGATACCTCCTAATCAACAAAAACTATATCCTCTTCTTGTGGCCACTCTCTCCCATCATCCTCCCAATCCTCCAAAATCCTATCTCAGAGCTCTCAATCCTGATCATCCATCTCCTCATCCTCATCATCATCCTGGTATCCGATGAGCATACCAAGGGCAGCTATCTCCACCTCCTCTCTAACTACCTCCTCCTCTACATGCTCCCCAACAATATCCTTTGTTGCATGCTCCTCTCCACCATACCCAACACTAGCATCCTCATCTCCTCCACCAATATCTAACATGGGAACATCCTTGCCCTCTCTCTCCTCCTCACAGATAGGTGACAAAGGTGGGCCTTAGCCTCTAGGACCTCGTCGACCCCTACCACCACAAATCCAACCTCCTCCTCCCCCATCTCTATCATCTCTACCATCTCTACCTCCATGACCTTTTCCTCCATCATGCCTACCCCATGGTCCTATCCTGCGCCTCTCTATAGGTGAATCTTGATTTGGATTAGTGAAAGGTATCGGTCTATGACTGGCCCACCAGGTATCATATGCAACTATCGTGCCTAGATCGGCTACTCCGCCTCTCCATCCCCACTGCACTTGCTATAAAGTATCAATATCTACCTCTATTGTGGCGATGAGAATCTCTAGTCCCCATAGGGTCACCTCCCTGGAAGATCGAGTGTACTTTTCCCATCCTCGAGGCTCATCCTAAACCTCACCAAACTGTCTCAAGACCTGGTCTAGAAAATTCCTCTCAATACTGTATACATGGGACATTGTTCTACCAATCAGATACTATGTCTATCTGCAAAAAGGAAAGTATCCATCCTCATCTAGCCACTATGGGAAATCCACGTAGGGTCTTCGAATGAACTGAACCATAGTGTCAATAGCATGTTGGTAGTAACCAATGTCTCCAACATGAGTCTGGGTGTTTTACCCCAGATAATGGAAGGCATAAGGAGATCCCTATTGTAGCTCAGTTGTAACAGGTGGATGGAAAATCGCAATGTGTTCCCATGCCCATACCATTAGGAGTGTGGTACCATAGCTCATAAACTATGCCTCTCTATAGGCTATATCATGCAAATGGAAATATAACATGGCCAACACACATGGGCCCTAGGAATATACTACCCATCTCTCTAACATGTCTACTAGCATCTCCCTCCATCCTACTAGAAATCCATGACCTCAACAGTCAGGCAGAACTACCCCCCGATCAATGTACATAATATACAATCTATCTGATGATATCTACTGGCAAAAACATGCCATCTAATCTCATAATTGTCTATCCCTAGCTATCTAATATCATCATGGGGGTAATATCTACACATCTCACTGAAACCCCTCTGCATATCATACATAACTCTGGCACCCATAATCAACAATCTCAAAATCCTATATACATCCTCTAACGTAATAGTAGCCTCACCTGTAGGAAGATGAAAAGATGACATCTCAAAGTGCCAATGCTTGCAGAGAGCCCTCAATTTTCCTGAATAGTGGGCATATAGGTGACATGATGTAAACCCAGGTTCTAGAGGAACCATCTCTCCCCACTCTGTAGTTGATCCCGAAAGTCAAAAGTCAAAGGTCTAGACTCCCTCATGTAAATCGGATCCAGTACAACCTGCAAGGGAATAATGCATATCTGATGTCAAAAAACAAATAACCTGTCACAATCCAAATTTTCAAAAAATTTTGCTAGCCAAATGTGTCATTTTCTATCAAATGTGTTGCAAAAACTCAATTGTGTCATTCAAATTTGCAAATGCATCCTAAACAAAAGAAAATGTGTTCATTTATGCAAATGCATGAAAACAATCACCACATCCAATCAAATGACCATTCAAACATACAAATGTGTACTAAAATTACAAATGCATCGCAAAAATCTATATATGCTACTATCTATCACACATGCATTGCAATTATACATATGTGGTGCAATAGAAAACAAATGTGATGATTTGTCAAAATGCCTACGCTAGCCTATGACGTAAAGTTACAAATATGACATTCTGAATGCAAATGTGTGCATTACGTATTCATATGCATTGCAAAATAAAGTGACGCATGACAAAAAATTGAAATAAATGCCTAGAAATGTGTGAAATCCAAAATTTCAAAGGTTGATTTTTCACTAATTATTGGGGGTCCAATGTCTACAGGGCGTCGAAACGTCCATATGTGATATCTGTGGTGAGAAGTGTGAGGAACATGTAACATTTTGCTAGAGCTCTAGAGCACAAAAATCACAAATTCTAAACTTGAGAGATGAAAATGAATGGGTTTTCCACCCAATTTGTATTTATACCTAGGGTTTTTGGTGGAATTTTTCAAGCCTTCTATACTAGATGCACCATTTTCCATCTTCCAATGACCATTTGACCTATTAAACTTCCTCCAAACTGATTTCTGCCAACACCATCAAAATTTTGGCCATCAAATTGACTAATCGGGGCTATTTCCATTTTTTTTTGAATTTTTTGAAAATTTGTCAATTTTCCCAAGGGGGCATACCTTCACCTATTCCACACTGGGGCACGATTGAGGCATGTTTCTGATCGACTTCTTTGACACAACACCGAAATGACATTGTATCAAAGAGGGGCAAAATGTAGACATTGAAATTTGGTCTAGGCTTGTGACTTCAATTGCTTCATAATTCATGGTCATGATTAAATAATGATTAATTATTTAATTAAGTCATTTTAACATTTATTCCTCTATTAATTAAATAAAATTAATTATTTAATTAATTCATATTATCTTTATTCAAATCCTGATTAATTAAATAAATGTTCTTTATTTAATTATGTCACTAATTAACTTTATCCTCTTTCTAAAATTAAATAAATCCTTATTTAATTTATTCCTATCACACCTTCGACTATAATTAAATAAATACTTTAATTATTTAATTATTCATAAATCCTTTCTTCAATCATTTAAATAAATCTTGATTTATTTAATCCTCTAATTTCGAATGTTGAATTAATTAATCATTTAATTCATAAAAGAATCAGTCTTGACATATTCATTTATATTTGGATAATCACTTAAGTTACCTAATTATTCATTTGCACTTGTCATGAGATCTATTTAAATCAGTCAGTCATCTCTTGATTTGATATTTGATTGTTTTTAATGAAGAGACTCTCTGTCTTAATCGATTAGTTATCTTGTTTTAATTCTTTTGCATGCACACAATTATTAATTAAATAACTTTATTTAATCAATTCAATTCATGTGTGCATTCGAACAAACCATTTCCTCCATGCTAATCCTCATCTTTGCATGTAATCTTTATTCTTCTAATTTTCAAATACTTTCAACTAGAGATTAAATCATTATTTAATCTTCATTCCCACCTTTCATGTTTTATCACTCATGTCACTACTGACACTAATCTCAATGCATGCCAAATATTTTAATTTGAATCATTTTTCTATCATTCAATTTGAGCCTCTCATTTGAACAATGAATTTTCTATAAATTGACCTGACCTTCATCATTGTTACTCCTGCCAAAATCTTATGACTTTTGGAAGCAATCTGCTATGCCCTTAATATTAGTGTACATCAGGTTATGAATAGTCGACTTGTGGCTATCTTAACTCTCTATTAACTCATATTAACATTAGTATATTGTTATTTAGTTGTTTAGGTCAGCCTAAGACTTATATAGGTGTGTCTAATTCAGCCTAGGTGATATCCTAGGCATAAATAGGTATATATAGGAGGTTGTGAGTCTTATTTCATCATCAAGTTGTGAAGTGTGTTCTCATTAGAGATATTTGGAGGTTTTCCCCCTCAAAATGGCTTGTTATTCTCTGTTATTATCAAGTATTTTCAGCATATTTCATATCATATTCTTCTATTGTGCAATTTATTTTATAACGAGTGGTATCAGAGCATGATCTTGGCACTGTAGAGGCAAGGTTTTTCTCAATTTTGGAGGCGATTTTGGGAAGAGTATATCTTTCAGATTTTGGTGAATTTTTTTCTAATTTTTAAAGGGTTTTTGAAGAACATATTAAAGAAGCTACAGTCCATATTTTAGAAGAATTGGAGCAGAATTAAGCGAATTATTGCAGAATTAGGGTTTCTGTTAATATTTTTAAATCTAAGCATATCTCGCGGTCATTATCTTGTCAAATTGTTCCATTTTTTATTGGTTTTTAAAGAAGGCCTAAAATATTAAGGTAAAATTGCTAATTTATGTCATTTCGGTGATTTATTTCAAAAATTAGTGGTTTACCTCATGACGGGCCTATACCATGCAAGGCAAAAGAATGCTGTCACTCTAGGGTTACCCGATAAGGATGGGTAACAATAGATGATATTACCCTAATGAGTAAACAAGGTCAAGGGAAGAAATTTCCTCAATTAAGATGGATATATGCACCAGAGGAGACATATATCGACATACAAAAATATGTTACAATCTACATGGTTGAACCAAGAAAGGAGTTCTCAAGTGACCAAGGTGAAAATTCTAGGTTAGCTATCATTGACACAAGCTTTAGTACTCCTATGGGATCTAGGAATTCATTTCCAAAGGTGGATATGTGCAAGTTCGATGACAAGGATCCTCTAACATGGATAAATCCAAATGGATAATTTTTTTGAAGTACACCAAATCCCAAATGGACAAAAGGTCACAATGGCTTCCCTATATCTAGAACCAGATCAATTCATTTAGTATCATTGGATTTTCACTCATCAAAGGAAAAAGGGGCTCACCATCTCATGGTCAATTTTTATAGAGGAACTCCAAGCACAATATAGCAATAACACGACAAACAACTTCTTTAGCCAGCTAGATAAACTTCAACAAACAGGATCAGTTAAGGATTATATTTAGCAATTCCAAAATCTATCCTTAAGAGTGGATACAATTACAGAGGAAAAATTGAATGATTTATTCTTGGGTGGTCTCAAGGATCACATTCAACATGAGGTATGCATGTTTAGCCCTAGCTCCATAAATGAGCCTTTTATCTTAGCACACAGGGTAGAGGAGAAGTACTTGATTCCTAAGAAGCAAGGGGCTAATGTGACAAGAGAGAAAAGATATTCAACAAAACCTACTAAGTTGACTCCACAAAAAATTGAGGAGAAAAGAGAAAAAGGGTTTTGTTTCAATTGAGAGAGAAAATATAGTTGAGGACATAAATGAAGTGAAAAAAAATTGTTCTATATTGAAGGTCCAAGTGAGGAAGAAGAGGAGGAACCCATACTAGAGGATGAAAGGGAGTCAAATGAGGAATCACATGATTCTCAACCAATCATTTCTTATCATGCACTCTCAGGTTTCAGTGCTCCAAAAACTCTCAAGGTGGTGGGGTTCTTAAAGAAGCAAAAGGTAACAGTGTTGATCAACTCAGGTAGTACTCATAATTTCATCAACAAAAAGTTAGCTACTCATCTGAGTTGTTTTATATATCTAGCTCCAGAGTTTCAGGTTTTTATTGCAAATGGTGGTATAGCTAGTTGTTTAGGGAAGTGTCATATCATTAAATTATCCATGGGATATTATCAACTTGATACCCCAATGTATGCAATATCCATGGGTGCAACATATATTGTTTTGGGAGTACAATGGCTTACTACATTGGGAACGATTGAGATGAACTTCCAAGAACTCTTCATGAGATTTCAATCAGAAGGAAGGCTAGTAGAGCTAAGGGGGTTGAAGTAAAAATCCCCACAAATGGTAAGCTCTCATCAAATGCAAAATTTTCTTAAGAAAGGAGTGGATGGATTTGTGGCCCAACTATGTTCATTAGAAGTCTCTCAATCTAATGCTCCTACTCATCTAGATTTGCAAGCTATAACTGATCATCACTAAGTTGTTCTTGGAAATATTCCTAAAGGACTTCCTCCTAAGAGGAATCATGATCATTCCATATAGTTAGTCCCAAGGAGCCAACCACCGAACATCAGGCCTTACAGGTATCCACACATACAAAAGAGTGAGATAGAAAAAATTGTTGAGGAGATGTTAGAGGCAGGAATTATCAGGCATAGCCAAAGTGCTTACTCCTCACCTATAGTGATGGTACGTAAGAAGGATTATACTTGGTGCATGTGTCCATATTATAGAGTGCTCAACATGTACACCATTAAAGATAAGTTTCCTATTCTAGTCATTGATGATTTGCTAGATGAATTGAATGGAGCTATGTATTTTACCAAGTTAGATCTTATATCTGGTTATCACCAAATTTGGATTAAGGAGGAAGATATTTGTAAGAAGCATTTTAGACTCATGAGGGTCATTATGAATATTTGGTGATGCCATTTGGTCTTACCAATGCACCATCTACATTCCAAAGTTTGATGAATTCCATTTTTAAGAAGTTCTTGAGAAAGTTTGTGTTATTATTCTTTGATGATATATTGATTTATAGCAAGACTTGGGAAGAAAATTTGCAACATGTGGATCAAGCATTACAAATTCTTGAAGATCATAAACTCTACGCTAATCCATCGAAGTGTGTTTTTGGTCTTACAGAGGTGGAGTATTTGGGACACATAGTTTCACATGAAGGAGTAAAGGTGGACCCTAAAAAAATTAAGGCTATCATGGAATGGCCTATTCCAAAAACCATTAAGAAACTGAGGGGTTTCTTAGGATTGATAGGGTACTATAGAAGATTTGTGAAGAATTATGGTCGTATAGCAACACCTCTCTCCACTATATTGAAGAAGGATTATTTTCATTGGAACGAGTTTTCCAATACAACATTTGAGAGATTGAAGGAGGCTATGTGTACAACTCCAGTGCTTGCCACTCTTGACTTCACCAAGGAATTCATTGTGGAATGTGATGCTTCTGTAAATGGGATAGGAGTCATGATCATGCAAGAAGGTCGACAAATTTCTTTTGAGAGTCATCAATTAAAGGGTAAGAATCAACTAAAACCTATTTATGAGAAGGAAATGCTAGCAATCCTCCATGCAATGAAATAATGGAGGCCTTATCTATTGGGTAGACACAAGTCAAGGTTAAGACATATCATGATAGCCTAAAATATATTTTGGAACAAAGACTATCTTCTGAAGAGCAATAAAAATGGGTTACTAAGATGTTACGATATGAATTTGAGATTGTATATAAGAAAGGGAAAGAAAATATTGTCATAGATGCACTTTCAAGGAAGGATGAGAAAGATGAAGCCTTATTGAGTTCCCTTTCAATATTACAAACAAATTGGGTGACAGAAGCCAAAGTAGAGTGGAAAAATGATGTTGTGATAAGTAATCTCATCAAACAATTAAAAAGTGATCCTAGTAGTTTAGATAAGTTTTGTTGTAAGGGAGATACTCTTTGGTATAAAGAGCATTTGTATCTCTACAAGAATTCCACTCTTAAACACAAGATTCTCATAGAGTTGCATGAGTCTCTAGTGGGTAGTCATTCAGGATTTTTGAAGACATATCATCAAGTCAAGCAAGATTTTTTTTAAAGGCCAAAGGCGATGTGTTCTAAAAATTTGTGGTTGAATGTTTCTGGTTTGTCAGCTGCAGCAAGGGAGACAATTAAGACACCAGGTCTCTTGTAACCCTTATCTATTCCTAGCCAACGCTGGGAAGAGGTATCTGCGGACCCCATCACAAAGGGCCCCGCTCCAAAGGTCATAATGTCATCATGGTGGTAGGTTGATCACCTCACTAAATATGCACATTTCATTGCATTATCACATCCTTTTACAACAAGTGCAATGGTAAAATATTTTTTGGAGAATATCCAAAAGCTACATGGTACACCTAGGGTTATTGTTAGTGATCGTGATCCTGTCTTCACTAGTCACTTTTGGAAAGATTTATTCTCATGTTTGGGTACTCAATTGGCTCATAGCTCTTCATACCACCCTCAATTAGATGGGAAAAATGAGGTTGTTAATAAGTGTTTGGAAGAATATCTACGTTGTTTCACTTCAGAGAAACAGTCTCGGTGGGTAGATTGGCTACCACTTGTAGAATGGTGGTATAACACTTCTTTTCATAGCTCATAAAAAATATCTCCATTTTTGGCACTTTATGGATATCATTCTCCTTCCATCACATCATCAATAAAGGTGTCACCAAGAGTTCAGGCAGTAGAAGACCACTTGCTTCATCAGCAAGTACTTTTAGGACTCAAGGAAAATTTAGCCATGGCACAAAATTGAATGAAACAATAGGCAAACCAACATCGTAGTGAAAGAAGTTTTGAAGTTGGGGATTGGGTCTTCTTGAGATTACAACCTTATAATCAAATCTCACTAAAGCAACCAAAAAAAAGTTATCTCCAAGGTATTATGGTCCATACCAAATCATGCAAAAGATCAGTAATGTTGCCTACAAGCTTGAGTTGCCACCAACAACAAAGATACATCCAATTTTTCATGTTTCTTGTTTGAAGGTCATTGGGCATAATATTTCCACTCAAACAACACTACCAAAGCTTGATGAAGAAGGAATAATCATTTTGGAACCAGAGTGCATTTGTCAAACACGTACAAAGAAGCTGAGGAATAGAACTCTCACTTAGTATCTCATCCAATGGAAGAATTTACTAGTTGAAGATGCCACATGGGAGGATGAGGAGTTCATTCAAAAGAATCCAAACTTGATTAGAATTGAGGAAAATGCTTCTTTGAAGAAGGGGTGCATGCTACACCCTTAATATTAGTGTACATCAGGTTATGAATAGCCAGCTTGTGTCTATCTTAACTCTCTATTAAGTCATATTATCATTATTAGATTGTTATTTAGTTGTTTAGGTCGGCCTAATACTTATATAGGTGTGTCTAAGTCGGCCTAGGTGATATCCTAGGCATAAATAGGTATATATAGGAGGTTATGAGTCTTATTTCATCATCAAGTTGTGAAGTGTGTTCTCATTAGAGATATTTGGAGGTTTCCCCCCTTGAAGTGGCTTGTTATTCTTAGTTATTATCAATTATTTGCAGCATATTTCATATCATATTCTTCTATTGTGCAAGTTATTTCATAACACAATCAACTATTTAATCTTTGATGTTTTGTTGAATCACCATAATAGGCTATACTTGCACAAAGAAATATGAGGGAAATTATAATCAAACGAAAAAATGGAGAAGGAAAATCGAGTTTATACATGGAACTACATAGATATTGGGTGATATTGTTTAGTTTATTTATGTTATAGATTTCCTTTGTTCTCTATTGTTTAGCTTAGATTACATTAGAGTTTAATTGCATTGTTGTGTGCTTTAATCTTTCCTGTTTTCATGATGTTATAGATAGAGCAAGTGAGGGGATGTGTTGAAGAGTTTTAGGAAACAAATATTTTGAAAAGAGGGATGCCTCAAGGGAAACCATGCGAGAGGAAAGAGAGGTACCTCTTTGAATCAATAGGCACATCATGTTGGCTATGTGGAATTTAAAGAGGCCAGTTAAGAGTGAAAGCATGACTGTGTAAGATTTATTTGGAAATGAAAGATAAGTGACACCATATGGAAAGGTGAAATCAACATTAAATTTGTAGAGGGTGAAGGAATAGAGGATAGGAAAATTGGGGTTCAGAAAAGAATCAGGCCATGAAAGGCCAAATTGGAATGTAATTTTTGGTCAATTTAATAAAACTGAATTTTTCTTATTATAGTTATTGTTGAGTTATAGCTACAAGTTTTGTCTTTGTGTTTTTTGTTTGAGATTGTTTGGCAGAGGGAAGGTACCCTCTACATCAATAGTCCATTATTTGTAAGGATTTCATTGTTTTCATTATCCTACACCTTTCTTTGTATTCTTTAATGGTCACACCATGATGCAAAATATGGAAATGAGGTCACAACTCATAAACACTATGTCTACACCCTATTACCTCTCATATAGTTTATTTCTTAATATTATCTACTACAACTATATAAAAAATAATGAGATCCATCTCTAAAAGAACTGTTGGTTTCCTTGAAAATATTTCATCAAGCTTTAAACCATTCCACTAAAACACTGCACCATGCATGCTTGACACAGTGAGCTGTACATTGTGTAATGTTTGATAGCATAAAACCCTAGGGTTACTCCATACTACTTCCTAGATTACCCAAGCCTAACAAGATGACACGGTCCTCTACCTATTGAACAACAATATCAAGTGAATGCATTCCTACCTTCAAGGAAGTGAAGGTTCCATCAAGTTATGGGTTTCTATAAAAATTTGAACATCATTAATGTTAACATCATCATCCAAAATAATTTTCATATTACTATTCTTAATGACCTCATAAAACACAAGATCTAAAAGGAGCCTCAAAATGAGCCAAGCACTCTCAAACAAAAGTGTGAAACCCTATCCCAAGTATGGAAAATAAAGAACTTCAAAATAGTTGTGTCTTCATGCCCTGATTTGAAATGGCACCTAGATATGTGTATTGGTACACTAGTGTCTCTAGGTGACTATTGCCAATATTTATTCTCTTTGTAAGTTATTATTTAATGTTATCACAAAGTTGAAGGGTAAAACCTAGAGGTATACTATTATTTTTTGGACATAGTATTTTAATGCCTTGAGTTTTTTGAAACACCTTTTTGTACCTTTGGGTGTATTCCTTGAAGAAATTTTATGCTTTTTTATTAAGTACAACAAGATCAATGGCATATCACTTCATGTTGAATTAAACTGATATGAAGATTTGACTTGCATATTTAAAGTCTTATACCAAATTCAATATTAATGGGTTTGATTATATTATGTTGTGTTGTAGCCTATATTCGTTGCAAGGTAAGGAACTTATAGCGTTACTTGATGCATTTTGTAGTGATTGCAACTAGTATTATAGCCTTAAATGTTATATTATCAATATTACACATGAATTCTTTGTTTATCTTTATCTTGTCTCCTTCATTTGGAAGGCACAATTTTAATTGCTTGGTTTAAGGGGTTTTTGCATAGATTTATGAACATGAATGAAATTATAGTTTTATGGACTATAATGATACAATATTATATCAATACCATGGAAATTATTTCTTATAGAGTAAAAAATCCATCAAATCTCATTCAAATTAGTTGTATGTATGATAGAAGGATAATGCGACAAATCTACAAATGAGAAACTCAACAAGAAATTGATCTGTTTGCATTGTGGCAAATTATTGTGCATATTATTTGATGCTATAAAGTTAATAATTCTATGGGCCCAATTATTCTATGAAGATTCTTAAAAGTGTGGTATTCATATTTTTTAATTTCAAGACCATTATGGAAAAATTAAGCTATGCATAAAATATCTGGTACAACCTTAAATTGAATATTGCAAAAGGTTATTATCTTGAAAAATAAGAGACATCTTGAAACCTTTTATGTAACAACTATTTATTTGAAATAAACCATTATATACTACATATCATGTGGATGTTCCAATTATTGTTGGACAAGCTTATGCTTTAAGACATCTAATAATTTGGAAATAATTGTTTACATGGGTTTTTCAATGCTTCTCTAACATCATGATATTGTATGCTTATTTTAATAGGGTGAAAATGAGTTTCCATTATATGCAAGAAATATAAGGAATGCCATGTACTAAAATGTTTGCAATTAGATTTAGTTGGTCCAATCTATGAAAAATAAATATTTTTCTTTCCATCCTTATTATCTATTTCATTTTTCATATGGGAGGGATTTGTGGATTCTATCTATACACAAAAAGTAAAATGATCAAATCTTTTATTGTTGTGTTGAACACCCAGAAGACTGAGCAGGGGGGAAATAAGTATTCCATTAAACCATTCACATAATATCCATCTAAGTAATAATAAAATTCTAGTTGTAACAATTAGATAAAGAATGGAATCAACACAATATGGAAATACACATGAACACTAGTATTTTTACGTGGAAAACACAAATGGGAAACACCCTGGTGAGGATTAAATCACAATATAATAAATCTAGATATAGAATATTACAAAGGATCAATGTCAGGACACACTATCCTTGAAGGCTCATAGCTTGAAATAATTTACAAAATAGAGTATGGCTCATTGCCAAAAGATGAACTAAGATAGAATGCACCTTCCTTGTGCTAGAGTTCAGTTCTGATGAAGCACAACATATAAAACACTTTCCTGTAAGTATACTATCTGCTCACATATAAAATTTCACACAATCGCACTTTCTGACTTTCATTCCTTTTCTTATTTCACATATTTTTCCCACACTACTTCTTTCTTTTCTTCACAAAAATTTCTTACGTAATATATTGTATACATTCACTTTCACTAATTAGGCTAGCCTAATTAGAGAAACCCCATATCACATCAATAATAACTCTATTGGTATTATCCTTAAAAAATATTCATCTTCCCACCCAACACAAGAATCTAATATATGATATTAGTCACCATGACCTAAAATAGATCCATTTAGCATTTGCAACACATATTCGACAATCTCTTTGATTCAAATTCATAATTAGGTCGGCTAGAGTTAGACCTAAAACATCACTCCAAATGTATATGGAATTCATCAAACATGTAACACAAAAATTTGTCCAAAAATAAAATTCTCATTTAGACAACATTGAATAATGTATCTTCAACTTCGTAAGGAAAGATAATTAAATATGCGAAAATGCAGAATCTCCCTCATCAATGCATTGTACATAAACCTACTATAGTCTTCAAAATAGAATATTGTTATTCATTTCTTCCTTATGCATTAAAAAATCATCATAAAAATTTCATGTAAGATGCATCTTGTAGTCACAAATCTATGTACAAAGTCCTATACTGATATCTTTCTTTGAGGTGAAATCCAAACCAAAAAACTGATGTACTGAACTAGTATATAAGTAAAACATTATTTTCCAAACTATTGGTAACTGAATATTTCCAACCATATAGCCAATTCAACTGTAATCATGTCAGTGGATGCAAATGATGTTGATATATAACATAATATCATCATATAATCGAATCTTACAAAATGATATCCACACCAAAATACCAAATCAACAAACTTTCAATACCAGAGGGATTACTAAACTATACAAGTCGTGTACAACAATGACAATCTTCCATTTTCCATTGTTGACATCAATGATAATCTTCCAATTTCCATTGTTGACATCAATGAAAATCCTCCAATTTCCAACAATCTCCCCCTTTTTCATTGATGGAAACACATGATGTGAAAACCATCAAAAATTCAACTTCTCAACTTTTTATTTCTCCCCAAAATAAACTTTCCACAAAAATTTTCACATAGTATCTTCTCTCCCCTTTTGACATCAATGGAAAAGGATAAAAGGATGTTGACTGTTTTAACAATCTACTTCACATACCTACATACTCCCCCTAAGTAGTATATCCTAAACAACATCTATGAGTAATCAACCAGAGGTCGTTTTCCCTTGAAGTTTGCTAAGAATATCTATCCAAAAGGATTTATGTTCATCCAAGAGCTTCTTTTCATTTGAAAAGGATTTGTATATATAATTAAGGTCAACTAGGATGTCTTTTTATTTATCTAGAGTCTCAGAAGAAACAT
>VDFB02000003.1:305879962-305895336 GCA_007258455.2 Sequoia sempervirens | reverse complement strand
AAGTGTACTAAGTCACCAACAGTGGTGACTTAGTCCCACTACACATGTTTGACAAAAAAATCTATAGATTTGGATACCCATTTGGCTAAAACGTGCTCTTGTGTAGTTTCCCAAATCTGGGACTAAGTCACCCAGCTTGGTGTAAGTGTCCTAGTTGGCCAAAAAATTAGAATTTTAGAGACATCTGTAGTCTTTATTTCAGCCTCTGTCAGTTTCTAGGTGCACTCTTTCTATTTATCCTTTCTATCTCATTCTATATTGCATTTAACCTATATTTCTACATATCACAAAGTGTTTTCAAACAATCGATATTTCATTAATTTTACATTTTAATAATTCATTACTCTTATCAGTTCTTTACATTTAGGACATTCCATTTGGGAATATTTCAATCATATTAGTATTAGTCTTGAGTGAACCCATAATTTTTTGTGGGATACCTATCTCCTTTTCGGTGCAAAACCCTAGAAGTGTAAGAGAGTGCTTACCTACAAAAATTTGTGGCTCATTTTGGTGAAACTGCATTTAGAATATCCTATTTCTGATTTAGAATACATTTACATCCTAGGAATAGCTTACATTAACATTGCATTGCATATTGCATTGTTTAATTTGCATCCTAGGGTTTCAAAACTTGCATTAGTGAAAGGCTCATTTAAGCTTGCATTATTGCATTTCATTTCCTTGAACAATAGTGAAATTTTGCATCTAAAATTTAGATTTGTAGTATATAGTAGGGTGCTACTATAATAGTATACCCCTAGAAGAATAAATTTTTAGCTGGAAATCTCATATTTTTAGAAAAAATATAATGATTTAAGCCTTAAAAAGTTCCATTTTAATGATTCCAATCAAGAGGGTTTGATCAAATCACCTTAGATCAAACCCCTTTGGATAGAACCTCGCTAGTTTTAAACCATACCTATAAATGCATCTCATTTACACCTATCAAAATGCTGATAAAAAATCACTTTTGATTTAGATTTTGGGGGATCAAATGAATTCATTTAAAATTTATTTCAAATGATTATGGTATTCCTCAGAACAAGCTATCCAATGAATATAATTTTAATATGTTTTGGTTTTGTTATGCATTTGTTTTTTAAGTTTTATTAAACATAGGTTTTTCATTGAAAATGAAATTCTTTGTTCTTCACATGTGGAAAAATAGAATATTATTAAAAAAAAAATGAAAAATATGAGTGCACCGTGGCCATTAAAGTCCTTTGATCCAACAAAAAAATTAAATTAAATTTTGACATATACAAAAAGTTAATGATTATATCGGTCGCGCTAGGCCCTGAATTGTAATTCTTTTGACTTTGAAACTTGATTAAGGAAAAATATTCAATAAAAAAAAAATATCTAACCAAGTGGAAGTAATTAGATATCAGAAAGTTAAAAATCTAAATTCTGAAAAAGAATTAGAATTTTTACCATCCATGGAGAAAAATTCTATGCATTATATCACAGCATCACTTTTAAAATGTTGCTCTCTGAAAAAATCCTCAATTTCGTGGGAGATGGAAAAAAGAAGTGCAATTTGATTCCCAAAATTTTGATTTTTTTTTTTAGAATCTACAGACAAAATTTGATGAGACTCTAGTTTGCACCATCTTGAAATTCCTCACATTTTAGCCGCTATAGGTGCCCGAATGTGAAGATTTAGTTAATACTACTAATTTCAAAGGTTCAGCCACAAAAATTGTAAACTACTATTATGGGATCACCTATAGAACATATATCCATAAAAAAATCCAGAAAAACTTAAAAAATACCCCTATTAGGAATAATTCACAACCTTGGGTGACTTAGTCCCAGTACACATTTTGTATCTTTGTTTTCAACATTTCATTTCCAGTTTCTTAAGTTACTACTTTTTCTAGTTACCTTTTTGTTTCAATTCAGTTATTTTATGTTACATTGTAATCATTAGAATTAGCATCATTTAATTTCATGGCAATTATGGATAGCATTATGTTTTTACAATTTTCATTTTCAACATTAGTTCCTAGTTCATTTAGATCAAATTCATCAAAATATGCTCTATAAATAATCTGACATCTTTAATTTTTACTTTATTTATCATGCAAGTGTACTAAAGTTGTTCTAGTGTGCTTTCCTCAATGCCCTAGGCACTTTAGAACCCTTTTGGGACACTTCGCGAAGAAATGACACTTTGCAAAAAAGTGGGACACTTTGTGAACTTTTTTTTGAGATCCTAAATTAACCTAGAAATGCATAAAAATCATTAAATAATTGTATAATCATAAAGCGAACGTAGCGGAATTGACTCACCTCATGATGATTCTCACCACTCACCACCTGGTCTCATAGCACATGTAGTCTAGTAGGCTCGTAACCATGTCTACTCGAAATATTTCACTATTCTCTCACCACTCTCAAGCTACAACAAGGTAAAATGATAAAGTGAAAAATTACTTCACTTCTAATACTTTTCACTCTTTTAACTCTTTTCACTCTCATGTCTGAAATTAGTTTTTTTCTTATTGTCTTAGAGTTAATAAAGTGCATTTTATTCAAAAGAACATAACATGTGCTAGTGAACTCCATTTTTGACATCGTTTGATGTGTTGAAATTGTGATTCTGCACTT
Source organism: Sequoia sempervirens (assembly GCA_007258455.2). Lineage (NCBI taxonomy): Eukaryota > Viridiplantae > Streptophyta > Pinopsida > Cupressales > Cupressaceae > Sequoia > Sequoia sempervirens. The sequence continues at coordinate 305,892,720 of VDFB02000003.1, read as the reverse complement.
GAAATCAGCTATTATTACATGGCATGGTACTTGGATATGCCCTATGATATGATTTTCCTTATTCGATGTGGCTAGTTTGCTACCTTGATTCCACCTTCATAATGCAAGAAAAATCAAGTGGGGGCATACATCTACCCTCAAATTTGATTTCTAGAAGTTGCATAGGAGGATTTTTAAATATCTGACGAATTCATGTTGTAGGATGTGATTCCTAATGTTGTGGTTTTGTAGATAACTACACTGGGGGCTTCATTCTCCCATCTTTTGAATGAGTACCCTTTTATTATGCAAAGTGTACTATTTAGAGTCCTTTAGCTTGCATATACACACAAAGTCATATGGGCACTAAAGTGGGGGCTAAATGTGTCACAAAAAATTGTATAATCTTGAAGAAAGAGGCACCTTTGTATGCTCTATTTCATTCTATTTTGGCACCTTTACTAATCTCATTCCCAAAAAATTAACACATTTATAGGCCCCTTTAAGACTCATTATTTTAGGACCTTTTGAGGCTTTCATTCCAATCTACAAATAATACTAAATCCTAACAAACAACTTTCAAATCATTCAAATTTTAGAAAACCTACTCCATTGGGATCTGGTTGCCTACGGGGCGACTTAGTCCCTTTTGGGGGATTTTTCAATTTTGAGTGGGAAAATCACCGAATTAATTCAAATTTCTGATGGATGTTAGCCTGTGAGGTCAAATTAATGAATAATTAGGTATGCTTGCCTATAAATATAAGTTTTTAGGTCATTTTTCACAACATTTAGTCATTTTCAACAAACAAATTCAAGATTCAAGTGTTAAATATCTTCCACAAGAAGATTTATTTGTTTATCTACAACAAAGTTGAAGCTTTGGGCCAACAAGCTAGGTTTTTGTAGGTCTTCAAGCTCACATTTTTTCCAAGATATCACATTGAAAAGGGTTGATTATGGATGTATATGGAGAATCATGGAGAAAGCTAGGTTGAGGAGATGCAACTAGCCATCAAATCAAGCCTAAGGACTTGTTTTCAAAGTGATTCCATCTTCTATTTTCTCTCTATTTTCAAACTAAGGAAGGTTTGCATGTTATTAAGATTAATTTTTAATGTGATTTAGGGTCTCTTGGAATGATTCTTGCATCATTCTAGTTTCATTTATGCATCTTATTCTTGCATGATAGAATAGGGTTGCATCTTGCTTTAGATTTTCCTAGTCTTAGACACACTTAGGGCTAGGATTTTATGCAGATTTCATTATATTTTCAAGGTTTAAATACCAACTAGAGGTTTTACCAAGGAAAACCCTACTTTAGAAACCAAATTATATTCTATTTTGTAGGAGGTTTTGCAAATTTGGATCCAGGTTTCAGTTAGAAAACAAAGTACAAACTGAGGGCTTCTATTTCCACTTTTAGACTTTCAGAAAAGCCAAAGTGGAATAAGTCGCCAACAATGGTGAATTAATGCCAATGCACATTTTTGGCATAATTTTTTGCAGATTTGGATACCCATTTGGCTTAAACAGGCTTCAAAGTAGTTTCCTAGATTTGGGACTAAGTCACCCAGCTTGGCGTAAGTGTCCTAGTTGGCCAAAAAATTAGAATTTTCAAAAATTTAGAGACATCTATAGTCTTTATTTCAGCCTCTATCATTTTCCAGGTTCACTCTTTCTATTTATCCTTTCCATCTCATTCTATATTGCATTTAATCTATCTTTCTGTATATCACACTTTGTTTTCAAACAATCGGTATTTCATTTATTTTACATTAATAATTCATTACTCTTATCAGTTCGTTGCATTTAGGAAATTCCATTTAGGCATATTTCAATCATATTAGTATTAGTCTTGAGTGAACCCCCAAGTTTTTGTGGGATACCTTTCTCCTTTTAGGTGCAAAACCTAGAAGTGTAAGAATGCACTTACCTACAAAAATTTGTAGTTCAGACATAATATCAATGTTCCATATCTAAATGTGTGTTTCTTCTTCTTGATATCATTCAAAAATTTCAATAGTTGTTACCAGAGAAGATCATATTTTTTCCTTCTATCAACCATTTCTAATGCTAAGTCTATTATGGAGGTAGATACATCATTATCACCAAAAATCAAGTGTGAAATAACCATACTTGCATATTGAATTATCAAGTCATTGATTCTAGTACTTGTGTTCTTTATTAATCCCTTTCCTTTTTCAAGATTGCACTCAGGAGTAGGTTCAGTAGATAATAATCCTATAACATCTCTAATTTCTTCTCTAATATCATTTACGAATTATCTAACCATACAAACTAATCATGAAATCTGCTAAGTGCCAATCTAGTACATCTCTCTTCATTGCTAAAGTTTGGAAAATGATCCCACACATTCAATTTCATCTTTGTATGCACATTTTGTTCTAGTTTCAGGGTAAATTATTCTCCACTTAATACTTCAAACCATAATATTCCTACTTTACCATAAGTAGGTTCTTCTAATTTTCTATGAATATATATCACAATGTCTTTAATTGGAATAACACCAAGGGGAACTTCCAAAGAAGTACCCGAGGGATCAATTTTTAGGTTTTTAATAGGATGCTTTTTAAACTATGGCCCTAGTCTCACTAAATTTCCTTTGACTCTAGGTATCTCCATAACATTCAACAAGATTCAATGAATAATTTAGAGGGAATAATGTATCGCAGTAGTAACTTACCTCTTTTCTGCACACCAAAGCTGAACATTGAAATTTTATGGTATAGAAACACTCTAGTCTCTTCAAGATTTCTCTACATGCTTCTTCTCTTCCACAAAATCCTTTCATCAAATGTATTTTCCTTAACATACTTAACTTTATTTATTCTGATTTCCATTGTTGACATCAATGACAATCTTCCAATTTCCAACATGTTGAACCTCTAACTTCGCATTTAAATGTTGTAGGCAGAAATACAGAGGGAAGTTGGATTAAACAAAGGTGTATCTAATAAGAAAATTTGATTGAAAATATATTCTCCAAATGTTCTTAACATAACTTTAGTAGACTTTTCTAGCATAACAAAGGTTCTAGTTGGTGATCAATCTACTGACATTGAGGCTTAGATTAAAACAATGATTATGTATTATATCAAGCATGAAACATGTATCATACTAGTTGTTTCATCTATAAATGCAAACCTATCAAATTTTGATGCAATTCGAATGGAAAAAATTGCTAATACTAATGGTAATTCACTTTGAAGTATGTTTAGATAGCTACTTGAGATCTTGATTTAAAGTCTTGCATTCTAATATGTCCTTAGCGGATGTTGTATGTCTTTTCAAGTATATAGGCCTACTGAATATAATTTCCTTTTCCATGTTGGGTATTCTAATATTGGGATTTATATCCTTATTTCAAGTCATCAAACTATACACGTGATTACAAAGGTAAGGAAACTAGAAAAAAGAAAAGAAATAAATTGTTGATTGGTTTTATTAGAAAATTATTGTCTATTCTTTTAATGAATTTTCAAAATGAAATGTCTTGTGAATTGTATATTTCTAGCTCGATATTATGGATAGGGGAACTAATGCTACTAATTTCCTTCTTAGAAATGTGATTCCCCTATGCTTGGGTTATGTTGGAGTTGTTAATTGCAGTTAAGCAGTATGCTTAATATATGTCACTTATCTTTGTATAAAGTAGTTCCAACAATTTGATTTCATCAAACTTCTCTACATGTCTATTAAGGAAAATGTTCAAATCACACTAATGAAATATTATGCTTTACTTGTTCTTTTTCTTTCTTTAGATTACAAATGTTAGTGACTTTCTTAATTTCTCAACTTTAATCTACAATGGCATTAAAAAAAAATTCTTGTATCTTTTTTCTTGAGCTACTAGTTTGACTATTTTTACTTCTCCCTCTCTTTTTATCCCTCGCATGTAATAGAGTTCTACCTACAATATAATTGCATGTCTACATAGATATGATATTCTTAATGCTCTGAAGGTTTGCTAAATGTTTTGTCATATTTTTTTAGAGATGGTGGTGTTTAAGGTCACACCTATTATAAAGTCAATATTTCTATTTATAAACAAACAAGGAAATAAAATCCAATAGGAATTAGAGTGGTCATTTGATGATCATGATATTTATTTATAAATAAAACAAACAATAGGATCATTTTTTGTTCATCATGTCCCTAATCAATCTAACTATTTGAATATGAAGGTAGGGAGCTAGTTATATGAAAACTATATTGCATAGAGAATGGGAATGGTTGGAAAGTACTAAAGACACTCTCATAAGTTTCTTTTATGATACTCTCCTTGCAATTAATTTTAGCTTAATTTCTCTTTTATTTTTTATTTTTCATTACATAGGTTTCTCCTAATGTAGATTCCATCACAAAGATGTTCTTGACCTACAATAGTCACTAGAAAATAATTGCTTGATTTATGATTTAGTTCATAATTCTTGTATCAGATGGGATGCTACTAAAGATAATATTAAATTTTTCTGCATTTATCTGTTAATATGGTTCTACATGTATTTTCCCTTAACCCTGTTTTTTAATCTAATAACATATTTCCTTATTTTTATGGATTGTGTACAATAGATTGTGGATACTCATTTGCATTATTTTCAAGGCATTCCTTCGGATCCAACATGTGTGTATGTGGCATCAACAAGTTCTGATAGGATATAAAGAATCTATATTAACAAGCCTCATAATGGTAGATCCGGGGGCCAAGAGAAGATGAATTAAGTATGTCAACATGTGATTGCAAAGGCTTGATCAGAAAAATAGATAACAACATTCCAAAAAATCTTCTTTAAATTATAAGTTCAATACAAAGATTCTATTTATGTTGTAATAATTTTTCTTTTTCTTATGTGTATTACTATTTTTAAAATAGGGCACAACAAAGTTACATATTTTCCATGATGAGACATTTCGATCAATTTTTAGAATATTGGACTTGTCACTTTGTTGAATATTGCTGATATGTGGTTGTCATTGATGTCAACACTATTGGAATTAATGTCTTTAAGGTTGTATGTGTCAAGGATATTGAGAAAATTGTAATAAAATAAGTTGCAGGTTGTCGGTGATGCAATGAAGTTTAGTATAGCCACCATACTGATGGCTAGCTCAATATATTGATGATAAGAGGTTGTGGATTAAAATTTTTTTTGATAAGTATATCTAGTTTATCCACATGAAGTTTCAAAGGTTTGCATGAAGATTTGATCGACTTATGAGTATCTATATTCTAACAGTTGTTCTATTGCTTTAGTTAGTGTTCCTGAAAGAAGATGATGTGATTCTAGTAATTTGAGTTGTTTTGGATGATTTTGTGTTGATTCATGATGCTTGTGGATGTTTCTAGATTGTTCTCTATCTATGTTGTTGGTCCGCATTGATCGTTGTTCTCATGATTGGTGATTTTTCTTCTATGAGTTCATGTTTTTCATGATCATGGTTGATTGGGTGATTGTAGCGTGTTACAGATCTTCGAGGCATAATTATTTAAGGTGTTTCATGTTTGGACATGTTATTTTGGGTCCTTACTATGTTTTGGCTGACATTGTTTGGTGCACATTGATAATTGTTTATTGATTTGGGCCAACAGTTTGTACACATTTTATATTTTGTTGGGTTGACATGTAGTTGATCTTATCCTTAGTTACAGATATATATGATCGATTTTTTATACCATTTGAAGGTAGTGGTGTGCAAAGTATTCTAAGTGTTGTGTGTGAATAATGTTCTAATCTTTTGAAGGTAGAAGTAAAGTGTGAAGAAGAGTGAGCGGAAGAAACTATTTATGTGCTTAACTAGAATTGTAATCGCATTAGAAGATGCTATTTTCTTAGTTCAAAATCTTAGATGTAATCCGAAAAGAATCGTGAAGAAAAATGCGGTCTTCCTTTAAAGGAAGTAAGAATTTTGTATTTGGAGCAGAACTCTAGGAAATGTGCCTGAATGCATGTGCATTCCCATTTATAATTCTTTCATACTTTTAATAGAGTATAAACTTGTGGACTAACCTCCACCATGCTTTTTCCCCTAACAAGGTTTCCACGTAAAAAATCTTGTTGTTATGTGTGTTTTGATGTGGTGATGGTTTATGCTTTCATGTTTATTTATCAGATCTAAGAATAAGTTTAATAAGTTTTAATAAGTATAATTTCTGTGATAATTGATCTTCACCCCTAGTTTTCTACCCTTGAGTTGCCAACAATTGGTATCAGAGTAGGTTCCTTGGATGAATTTTAATAGCTTGAGGTGATTCGGGATGGTGACATATAAGAAGGATAGTTTGAGATTTGATGGAACTAATTATTCTATGTGGAAGGCTTGAATGGAGTGTCACATGAGATGCATTGGTGAACCTTACTAGACAATTCTCACATAAAGAATACATATATCATCCCACAAAATGGTCCTTCTACTGCAAGTGAGATTAAGGAAGCCAAGTACAATATCAGGGCTAAGGAAGCATTGTTGAGTGCTCTAATTGATTCTGAGATGACAAATGTAATGGAACTAAAGAATACTTATGAGATCTAGAAAAAGTTGAAAACTTTGTATCAAGGTGATGCTCATGTGAAGATTGGTTAGCGTACAAAGTTTGAAAAGGGGAAATATAAATGTTGAGAATGGGTGAAGATGAGAATATCACTTCTTTTATGTAGAGAGTGAATGAACTTGTGTAGTATCAGATGTGTTGGTGGAACATTGGAAGAATTAGAGATTTTTTCTAAAGTGCTCAAATCCTTTCCTGTTGCATGGCCAAACACAAAGCTACTACTACTTGGAGGGAGATCTTGCATCATTTTAAAAATGTAACTAGAGACATGTTGATTGGAAAGCTTGCTGCTTTTGAGTTAAGTGAGTTTGGTGAATCTCTTCCTAAGACAAAATATGCATTCAAATCTACTATCTCCAGAAAAGATAAGTAGAGATATGATCTGAGAGAAAGTTATAGAAAAATTTCCAAGTATGAGTAGGAAATGAGAGATATCAGATGAAGAAGAGGAGAAAACTAGGATGAGCTTTGAAGCACTTCTATTACCAAGGAGGGAAGCTAGAGGAGAATGTAAGTATAAAGGTAAATTTCCTATTAAATGTTTTTCTTGTAATAAGATAGGCCATTTTGCATCAAGGTGTCTAGAAAGAGTTCCTAAGGAAAGACCTAACAAGCCTAGATTCCAGAGAATGTGTTATTATGCTACTGATGAAGGTGTGACAGATGATGAATTTGATAAAGGGAATTTAAGTGAGGATGAATTGGTATTTATTTCTATCAAGGAAAATGATCCAATAACTACTAAATTTTCTAGTTGCACAAATGTGGAGAAAGCTCTAGCTGGTAGAGTTGAAGAAAAAGATGAATGGGTGATTGACAGTGGATGCTCTCATCACATGACAAGTGATAAAAGTAAATTTTTGATCTTGGAAAAGTATGATGGTGGTGTTGTAAGATTTGGTGATGAAAAAGATGGTGTAATCTATGGAAAATGATCCATTTATCTTGATGGTAAGGATAATACTGATGATGTTCTATATGTGGAAGGTTTGAAGCATAATCTCTTAAGTGTTGGACATATTGTTGACAAGGGATACAATCTTGAATTCAAGGATGGAAAGTGTAGAATATTGGGGAGTTCCAGAAATGTGATTGCATCTGGTACAAAAACAAAAGGTAATATCTTTCACCTAAGTGTTGCTAGTAAAAGTTTTCTTATTGCTCAAGTTGATGAAAGTTGGTTGTGGCATAGGAGAATATGTCATGTAATCTTTGACAATATTATCAAGATAAGTTCTACTCAAAGGGTAGAGATCACCTAAGTTGATAAAACCTACTAATACTATATGCAAAGGGAATGTGTTAGTTAGGAAGCAAACTAAGTTTCCTTCCTAGAGCAAACAACATTGTTCAAAATGAAGTGTTGGGGCTTGTGCATACTACTTGTGTGGTCCTTCTAGAGTTAAATTTTACAAGGAGATAGGGTATTTCATGTTACTTATTGATGATTATTCTAGAATGATGTGGGTTACTTTCTTGAGGGAAAAATATAAAGCTCTAGAGAAATTCAAGATATTTAAGGCAATGGTTGAGACAAAGATAGGTTTGAAGATTAAATGTCTGAGATTAGATAGAGGTGGTGAATTCACTTCTGATGAGTTTAATTCTTTTTGTGAAAAGCATGGGAAAAAGAGATAATTATCTACCCCGTGGACCCCTCAGGAAAATGGAATTGTGGAAAGGAAGAACAAGACAATTCAAGAAGCTGCTAGGACTATGATGTTGGAAGGAAATGTTCTAAATATCTATTGGAGAGAAGTTGTGAGTACTGCCATTTACACTCTCAACTAGGTACATGTCAAAGGTGATATTGGTAAGACTCATTATGAGCTATGGATTGGTCATAAGCCTATTGTTAAATGCTTCAAAATCTTTGGGAGTAAATGTTATATCAAAAGAGATGAAGATATAGGAAATTTTGATGCTACAAGTGATGAAGGAATCTTTCTTGGTTATTCTACTAAAAGTAAATCCTACTGGTGCTACAATAAGAGATTGAGGAAAGTAATTTAAATTGCTCATGTCAAGGTTGATGAAGACATGGTCAAACCATCAAGAACCTATGGATATGATTTAGATGATTAGAATGATATTTTAGATAAAGGAAAGAAAGTTCAGACTCCAAATCAAGTTCATATCACTCTAGCGAATCAGGAAAATCAGGAGGAAGGAACTAGTGAAATTTTAGAAGTGAGATCACAAGAGCCTGAAGTTCAAGAATACCCTAAAACTCCAAGGTATGTAAGACTAAATCATTCAGAAGATCAGATTATTGGTGATAAGAACAAACATATTCAAACTAGAAGAATAATTGTAGAAGAATACTCTTTGATCTCAAAGACTAAGCCTAATAGTGTCAATGAAGCATGCAAAGATGAACATTGGGTGGAAGAAATTAAAGAAGAACTATTGAAAATCGAGAAGAATGATACATGGATTCTTGTTCCTAGACCTAAGGACAAAAATGTAATTGGAACTAAATGGGTCTTTTGGAACAAACTGAATGAGCAAGGTGAAGTTGTTAGAAACAAAGCAAGACTTGTGTGTAAAGGATATTCTTATATGGAAGGAATTAACTTTGAAGACACTTTTTCTCCTATTGCTAGGATTGAAGTTGTGAGACTATTTCTTGCTTATGCTTCTTACAAAAACTTCAAGGTTTATTAGATGGATGTCAAGTTAACATTTCTAAATGGTGAACTTGAAGAAGTGTATATTGAGCAACCTAGTGGATTTCAATTGACTAATTAGGGATATATGGTTTTCCAGTTGAAGAAAGTACCGTATGGACTTAAGCAAGCCCCAAGAGCATGGTATGCAGTTGGACAAGTATTTATTGAAGCTTGGATTTTAATAAAGGTACTATTGATAGTAGCTTGTATTTCAAGATTGATCATAAAGATTTGATTGTTGAAGTATTTGTTGATGATATCATTTTTGGAGGAGATGATAGTTTGTGTATGAAGTTTGTTGATGAGATACATAGTTAATTTGAGATATCTATGATTGGAGAAATTAAATTCTTTTTGGGATTGCAAATCACTCAACTAGATGAAAGGATCTTTATATCTTAGTCCAAGTATGAAAGATTGCTGATTTGGTATGGAAGATTCAAATCCAATCGGTACACCTATGGTGACCAGATGTAAGTTGACACAAGATGATGATTCTCCTAAAAAAAATCAAACTAGATACAGATCCATGATCGGTGGATTGCTCTATTTGACACAAACTAGACCTAATATCATGAATGTTGTATGCATCGTTGCAAGATTTCAAGTTGATCCTAAGGAATCTCATGTGACAACTATGAAGAGGATTTTCAGGTACTTAAAGGGGACAGTTTATTTTGGCCTATGGTATCCTAGAGAAGGTGACCTTACTTTGAGTGTTTTTATTGATGTTGATTGGGCAGGAGATGTGAATGATAGAAAGAAAACTAGTGGTGGTGCATTTTCTTGCAGGAAAGAAGTTGATTTCATGGTTAAGTAGAAGCAAAATGCCATTTCTTTATCTTTGTAGAAATGAGAATACATTGTTTACACTTCAACAATTTATGTTAGTCAGATTATTATGGATGAAGGCGGATGTTGTGAAAGATATTAGAGTTGTGATGAACCTATTTCATAATGCATGATAATTCAAGTGCAATTTAGCATTTCTAAAAATCCAATCTTTTGCATTCAAAACCAAGCATATATCTATCAAGTTTCTTTTTTGAGAGAAAGGTGGGTACGAAAATGAAGTTAGATTGAATTATGTTTCCCATAAGGAATAGATTGTGGATATCTTTACCAATCCCTTGCCTAAGGATACTTTTGAGTATATTAGAAGGAATCTAGGGGTGATTACCCCTCCTAATAAGAATTAAGATGCATTGATTTGCATCACTCCATGCATTTCACAGTCATATTTATGATTTGGATTGATGTTGTGGTGGATACTACTTAGGGGGAGTAGTTAGATGTTCAAAAATGTGGTTCAGAGGTTGTGTGGAGAAATATATTGTGTATATTTGTCATTGATGTCAAAGGGGGAGAAGAGTCATGTGAAAAACTGTGAAAGAGTTAAGGAGAAAAGAGTCAAAATCTAAGGGGGAGAAAATGCTAAGAGAAAGTTGCGTTGATGGTGTTTTTAACATCATATGTTGCCATCAATGACAAATAGGGAGATTGTTGGATATTATTGATATGTGGTTTTCATTGATGTCAATACTATTGGAATTAATGTCTTTAGGGCTCTATATGTCGAGGATATTGAGAAAATTGTAATAAAATAAGTTGCAAGTTGTTGGCGATGCAGTCAAGTTCAATTATAGCCACATATTATTAGCTGAGTATATTGATGATAGAGGTTATGCTGGATTAAAGGTTTATCCACATGAAGTTTCAAGGTTTGCATGAAAGATTTGATCAAGTTATAGATATCTGTGTTTGACAATTGTTTTGCGCTTTGTTCCATTGTTCTGAGAAAAGAGATGATGTGATTCCTTAATTTGGGTTATTAAGATATACAGTAATTGGTTGTGATTCTTGTGTGTTTTCTATATCATACTCTATCTGTTCATTGGTCCATTGATATTATTACTCCTGGTGGTATTTTTCTTCTATGATTTCATGTTTTTCATGATCCTTGGCCTATGAAGTGCATTCGTGTGTTACACAAATCTTTAGAGGCATATTGTTTAAATTATTTCATGTTTGGATATGTTATTTGGAGTCCTTATATGTTTTGGATAATGATTATTTGGTGTAGCATTAATAATTATTTATTTATTTTGGCCAACAATTTGCCTTACATGTTTTATATTTGTTGTATGACATGTAGTTGATGTGTGCATCCTTGGTTGCATATATATATGATCGATTGTTTATACCATTTGAAGGTAGTGGTGTACGAAGTATGTTGCGTGTTGTGCGCAAATAATGTTCTAATATTTCAAAGGAAGAAGCAAAGTGTGAAGAAGAGTGAGCAAAGAAGAGTTTATGTGCTTAACCAAAACTATAATTATGGATAAGCAGATGATATTTTTTCAATTCAAAATCTTTTGGATGTAATTTGAATGTTTCTGTAAGATAGTGTGTCTTCCTTTAGGTAGTAATCCTTTTGTATTTGAGGAGTGAGCTCTAGATAGTGTGCTTGAATGCATGTGTATTCCCCATTTATAATTCTTTTTATACTTTTAACAAAGTATAATCTTGTGGATTAACCTCCACTATGGTTTTTCCCCTAACAAGGTTTCCACGTAAAAAATATTGGTGTTATGTGTGTTTCTGATGGGGTGATGGTTTATGCTTTCATGTTTATTTATCAGATCTGAGAATAAGCTTAATAAGTTTAATAAGTATAACTTTTTTGACAAATAATTCACCCCACCCCCTCTCAGTTGTCTTCCTCTGTGTTTCCAACACACTTGATGGCTCATTTCTAGTTGTTCTAACGTGCAGCATAAAACTTTTAAAAAAATTGATAAGAGGAATGTTAGTTATTATGTTTATTTTATTGATCAACTGCTTCTGATAAAAGTTCATCCCAACGTTTATATTATTGCTAGCTAAAAACTTATGTTTAATCAAAAAATACTACATTTTTCTATGCCATTTCTTGAGATTTTCAAATTGCTTCTAATTTTTTTCACTATATCTATCTTTTTTTGGCTCTTTTACACTAAGGCAAAAATAAATAGAGTAGATGGACTACATAAAAATTATTAGCCACATTTTATGCAATGAAATTTTATTTCATGACTTTACCATGATACTACATCCACATAAAAGTTTTTCCCCCAACCATTGTAGGGATGTGAGAAACACGTGGGTCTCCTTTCTATTTTTGTTACATTGAAGGGACTTGAAATAAGATATTCAAATGCATCTTTTTGTATGCGGAAATCAACTCACAATGTTGTTTCACAAATATCATGCATAATGTAGTTCCTCTACATTTCATTCTCAAAAAATCAACTTTGTAAAATCAAGGGCATTATATAAAGCTCTTGTTGCTACATGACATACATCATTGTTGCCATTAGTTGTATTCATGCCTTGGACAACAGACATAAGAATTGAATTCACTTGATTCTTTGCAAGTACATTAGATGATATCTCTTCACTAATATACCCAAGGGTTTCAAGAGTTGCTTGCTTCAGTGTGACTTTTAGTATTGCAAATTGTTTCACTTGTTTCATGCCACTTTGGGAGTTTT
>VDFB02000003.1:305772384-305879862 GCA_007258455.2 Sequoia sempervirens | reverse complement strand
CCTTATAATCAAATCTCACTAAAGCAACAAAAAAAATGTTGTCTCCAAGGTGTTATGGTCCATACCAAATCATGCAAAAGATCAGTAATGTTGCCTACAAGCTTGAGTTGCCACCAACAACAAAGACACATCTAGTTTTTCATGTTTTGTTTGAATAAGGTCATTGGGCATAATATTCCCACTCAAACAACACTACCAAAGCTCAATGAAGAAGGAAGAATCATTTGGGAACCAAAGTGCATTTTTCAAACATGCACAAAGAAGCTAAGGAATAGAACTCTCACTTAGTATCTCATCCTATGGAATAATTTACTAGTTGAAGATGCCACATGGGAGGATGAGGAGTTCATTCAAAAGAATCCAAACTTGATTAGCATTAAGGAAAATGCTTCTTTGAAGAAGGGGGGCATGCTACGCCCTTAATATTAGTGTACATCGGGTTATGAATAGTCGTGCTTGTGGCTATCTTAACTCTCTATTAAGTCATATTATCATTAGTATATTGTTATTTAGTTGTTTAGGTCGCCTAAGACTTATATAGGTATTAAAATTAGCCTAGGTGATATCCTAGGCATAAATAGGTATATATAGGAGGTTGTGAGTCTTATTTCATCATCAAGTTGTGAAGTGTGTTCTCATTAGAGATATTTGGAGGTTTCCCCCCTCGAAGTGGCTTGTTATTCTAAGTTATTATCAATTATTTGCAGCATATTTCATATCATATTCTTCTATTGTGCAAGTTATTTCATAACACAATCAACTATTTAATCTTTGATGTTTTGTTGAATCACCATAATAGGCTATACTTGCACAAAGAAATATGAGGGCAATTATAATCAAACGGAAAAATGAAGGAAAATCAAGTTCATACATGGAACTACATAGATATTGGGTGATATTGTTCAGTTTATTTATGTTATAGATTTCCTTTGTTCTCTATTGTTTAGCTTAGATTACATTAGAGTTTAATTGCATTGTTGTGTGCTTTAATCTTTCCTGTTTTCATGATGTTATAGATAGAGCAAGTGAGGGGATGTGTTGAAGAGTTTTAGGAAAAAAATATTTTGAAAAGAGGGATGCCTCAAGGGAAACCATGTGAGAGGAAAGAGAGGTACCTCTTTGAATCAATAGGCACATCATGTTGGCTACGTGGAATTTAAAGAGGGCAATTAAGAGTGAAAGCATGACTGTGTAAGATTTGATTTGGAAATGAAAGATAAGTGACACCATATGGAAAGGTGAAATCAACATTAAATTTGTAGAGGGTGAAGGAATAGAGCATAGGAAAATTGGGGTTCAGAAAAGAATCAGGCCATGAAAGGCCAAATTGGAATGTAATTTTTGGTCAATTTAATAAAACTCAAATTTTCTTATTATAGTTATTGTTGAGTTACAGCTGCAAGTTTTGTCTTTGTGTTTTTTGTTTGAGATTGTTTGGCAGAGGGAAGGTACCCTCTACATCAATAGTCCATTATTTGTAAGGATTTCATTGTTTTCATTATCCTACACCTTTCTTTGTATTATTTAATGGTCACACCATGATGCAAAATATGGAAATGAGGTCACAACTCATAAACACTATGTCTACACCCTATTACCTCTCATATAGTTTATTTCTTAATATTCTCTAATACAACCATATAAAAAATAACAAGATCCATCTCTAAAAGAACTATTGGTTGCCTTGAAAATATTTCATCAAGCTTTAAACCATTCCACTAAAAGACTACACCATGCATGATTGACACAGTGAGCTGCACATTGTGTAATGTTTGATAGCATAAAACCCTAGGGTTACTCCATACTTCTTCCTAGATTACCCAAGCCTAACAAGATGACATGGTCCTCTACCTATTGAACAACAATATCAAGTGAATGCATTCCTACCTTCAAGGAAGTGAAGGTTCCATCAAGTTATGGGTTTCTATAAAAATTTGAACATCATTAATGTTCACATCATCATCCAAAATAATTTTCATATTACTATTCTTCATGACCTCATACAACACAAGATCTAAAAGGAGCCTCAAAATGAGCCAAGCACTCTCAAACAAAAGTGTGAAACCCTATCCCAAGTATGGAAAATAAAGAACTTCAAAATAGTTGTGTCTTCATGCCTTGATTTGAAATGGCACCTAGATATGTGTATTGGTATACTAGCATGTCTCTAGGTGACTATTGCCAATATTTATTCTCTTTGTAAGTTATTATTTAATGTTATCACAAAGTTGAAGGGTAAAACCCAAAGGTATACTATTATTTTTCGGACATAGTATTTTAATGCCTTGAGTTTTTTGAAACACCTTTTTGTACCTTTGGGTGTATTCCTTGAAGAAATTTTATCCTTTTTTATTAAGTACAACAAGATCAATGGCATATCACTTCATGTTGAATTAAACTGATATGAAGATTTGACTTGCATATTTAAAGTCTTATACCAAATTCAATATTAATGGGTTTGATTATATTATGTTGTGTTGTAGCCTATATTCATTGCAAGGTAAGGAACTTATAGCGTTACTTGATGCATTTTGTAGTGATTGCAACTAGTATTATAGCCTTAAATGTTATATTATCAATAGTACACATGAATTCTTTGTTTATCTTTATCTTGTCTCCTTCATTTGGAAGGCACAATTTTAATTGCTTGGTTTAAGGGTTTTTTGCATAGATTTATGAACATGAATGAAATTATAGTTTTATGGACTATAATGATACAATATTATATCAATACCATGTAAATTATTTCTTATACAGTAAAAAATCCATCAAATCTCATTCAAATTAGTTGTATGTATGATAGAAGGATAATGCGAAAAATCTACAAATGAGAAACTCAACAAGAAATTGATCTGTTTGCACTGTGGCAAGTTATTGTGCATATTGTTTGATACTATAAAGTTAATAATTCTATGGGTCCAATTATTCTATGAAGATTCTTAAAAGTGTGCTATTCATATTTTTTAATTTCAAGACCATTATGGAAAAAATAAGCTATGCATAAAATATCTGGTACAACCTTAAATTGAATATTGCAAAAGGTTATTATCTTGAAAAAAAAGAGACATCTTGAAACCTTTTATGTAACAACTATTTATTTGAAATAAAGCATTATATACTACATATCATGTGGATGTTCCAATTATTGTTGGACAAGCTTATGCTTTAAGACATCTAATAATTTGGAAATAATTGTTTACACAGGTTTTTCAATGCTTCTCTAACATCATGATATTGTATGCTTATTTTAATAGGGTGAAAATGAGTTTCCATTATATGCAAGAAATATAAGGAATGTCATGTACTAAAATGTTTGCAATTAGATTTAGTTGGTCCAATCTATGAAAAATAAATATTTTTCTTTCCATCCTTATTATCTATTTCATTTTCATATGGGAGGGATTTGTGGATTCTATCTATACACAAAAAGTAAAATGATCAAATCTTTTATTGTTGTGTTGAACACCCAGAAGACTGAGCAGGGGGGAAATAAGTATTCCATTAAACCATTCACATAATATCCATCTAAGTAATAATAAAATTCTAGTTGTAACAATTAGATAAAGAATGGAATCAACACAATATGGAAATACACATGAACACTAGTATTTTTACGTGGAAAACACAAATGGGAAACACCCTGGTGAGGATTAAATCACAATATAATAAATCTAGATATAGAATATTACAAAGGATCAATGTCAGGACACACTATCCTTGAAGGCTCATAGCTTGAAATAATTTACAAAATAGAGTATGGCTCATTGCCAAAAGATGAACTAAGATAGAATGCACCTTCCTTGTGCTAGAGTTCAGTTCTGATGAAGCACAACATATAAAACACTTTCCTGTAAGTATACTATCTGCTCACATATAAAATTTCACACAATCGCACTTTCTGACTTTCATTCCTTTTCTTATTTCACATATTTTTCCCACACTACTTCTTTCTTTTCTTCACAAAAATTTCTTACGTAATATATTGTATACATTCACTTTCACTAATTAGGCTAGCCTAATTAGAGAAACCCCATATCACATCAATAATAACTCTATTGGTATTATCCTTAAAAAATATTCATCTTCCCACCCAACACAAGAATCTAATATATGATATTAGTCACCATGACCTAAAATAGATCCATTTAGCATTTGCAACACATATTCGACAATCTCTTTGATTCAAATTCATAATTAGGTCGGCTAGAGTTAGACCTAAAACATCACTCCAAATGTATATGGAATTCATCAAACATGTAACACAAAAATTTGTCCAAAAATAAAATTCTCATTTAGACAACATTGAATAATGTATCTTCAACTTCGTAAGGAAAGATAATTAAATATGCGAAAATGCAGAATCTCCCTCATCAATGCATTGTACATAAACCTACTATAGTCTTCAAAATAGAATATTGTTATTCATTTCTTCCTTATGCATTAAAAAATCATCATAAAAATTTCATGTAAGATGCATCTTGTAGTCACAAATCTATGTACAAAGTCCTATACTGATATCTTTCTTTGAGGTGAAATCCAAACCAAAAAACTGATGTACTGAACTAGTATATAAGTAAAACATTATTTTCCAAACTATTGGTAACTGAATATTTCCAACCATATAGCCAATTCAACTGTAATCATGTCAGTGGATGCAAATGATGTTGATATATAACATAATATCATCATATAATCGAATCTTACAAAATGATATCCACACCAAAATACCAAATCAACAAACTTTCAATACCAGAGGGATTACTAAACTATACAAGTCGTGTACAACAATGACAATCTTCCATTTTCCATTGTTGACATCAATGATAATCTTCCAATTTCCATTGTTGACATCAATGAAAATCCTCCAATTTCCAACAATCTCCCCCTTTTTCATTGATGGAAACACATGATGTGAAAACCATCAAAAATTCAACTTCTCAACTTTTTATTTCTCCCCAAAATAAACTTTCCACAAAAATTTTCACATAGTATCTTCTCTCCCCTTTTGACATCAATGGAAAAGGATAAAAGGATGTTGACTGTTTTAACAATCTACTTCACATACCTACATACTCCCCCTAAGTAGTATATCCTAAACAACATCTATGAGTAATCAACCAGAGGTCGTTTTCCCTTGAAGTTTGCTAAGAATATCTATCCAAAAGGATTTATGTTCATCCAAGAGCTTCTTTTCATTTGAAAAGGATTTGTATATATAATTAAGGTCAACTAGGATGTCTTTTTATTTATCTAGAGTCTCAGAAGAAACATTTGAATTCAGAATCCCATCAGCCAGAGAAAGAGCATATTAGAAAAGAGTGAACTTAATCTTTATCAAATCTCTAATCTAATCAAAAAATTTAATCATTTCTCCCTTCCTCTTATTTAATTCAAGATATTCTTCATCCAACTTTGTTAAATCATACCAATTTTGATCATCCATATCTAGATTTGGATTAAAGGTGTTGGATGCATACTTTATTTGTGTCTCAATTGTGTCATCAACATCCTTGAACCTTTGAATCTCATTAGGCCATGCCCAAAAAAATGAGAATATACTTTGGCCTCTTTCTTGCACTCTTGAACCTCTTTAAGTCTATAAAGTGTAATGCTATGTGTATACTTGCACCTATCTTTAATTTCCAACAATCCTTTTTCTTCGATCCAAGTGACCATTTCACTTACTGCTTGACTCTTTAGTTCTTTGAATTTATCTATCAATGAATTTGTGCTTTCCACAATAGACTCTGAAGAACTCATGACTACTCTAAGAACTTTATAAAGATGTGTCATTATCTTGCCTAGCTACTTTCCTTAGAGATGGTTCATTCTAAGAAACTAATGCATGAGCCTTAGTAACTTTTCTCTTTTCTTTGGAGACAATCATTGATTTACTAGAGATTAACTCATATTTTTCAAGAATTTCTTGAGCTATTTAAGTATAGGCTCCAAATCTAGGTCTACTCGGATCTTGAGGGTTGTTGATTAACATATCAATACATCCAATAGCATAATCCTTTTCAATATGATACCCTAGCTCAAGAATCCATGTGTTTCACAGTTCAACTACCTTGATAATGTACTTATTAGTTGATACCAAAAATGTTCTCATCCTTATATTTTGTGACTAATTCTCTTAGAATTATTCATCTTTTTTTCATTCTTCTTTGGGATTTTCTAAAGAAAGAAGCAAGGGCATCTCCCTATGCATCCAAATCTCCAATGTTTCTCATTAATTCTCTGATCTAATGAGAAACCAGTTCGTATTTACCCAAAAAACTTCTCCTATAATAGTAAATTCTCTCATAGAGTAGAAGGTTAGACATTGTGTCACAAAAAATTGTATACTCTTGAAGAAAGAGGAAATTTTGCGCTTAATTTGGGCCTATTTTGGCACCCTTGCATTAATCATTCCTTAAACTTACAATTTATAGGCCTCTAAGTCTCATTATTTTGGACCTTGAGGCTTATTCCACCCATAAATCATACAAATCCTAACAAGCAATATTCAAATAATTCAAATTCTAGAAAACTCACCTCAAAAACCCCTCATGCAAATAAGTCGCCCAAGGTGGCGACTTAGTCGCTTTTGGGGGATTTTTCAATTTTGAGTGGGAAAATAACTAACTTAATTCAAATTTCTAGTGGATGTCAGCCTATGAGGTCAAAATAATGAATAATTAGGTATGAATACCTATAAATATAAGTTCTTAGGTCATTTTTCACAACATTTAGTCATTTTCAACAAACAAATTCAAGAGTCAAGTGTTGAATATCTTCCACAAGAAGATTTATTAGTCTATCTATAGTACAGTTGAACCTTTGGGGCAGCACGCTAGGGTTTTTGTAGGTCTTCAAGCTCACTTTTTGTTGAAGATATCACACTGCAAAGGGTTGATTATGGATGCCTATGGAGAATCTTGGAGAAATCTAGGTTGAAGAGATGCAACTAGCCATCAAATCAAGCCTAACGACTTGTTTTCAAATTGATTCCATGTCTTCCATTTTCTCTCTATTTTCAACCTAAGGAAGGTTTTCATGTTATTAAGAATCATTTCTAATGTGATTTAAGGTCTCTTGGAATGAGTCTTTCATCATTCTAGTTACATTTATGCATCTTATTCTTGCATGATAGAATAGGGTTGCATCTTGCTTCAGATTTTCCTAGTCTTAGACACACCTAGGGCTAGGGTTTTATGCAAATTTCATTATCTATTCAAGGTTTAAATACCAACTAGAGGTTTTACCAAGGAAAAAACCCTTTAGAAACCAAATTATATTCTATTTTATAGGAGTTTTTGTAGATTTGGATCTAGATTTTAGTTAGAAAACAAAGTGCAGACCGAGGGCTTTCATTTCCACTTTTGGATTTTTAGAAAAGCAAAAGTGTACTAAGTCACCAACAGTGGTTACTTAGTCCCACTACACATGTTTGACAAAAATTTCTGTAGATCTAGATACCCATTTGGCTAAAATGTGCTCCAGTGTAGTTTCCCAAATTTGGGACTAAGTCACCCAGCTTGGTGTAGGTGTCCTAGTTGGCCAAAAAATTAGAATTTTAGAGACGTCTGCAGTCTTTATTTCAGCCTCTATCAGTTTCTAGGTGCACTCTTTCTATTTATCCTTTCTATCTCATTCTATATTGCATTTAACCTATCTTTCTACATATCACAAAGTGTTTTCAAACAATCGATATTTCATTAATTTTACATTTTAATAATTCATTACTCTTATCAGTTCTTTACATTTAGGACATTCCATTTGGGAATATTTCAATCATATTAGTATTAGTCTTGAGTGAACCCACATTTTTTTGTGGGATACCTATCTCCTTTTCAGTGCAAAACCCTAGAAGTGTAAGAGAGTGCTTACCTACAAATAATTGTGGTTCATTTTGGTGAACCTGCATTTAGAATATCATATTTCTGATTTAGAGTACATTTACATCCTAGGAATAGCTTACATTAACATTGCATTGCATATTGCATTGTTTAATTTGCATCCTAGGGTTTCAAAACTTGCATTAGTGAAAGGCTCATTTAAGCTTGCATTATTGCATTTCATTTCCTTGAACAATAGTGAAATTTTGCATCTAAAATTTAGATTTGTAGTATATAGTAGGTGCTATCAATAAAAGTATTTATACCAGAAGAACAAATTTTAGCCGAAATCACATATTTTTTAGAAAATATAATGATTTAAGCCTTAAAAAGTTCCATTTTAATGATTCCAATTGAAGAGGGTTTGATCAAATCACCTTAGATCAAACCCCCTTGGATAGAACCTCACTAGTTTTAAACCATACCTATAAATGCATCTCTTTACACCTATCAAAATGCTGATAAAAAATCACTTTTGATTTAGCTTTTGGGGGATCAAATGAATTCATTTAAAATTTATTTCAAATCATTATGGTATTCCTCAGAACAAGCTATCCAATGAATATAATTTTAATATGTTTTGGTTTTGTTATGTATTTGTTTTTTAAGTTTTATTAAACATAGGTTTTTCATCTAAAATGAATTTCTTTGTTCTTCACATGTGGAAAAATAGAAGATTATCAAAAAAAAAATTGAAAAATATGAGTGCAATCAATATTGAAGTCCTTGATCCAACAAAAATTAAATTAAATTTTGACATATACAAAAAAAAGTTAATGATTATAATGGTCGCTAGGTCTCCGAATTGTAATTCTTTGACTTTGAAACTTGATTAAGGAAAAATATTCAATAAAAATATCTAACCAAGTGGAAGCATCAGATATCGAAGTTAAAAATCTAAATTTGAAAGAATTAGAATTTTATCATCCATGGAAAAAAATTTATGCCATATGCTGGCATCACAATTTCTTTAAAAATGTTGTTTTCTGAAAAAATCAATTTTCGTGGGAGATGGAAAAGAAGTAATTTGATTCCAAAAATTTTGAAAAAATATTTTTAGAATCTACAGACAAAAATTTGATGACACTCTAGTTTGCACCATCTTCACATTTTAGCCGCTATAGGTGCCCCGAATTGAAGATTTAGTTAATAATAATAATTTCTGTCCGGGCTAAAATTGTAAACCACTATTATGGATCACCCAAGATAGAACACATAAGCATCCATAAAAAAATAAAAACTTAAAAAATACCCCTATTAGGAATAATTCACCACCCTGGGTGACTTAGTCCCAGTACACATTTTGTATCTTTGTTTTCAACATTCCATTTCCAGTTTCTTAAGTTACTACTTTTTCTAGTTACTTTTTTGTTTCAATTTAGTTATTTTATGTTACATTGTAATTATTAGAATTAGCATCATTTAATTTCATGGAAATTATGGATAGCATTATGTTTTTACAATTTTCATTTTCAACATTAGTTCCCAGTTCATTTAGATCAGATTCATCAAAATATGCTCTATAAACAATCTGACATCTTTAAGTTTTTACTTTATTTATCATGCAAGTGTACTAAAGTTGTTCTAGTGTGCTTTCCTCAATGCCCTAGACACTTTAGAACCCTTTTGGGACACTTCACGAAGAAACGAGACACTTTGCAAAAAAGTGGGACACTTTGTGAACTTTTTTTTGAGATCCTAAATTAACCTAGAAATGCATAAAAATCATTAAATAATTGTATAATCATAAAGTGAACGTAGCGGAATCGACTCACCTCATGATGATTCTCACCACTCGCCACCTGGTCTCATAGCACATGTAGTCTTGTAGGCTCGTAACCATGTTTGCTCGACATATTTCACTATTCTCTCACCACTCTCAAGCTACAACAAGGTAAAATGATAAAGTGAAAAATTACTTCACTTCTAATACTTTTCACTCTTTTAACTCTTTTCACTCTCATGTCTGAAATTAGGTTTTTTTTTATTGTCTTAGAGTTAAGAAAGTGCATTTTATTCAAAAGAACATAACATGTGCTAGTGAACTCCATTTTTGACATCGTTTGATGTGTTGAAATTGTGATTCTACACCTGACATCATCTATTATTACATGGCATGGTACTTGGATATGTCCTATGATATGATTTTCCTTATTCGATGTGGCTAGTTTGCTACCTTGATTCCACCTTCATAATGCAAGAAAAATCAAGTGGGGGCATACATCTACCCTCAAATTTGATTTCTAGAAGTTGCATAGGAGGATTTTTGGACATCTAACGAATTCATGTTGTAGGATGTGATTCATAATGTTGTGGTTTTGTAGATAACTACACTGGGGGCTTCATTCTCCCATCTTTTGAATGAGTACCCTTTTATTATGCACAGTGTATTATTTAGAGTCCTTTAGCTTGCTTATACACACAAAGTCATATCGGCACTAAAGTGGGGGCTAAATGTGTCACAAAAACTTGTATACTCTTGAAGAAAGAGGCAATTGTATGCTTAATTTGGCTCTATTTTGGCACCTTTGCATTAATCATTCCTTAAAATTACCATTTATAGGCCCCTAAGACACATTATTTTAGACCTTGAGGCTTATTCCACCCACAAATCATACAAATCCTGACAAACAACATTCAAATCATTCAAATTTTAGAGAACCCACCTTAAAAACTCCTATTGGGACTAAGTTGCCTACGGGGCGACTTAGTCCCTTTTGGGGGATTTTTCAATTTTGAGTGGGAAAATCACCGAATTAATTCAAATTTCTGATGGATGTTAGCCTGTGAGGTCAAATTAATGAATAATTAGGTATGCTTGCCTATAAATATAAGTTTTTAGGTCATTTTTCACAACATTTAGTCATTTTCAACAAACAAATTCAAGATTCAAGTGTTAAATATCTTCCACAAGAAGATTTATTTGTTTATCTACAACAAAGTTGAAGCTTTGGGCCAACAAGCTAGGTTTTTGTAGGTCTTCAAGCTCACATTTTTTCCAAGATATCACATTGAAAAGGGTTGATTATGGATGTATATGGAGAATCATGGAGAAAGCTAGGTTGAGGAGATGCAACTAGCCATCAAATCAAGCCTAAGGACTTGTTTTCAAAGTGATTCCATCTTCTATTTTCTCTCTATTTTCAAACTAAGGAAGGTTTGCATGTTATTAAGATTAATTTTTAATGTGATTTAGGGTCTCTTGGAATGATTCTTGCATCATTCTAGTTTCATTTATGCATCTTATTCTTGCATGATAGAATAGGGTTGCATCTTGCTTTAGATTTTCCTAGTCTTAGACACACTTAGGGCTAGGATTTTATGCAGATTTCATTATATTTTCAAGGTTTAAATACCAACTAGAGGTTTTACCAAGGAAAACCCTACTTTAGAAACCAAATTATATTCTATTTTGTAGGAGGTTTTGCAAATTTGGATCCAGGTTTCAGTTAGAAAACAAAGTACAAACTGAGGGCTTCTATTTCCACTTTTAGACTTTCAGAAAAGCCAAAGTGGAATAAGTCGCCAACAATGGTGAATTAATGCCAATGCACATTTTTGGCATAATTTTTTGCAGATTTGGATACCCATTTGGCTTAAACAGGCTTCAAAGTAGTTTCCTAGATTTGGGACTAAGTCACCCAGCTTGGCGTAAGTGTCCTAGTTGGCCAAAAAATTAGAATTTTCAAAAATTTAGAGACATCTATAGTCTTTATTTCAGCCTCTATCATTTTCCAGGTTCACTCTTTCTATTTATCCTTTCCATCTCATTCTATATTGCATTTAATCTATCTTTCTGTATATCACACTTTGTTTTCAAACAATCGGTATTTCATTTATTTTACATTAATAATTCATTACTCTTATCAGTTCGTTGCATTTAGGAAATTCCATTTAGGCATATTTCAATCATATTAGTATTAGTCTTGAGTGAACCCCCAAGTTTTTGTGGGATACCTTTCTCCTTTTAGGTGCAAAACCTAGAAGTGTAAGAATGCACTTACCTACAAAAATTTGTAGTTCAGACATAATATCAATGTTCCATATCTAAATGTGTGTTTCTTCTTCTTGATATCATTCAAAAATTTCAATAGTTGTTACCAGAGAAGATCATATTTTTTCCTTCTATCAACCATTTCTAATGCTAAGTCTATTATGGAGGTAGATACATCATTATCACCAAAAATCAAGTGTGAAATAACCATACTTGCATATTGAATTATCAAGTCATTGATTCTAGTACTTGTGTTCTTTATTAATCCCTTTCCTTTTTCAAGATTGCACTCAGGAGTAGGTTCAGTAGATAATAATCCTATAACATCTCTAATTTCTTCTCTAATATCATTTACGAATTATCTAACCATACAAACTAATCATGAAATCTGCTAAGTGCCAATCTAGTACATCTCTCTTCATTGCTAAAGTTTGGAAAATGATCCCACACATTCAATTTCATCTTTGTATGCACATTTTGTTCTAGTTTCAGGGTAAATTATTCTCCACTTAATACTTCAAACCATAATATTCCTACTTTACCATAAGTAGGTTCTTCTAATTTTCTATGAATATATATCACAATGTCTTTAATTGGAATAACACCAAGGGGAACTTCCAAAGAAGTACCCGAGGGATCAATTTTTAGGTTTTTAATAGGATGCTTTTTAAACTATGGCCCTAGTCTCACTAAATTTCCTTTGACTCTAGGTATCTCCATAACATTCAACAAGATTCAATGAATAATTTAGAGGGAATAATGTATCGCAGTAGTAACTTACCTCTTTTCTGCACACCAAAGCTGAACATTGAAATTTTATGGTATAGAAACACTCTAGTCTCTTCAAGATTTCTCTACATGCTTCTTCTCTTCCACAAAATCCTTTCATCAAATGTATTTTCCTTAACATACTTAACTTTATTTATTCTGATTTCCATTGTTGACATCAATGACAATCTTCCAATTTCCAACATGTTGAACCTCTAACTTCGCATTTAAATGTTGTAGGCAGAAATACAGAGGGAAGTTGGATTAAACAAAGGTGTATCTAATAAGAAAATTTGATTGAAAATATATTCTCCAAATGTTCTTAACATAACTTTAGTAGACTTTTCTAGCATAACAAAGGTTCTAGTTGGTGATCAATCTACTGACATTGAGGCTTAGATTAAAACAATGATTATGTATTATATCAAGCATGAAACATGTATCATACTAGTTGTTTCATCTATAAATGCAAACCTATCAAATTTTGATGCAATTCGAATGGAAAAAATTGCTAATACTAATGGTAATTCACTTTGAAGTATGTTTAGATAGCTACTTGAGATCTTGATTTAAAGTCTTGCATTCTAATATGTCCTTAGCGGATGTTGTATGTCTTTTCAAGTATATAGGCCTACTGAATATAATTTCCTTTTCCATGTTGGGTATTCTAATATTGGGATTTATATCCTTATTTCAAGTCATCAAACTATACACGTGATTACAAAGGTAAGGAAACTAGAAAAAAGAAAAGAAATAAATTGTTGATTGGTTTTATTAGAAAATTATTGTCTATTCTTTTAATGAATTTTCAAAATGAAATGTCTTGTGAATTGTATATTTCTAGCTCGATATTATGGATAGGGGAACTAATGCTACTAATTTCCTTCTTAGAAATGTGATTCCCCTATGCTTGGGTTATGTTGGAGTTGTTAATTGCAGTTAAGCAGTATGCTTAATATATGTCACTTATCTTTGTATAAAGTAGTTCCAACAATTTGATTTCATCAAACTTCTCTACATGTCTATTAAGGAAAATGTTCAAATCACACTAATGA
The DNA here is from genome assembly GCA_007258455.2 of Sequoia sempervirens. Lineage (NCBI taxonomy): Eukaryota > Viridiplantae > Streptophyta > Pinopsida > Cupressales > Cupressaceae > Sequoia > Sequoia sempervirens. The sequence goes on along the minus strand of VDFB02000003.1, from coordinate 305,866,165 downwards.
AATATTATGCTTTACTTGTTCTTTTTCTTTCTTTAGATTACAAATGTTAGTGACTTTCTTAATTTCTCAACTTTAATCTACAATGGCATTAAAAAAAAATTCTTGTATCTTTTTTCTTGAGCTACTAGTTTGACTATTTTTACTTCTCCCTCTCTTTTTATCCCTCGCATGTAATAGAGTTCTACCTACAATATAATTGCATGTCTACATAGATATGATATTCTTAATGCTCTGAAGGTTTGCTAAATGTTTTGTCATATTTTTTTAGAGATGGTGGTGTTTAAGGTCACACCTATTATAAAGTCAATATTTCTATTTATAAACAAACAAGGAAATAAAATCCAATAGGAATTAGAGTGGTCATTTGATGATCATGATATTTATTTATAAATAAAACAAACAATAGGATCATTTTTTGTTCATCATGTCCCTAATCAATCTAACTATTTGAATATGAAGGTAGGGAGCTAGTTATATGAAAACTATATTGCATAGAGAATGGGAATGGTTGGAAAGTACTAAAGACACTCTCATAAGTTTCTTTTATGATACTCTCCTTGCAATTAATTTTAGCTTAATTTCTCTTTTATTTTTTATTTTTCATTACATAGGTTTCTCCTAATGTAGATTCCATCACAAAGATGTTCTTGACCTACAATAGTCACTAGAAAATAATTGCTTGATTTATGATTTAGTTCATAATTCTTGTATCAGATGGGATGCTACTAAAGATAATATTAAATTTTTCTGCATTTATCTGTTAATATGGTTCTACATGTATTTTCCCTTAACCCTGTTTTTTAATCTAATAACATATTTCCTTATTTTTATGGATTGTGTACAATAGATTGTGGATACTCATTTGCATTATTTTCAAGGCATTCCTTCGGATCCAACATGTGTGTATGTGGCATCAACAAGTTCTGATAGGATATAAAGAATCTATATTAACAAGCCTCATAATGGTAGATCCGGGGGCCAAGAGAAGATGAATTAAGTATGTCAACATGTGATTGCAAAGGCTTGATCAGAAAAATAGATAACAACATTCCAAAAAATCTTCTTTAAATTATAAGTTCAATACAAAGATTCTATTTATGTTGTAATAATTTTTCTTTTTCTTATGTGTATTACTATTTTTAAAATAGGGCACAACAAAGTTACATATTTTCCATGATGAGACATTTCGATCAATTTTTAGAATATTGGACTTGTCACTTTGTTGAATATTGCTGATATGTGGTTGTCATTGATGTCAACACTATTGGAATTAATGTCTTTAAGGTTGTATGTGTCAAGGATATTGAGAAAATTGTAATAAAATAAGTTGTAGGTTGTCGGTGATGCAATGAAGTATAGTATAGCCACCATACTAATGGCTAGCTCAATATATTGATGATAAGAGGTTGTGGATTAAAAGTTTTTTTGATAAGTATATCTAGTTTATCCACATGAAGTTTCAAAGGTTTACATGAAGATTTGATTGAGTTATGAGTATCTATATTCTAACAGTTGTTCTATTGCTTTAGTTAGTGTTCTTGAAAGAAGATGATGTGATTCTAGTAATTTGATTTGTTGTGGATGCTTTTGTGTTGATTCATGATGCTTGTGGATGTTTCTAGATTGTTCTCTATCCATGTTGTTGGTCCGCATTGATCGTTGTTCTCGTGATTAGTGATTTTTCTTCTGTGAGTTCATGTTTTTCATGATCATGGTTGATTGGGTGATTGTAGCGTGTTACAGATCTTTGAGGCATAATTATTTAAGGTGTTTCATGTTTGGACATGTTATTTTGGGTCCTTACTATGTTTTGGTTGATATTGTTTGGTGCACATTGATAATTGTTTATTGATTTGGGCCAACAGTTTGTACATATTTTATATTTTGTTGGGTTGACATCTAGTTGATCTTATCCTTAGTTACAGAAATATATGATCGATTTTTTATACCATTTGAAGGTAGTGGTGTGCAAAGTATGCTAAGTGTTGTGTGTGAATAATGTTCTAATCTTTTGAAGGTAGAAGTAAAGTGTGAAGAAGAGTGAGCAGAAGAAACTGTTTATGTGCTTAACTAGAATTGTAATCAGGCATTAGAAGATGCTATTTTCTTAGTTCAAAATCTTGTAGATGTAATCCGAGTGTAACTGTAAGACAATGTGTCTTCCTTTGGGCAGTAATACTTTTGTATTTGAGCAGTAAAATCTAGGCAATGTGCCTGAATGTATGTGCATTCCCCATTTATAATTCTTTCATGCTTTCAATAGAGTGTAATCTTGTGGATTAACCTCCACCGTGGTTTTTCCCCTAATAGTGTTTCCATGTAAAAAATATTGGTGTTATGTGTGTTTTTGATGTGGTGATGGTTTATGATTTCATATTTATTTATCAGATCTAAGAATAAGTTTAATAATTTTAATAAGTATAATTTTTATGACAACTGATTCACCCCCCATCAGTTGTCTGCCCTTGAGTTGCCAACAATTGGTATGAGAGCAGGTTCCTCGAAATAAGTTTAATAGCTTGAGGTGATCTGGGATGGCGATATATAAGAATAGTCTAAGATTTGATGGAACTAATTATTCTTTGAGGAAGTGGAGTGTCATCTGAGATGCATTGGTGAACCTTACTAGACAATTACAAAGAATAGGTATATCATCCCACAAAATGGTCCTTCTACTGCAAGTGAGATTAAGAAAGCCAAGTACAGTATCAGGGCTAAGGAAGCATTGTTGAGTGCTCTGATTGATTCTAAGATGACAAATGTAATGGAACTAAAGACTATTTATGAGATCTAGAAAAAAATGAAAACTTTGTATGGAGGTGATGCCCATCTGAAGATTGCTAAGCTGCAAAGCCTGAAAGGGAAATATGAAATGTTGAGAATGGGTGAAGATGAGAACATCACTTCTTTTATGCAGAGAGTGAATGAACTTGTGTGTAGTATTAGATGTGTTGGTGGAACATTGGAAGAATTAGAGATTGTTGCTAAAGTGCTCAAATCCTTTCCTGTTGCATAAAATCACAAAACTACTACTATTGAGGAGATCCAAACTATGACAAATGTAACCAGAGACATGTTGATTGGTAAGCTTACTACTTTTGAGTTATGTGAGTTTGGTGATTCTTTTCCTAAGACAAAATATGCATTCAAAGCTATTATCTCTAGAAAAGATAAGCAGAGATATGATCTAGGATAAATTTCTTCTAGAAAAATGTCCAAGTATGAGTAGGAAATGAGAGAGATTGAAGAAGAGAGAAAACTAGATGAGCTTGAAGCACTTATTGTCAAGAGGGAAGCTAGAGGAGAAGGTAAGTATAAAGGGAAATTTCCTATTAAATTTTTTTCTTGTAATAAGATAGGTCATTTTGTATCAAGGTGTTCAGAAAGAGTTCCTAAGGAAAGACCTAACAAGCCTAGATTCCAAAGAATGTGTTATTATGCTACTGATGAAGGTGTGATAGATGATGAATCTGATAAAGGGAATTTAAGTGAGGATGAATTGGTATTTATTTCTATCAAGGAAAATGATCCAATAGCTACTAAATTTTCTAGTTGCACAAATGTGGAGAAAGCTCTAGCTGGAAGAGTTGAAAAATATGAATGGGTGATTGACAGTGGATGCTCTCATCACATGACAAGTGATAAAAGTAAATTTTTGATCTTGGAAAAGTATGTTGGTGATGTTGTAAGATTTGGTGATGACAAAGATGGTGTAATCTATGGCAAAGGATCCATTTATCTTGATGGTAAGAATAATACTGATGATGTTCTATATGTGGAAGGTTTGAAGCATAATCTCTTAAGTGTTGGACATATGGTTGACAAGGGATACAATCTTGAATTCAAGGATGGAAAGTGTAGAATATTGGGGAGTTCTAGAAATGTGATTGCATTTGGTACAAAAAAAAAGGTAATATCTTTCACCTAAGTGTTGCTAGTAAAAGTTGTCTTATTGCTCAAGTTGATGAAAGTTGGTTGTGGCATAGGAGAATGTGTCATGTAATCTTTGACAATATTATCAAGATAAGTTCTACTCAGGTAGTGAGAGATCTTCCTAAGTTGATAAAACCTACTAATACTATATGCAAGGAATGTCAGTTAGGGAAGCAAACTAAAGTTTCCTTCTAGAGCAAACAACATTGTTCAAATGAAGTGTTGGAGCTTGTGCATACTAACTTGTGTGGTCCTTCTAGAGTCAGAAGTTTACAAGGAGACAAGTATTTCATGTTACTTATTGATGATTATTCTAGAATGACATGGGTTACTTTCTTGAGGGAAAAATATAAAGCTCTAGAGAAATTCAAGATTTTTAAGGCAATGGTTGAGACAAAGACAGGTTTGAAGATTAAATGTCTGAGATTAGATAGAGGTGGTGAATTCACTTCTGATGAGTTTAATTCTTTTTGTGAAAAGCATGGGATAAAGAGATAATTATCTACCCCGTGGACCCCTTAGGAAAATGGAATTGTGGAAAGGAAGAACAAGACAATTCAAGAAGCTGCTAGGACTATGATGTTGGAAGGAAATGTTCTACATATCTATTGGAGAGAAGTTGTGAGTACTGCCATTTACACTCTCAACTAGGTACATGTCAAAGGTGATACTGGTAAGACTCATTATGAGCTATGGATTGGTCACAAGCCTATTGTTAAATACTTCAAAATCTTTGGGAGTAAATGTTATATCAAAAGAGATGAAGATATAGGAAATTTTGATGCTACAAGTGATGAAGGAATCTTTCTTGGTTATTCTACTAAAAGTAAATCCTGTTGGTGCTACAATAAGAGATTGAGGAAAGTAATTTAAATTGCTAATGTCAAGGTTGATGAAGACATGGTCAAACCATCAAGAACCTACGGATATGATTTAGATGATTAGAATGATATTTTAGATAAAGGAAAGAAAGTTCAGACTCCAAATCAAGTTTAGATCACTCCAGTGAATCAGGAAAATCAAGAGGAAGGAACTAGTGAAATTTTAGAAGTGAGATCACTAGAGCCTGAAGTTCAAGAATACCCTAAAACTCCAAGGTATGTAAGACTAAATCATTTAGAAGATCAGATTATTGGTGATAAGAACAAACATATTCAAACTAGGAGAAGAATTGTAGAAGAATACTCTTTGATCTCAAAGACTGAGCCTAATAGTGTCAATGAAGCATGCAAAGATGAACATTGGGTGGAAGAAATTAAAGAAGAACTATTGAAAATTGAGAAGAATGATACATGGATTCTTGTTCCTAGACCTAAGGGCAAAAATGTAATTGGAACTAAATGGGTCTTTTGGAACAAACTGAATGAGCAAGGTGAAGTTGTTAGAAACAAAGCAAGACTTGTGTGTAAAGGATATTCTTATATGGAAGGAATTAACTTTGAAGACACTTTTTCTCCTATTGCTAGGATTGAAGTTGTGAGACTATTTCTTGCTTATGCTTCTTACAAAAACTTCAAGGTTTATTAGATGGATGTCAAGTCAGCATTTCTAAATGGTGAACTTGAAGAAGTGTATATTGAGCAACCTAGTGGATTTCAATTGACTAATTAGGGATATATGGTTTTCCAGTTGAAGAAAGCACTGTATGGACTTAAGAAAGCCCCAAGAGCATGGTATGCCAGATTGGACAAGTATTTGTTGAAGCTTGGATAATAAAGGTATTGTTGATAGTAACTTGTATTTCAAGATTGATCATGATAAATATTTGATTGTTGAAGTATTTGTTGATGATATCATTTTTGGAGGAGATGATATTTTGTGTATGAAGTTTTTTTATGAGATGCAAAGTGAGTTTGAGATGTCTCTGATTGGAAAAATGAAATTAGTTTTGGGATTCCAAATTACTCAGCTAGATAAAGGGATCTTTATATCTCAGTCCAAGTATGTGAAAGAATTGCTAAAGAAGTTTGGTATGGAAGATTCAAAGCCAATCGGTACACCTATGGTGACCGGATGTAAGTTGACACAAGATGATGATTCTCCTAAAACAAATCAGACTAGATACAGATCCATGATCGGTGGATTGCTCTATTTGACACAAACTAGACCTAATATCATGAATGTTGTATGCATTATTGCAAGATTTCAAGTTGATCCTAAGGAATCTCATGTGACAACTATGAAGAGGATTTTAGGTACTTAAAGGGGACAGTTTTATTTTGGCCTATGATATCCTAGAGAAGGTGACCTTACTTTGAGTGCTTTTACTGATGCTGATTGGACAGGAGATGTGAATGATAGAAAGAAAACTAGTGGTGGTGCATTTTTCTTGGGAAAGAAGTTGATTTCATGGTTAAGTAAGAAGCAAGAATGCCATTTCTTTATCTACTGCAGAGGAAGAATACATTGTTTTTGCTAACAATTGTAGTCAAGTATTATGGATGAAGCAGATGTTGAAAGATATTAGAGTTGTGTATGATGAACCTATTGCTATATTCTATGATAATTCAAGTTCAATTAACATTTCTAAAATTCCAATGCTGCATTCAAAAACCAAGCATATATCTATCAAGTTTCACTTTTTGAGAGAGAAGGTGAGTGAAAATGAAGTTAGATTGGAGTATGTTCCCACTAAGGAATAGATTGTGGATATCTTTACCAATCCCTTGCCTAAGGATACTTTTGAGTATATTAGAAGGAATATAGGGGTGATTACCCCTCCTAATAAGAATTAAGATGCATTGATTTGCATCACTCCATGCATTTCATAGTCATATTTATGATTTGGATTGATGTTGTGGTGGATACTACTTAGGGGGAGTAGTTAGATGTTCAAAAATGTGGTTCAGAGGTTGTGTGGAGAAATATATTGTGTATATTTGTCATTGATGTCAAAGGGGGAGAAGAGTCATGTGAAAAACTATGAAAGAGTTAAGGAGAAAAGAGTCAAAATCTAAGGGGGAGAAAATGCTAAGAGAAAGTTGCGTTGATGGTGTTTTTAACATCATATGTTTCCATCAATGACAAATAGGGAGATTGTTGGATATTATTGATATGTGGTTTTCATTGATGTCAATACTATTGGAATTAATGCCTTTAGGGCTCTAAATGTCAAGGATATTGAGAGAATTGTAATAAAATAAGTTGCAAGTTGTTGGTGATGTAGTCAAGTTCAGTATAGCCACCATATTGATGGCTAGCTTAGTATATTGATGATAAGAGGTTGTGGATTAAAGGGTTTGTTGAAAAGTATATCTATTTTATCCACATGAAGTTTTAGAGGTTTGCATGAAGATTTGATCAAGTTATGAGTATCTGTGTTTTGATAGTTGTTTTGTTGCTTTAGTTGGTGTTCCTGAAAGAAGATGATGTGATTCTAGTAATTTGAGTTGTTATGGATGCTTCTGTGGTGATTCATGATTCTTGTGTATGTTTCTAGATCATACTCTATTTGTGTTGTTGGTCCGCATTGATCGGTGTGCTTGCGATTGGTGATTTTTCTTCTGTGATTTCATGTTTTTCATGATCATGGCTAACAGGGTGATTGTAGTGTGTTGCAGATCTTTAAGGAATAATTGTTTCAGGTGTTTCATGTTTGGACATGTTATTTTGGGTCCTTACTATGTTTTGGCCAACATTATTTGGTGCGCATTGATAATTATTTATTTATTTGGGCCAACAATTTGTACATGTTTTATATTTTGTTGTGTCAGCATGTAGTTGATGTTATCCTTAGTTGCATATATATATGATTGATTGTTTATACCATTTGAAGGCAGTGGTGTACGAAGTATGTTGTGTGTTGTGCGCAAATAATGTTCTAATATTTCAAAGGAATAAGTAAAGTGTGAAGAAGAGTGAGCAAAAGAAAGTGTTTATGTGATTAACTGGAACTGTAATTAGGCATTAGAAGATGTTATTTTCTCAGTTCAAAATCTTGTGGATGTAATCTGAATGTGACTAAAAGATAGTGTGTCTTCCTTTAGGTAGTAAGCCTTTTGTATTTGGGGAGTGAGCTCTAGGTAGTGTGCTTGAATGCATGTGTATTCCCCATTTATAATTTTTTTTATACTTTTAACAAAGTATAATCTTGTGGATTAACCTCCACTATGGTTTTTCCCCTAACAAGGTTTCCACGTAAAAAAATATTGGTGTTATGTGTGTTTTTGATGGGGTGATGGTTTATGCTTTCATGTTTATTTATCAGATCTGAGAATAAGCTTAATAAGTTTAATAAGTATAATTTTTGTGACAACTAATTCACCCCACCCCCTCTCATTTGTCTTCCTCTGTGTTTCCAACACACTTGATGGCTCATTTCTAGTTGTTCTAGCATGCAGCATAAAAATTAAAAAAAAATTGATAAGAGAAATGTTAGTTATTATGTTTATTTTATTGATCAACTATTTCTGATAAAAGTTCATCCCAACCTTTATATTATTGCTAGCTAAAAACTTATGATTAATCAAAAACTACTACATTTTTCTATGCCATTTCTTGAGATTTTCAAATTGCTTCTAATTTTTTTCACTATATCTATCTTTGTTTGGCTCTTTTACACTAAGGAAAAAAGAAATAGAGTAGATGGACTACATAAAAATTACTAGCCACATTTTATGCAATGAAATTTTATTTCATGACTTTACCATGATACTGCATCCACATAAAAGTTTTTCCCCCAACCATTGTAGGGATGTGAGAAACACGTGGGTCTCCTTTCTATTTTTGTTACATTGAAGGGACTTGAAATAAGATATTCAAATGCATCTTTTTGTATGCGGAAATCAACTCACAATGTTGTTTCACAAATATCATGCATAATGTAGTTCCTCTACATTTCATTCTCAACAAATCATCTTTGCAAAATCAAGGGCATTATATAAAGCTCTTGTTGCTACATGACATACATCATTGTTGCCATTAGTTGTATTCATGCCTTGGACAACAGACATAAGAATTGAATTCACTTGATCCTTTGCAAGTACATTAGATGATATCTCTTCACTAATATACCCAAGGGTTTCAAGAGTTGCTTGCTTCAGTGTGACTTTTAGTATTGCAAATTGTTTCACTTGTTTCATGCCACTTTGGGAGTTTTGTATAGCTAATAGGGATCAGATTCTACAATATTAGAGGTATGGCTAAAAAAAATGCCTCTAATGATAAATTTTGGATGAATTTATGTCAGCCTAGATAGCAGATATTAAGTTATCCTTTGCAATAATGATCCACGACAAAGGATATTTTCTATTATAACCTCCAAGTGCCATAAATAATGCTCCTCCCTTTCTATCATTGTTGAGCTTAAACCTTGATTGTTAGGAATAAAGATATTTTTATTAGTGATAGCCTATTGAATAATGTTATTATTTAGGCATCAAACTTCACTCTTCATATCAAATTCCCATATTGAAATGTGATTGTGAAGTGGGTTCATCTGTCGTTCAATCAATAATACCTAAGGTATCAAGTCTTGTCCCTTGCATGTAGAAAGTTGATGATTTTATTCTCCTTTTGATAAACTCTCTTTAACAATAATATGGGGATATTTCCAATAGAAACCCAAAGGAATTACTCAGATAATGAGCCATCGATACTTTTAAAACAAGTTAGAATATTTTCTTTAAATGTAATATTTTCCTGACCATTTATGGAGATATGAAAGCAATAACTTTTTGAATCGCTTCATATCTAGTCAATGAGAAGAACTTATTGGAGAATCCTTCCATTTGATAGTTATTACCTATGGTAAAACATGTATAATGATCAATTAATGTATTGTCTTGTTAATTGTATCTAGTAACTAGTAACTAGATATTTATTTGGCAGCTACTAAGCCAATTGAATTGAAATTTATTTGAAAAATCACGTAGTTGTTACTTCCACACCAAGAATGTCAAGTTATTAGATGTTTTGGTGTTTTGATTCCCTACTGACAAAAGCTCATTTTGGAAGCTAAATATTTTGAGAAAATTGTTTTTCTTGATAATGTTTTAGAAGAAAGATTGCATATTCTTCATAAGCGTGTTTGTTATACATAGCTATTAAAATCCCTAGTATTTGACATTTATCACATATTTTTATTTTAATAGGTGGACATGCCTTCTATAATTTTTCATTTACATTTGATAATTCTCAGCCTATCTTCTCTTCTTCATCCTTGTTCAACATGCCATTCTCTAGGGTGACTATTCATTGTACAAAATGCTATACATAGAACTTTTGGGTTGTGAAAAAAAGAGAAATTTGATAGTAATAAATATCTCTCATTATTTTTCATTTAATTTTTTTAGGGTCTATCTTCATTTAGTCTTGATTTGACAACACCATGACTACCTTGTAGTGGCATAAAAAGAGATCTATAATTCAAAGGTTTTTGTTATGAGTCTCCACAAAAATAGATATTGAATGATTTTTTATTTGGATCACCCAAAAACAACATAGGTACATTTTGGGATTCTTTCAATGGAGAGGGAGCTATGATGAACATGGCTTTAAAAAATGTGGTTACTAATTCATGCAGAGAAAGAACAAAATGTGGAAGACTCCCAATGAAGATCTCAATAGGGTATGTGCAGGATCATCATGGAAATAATAGGCCCTTAACTGGTAAAAAATTTAGAAAAATCAGTGTTAGGAAACTTGACGTAAAAATTTGAATAAGTTATCTATATTATTTCAAAAATATGTAACAATAGAATCTGTAGAAAATTTAATGTAGTTTCTAAACTACTAGGTTTATTTAAAAATAAATAAAATCTATTTGGTGAAAATTTGAAATTTCAATGCAGTAGTACTTAAATTTCAGGGAAAACATAACAAGTAGGTGTCTGTCTGACCACCCTAACCATAATAAAATGATAATATTTTTTTATAAGATTTTATATATAAGTAGAAGACTCATGTCCGGATGTGATGCATATTTTTTGTATTTTTTTCCAAGTAAATAATTAATTATGAATTTTTTATTACAACTTTTAAAAAATATAAAAAATCGTATGTCTAACCACCTTAACTTGGTCAAAAATTTATGAATTTTTTTTTTTTTTTTAAATCCTATAGTATGTGAAGCAAAGAATGTGATGCATGTTTCAGATTCAAAAAATGTGATATCGTTTGAAAGTTATAGATGCTTTTCAATCAGCCTATTGATTAGGACTTTAGTCGTAATTCTAATAGAAAATGAATAATAATTATTTATTAAATTCAAATTAAAGCATAATTTATATTGCTGGAAAGCTGAGAATCTCCTCTAAAAACCCTTTTCGTTTCATCAATTTTAGGTTTAAAAAAGTTTTCAGCCACATACCCTACAAATACCCATAATATTTCCACTTTTTGGCCCATCATGATCCTGCACATACCCAATATACACATAGAGAGTAGCTCAGAGTCAGTTTGCGTACAAAAATCTCATCCCATCAATCCATCCTTTGAAGAAACTAAATATGTTCAAGGAGAAGATGAAGAACAAGATGGGAAATTTCAAACTCTTGAATTATTCCCATTATCTACTAAGGGCTCTCTTAAATCAAAAGGATAGAGCAATGACAAACCAGTGACATTGCTTATTTCTTTGTTTGTAGAGTCTCCAATACATTCCAGTCTAGTTGAGTTTCTTCCCATGTATTCTTAATTCTCCATTTGAGTTTCATGCTTGTTATCAATGAGCATTTCTTTATCAATTTATGTAGTATTTCATTTCATGGTTTGTATGTACATGTTACATTAAGGCCATAAGAAGACACATAAATTTTGTGATGTATAGCAAACCATTGTTTCATGATTTTTCTCAATGAGCCTGAAATTTTTTCAGTGTAATATGTGTAACTGAGGGTAATTTCTAGGTATTAGATTAGATTAGTTAAATCAAAGTAAAATGATAAAAACCCAAAGTAGCTACAAAAAAAAATGGAAATACATGAAAGAACGATTATACCTGATCGCCGAAGTCTCCATGATTCATTTTTGTAGCACCTTCTTACTTGTTGGACAATGTGGCCCTCAGATTCGTTGTGCGAGCAAAATCTAAAAATTGTCTAAGTCCTACAACAAGCTTTGAAGGATTTTCTATGTCTAAATGCCTATGTCGATTGCCAATGCCTATGTCTAAAACAAATTCCAAAATTGATCAAATGACTATATCCAATACTAAAATTGCCTATGACAATAAAAAGTGAAAGTAAATGCCTATAATCACTATGCAAAATGTCAGCATGTGCATGTGTATTCGAAAAGTGGGAAGAAGATGGCATTTTATAGATAATGCCATTTTGAATGGACGAACGAGATAAATTAATGATGAGAACCTAAAATGAGCGATCCAGATTAAACCTGAGAATCCCTAATTAGGGTTAGGGAAAAATCCTTAATCGAATGGTCATGATAAAATCTCAGATAATCGGATCAACGGTGGAGAATAAATGAGGAAATTAATTAAAGAAATAAAGATTTTTGAAAAATCAAGAAGATAAGATTGCCTAATTTGCAAGATTCAAAAAATCAAAGAGATAAGATGTGGACTGAAGATAAGATTTGAAAAATCAAGAATCTGCCCAATTGCTTGATTTTTAGAAGATTAATTACTAATTTGAATTAAAATAATTCAAATTATGGATTTTGAGAGATAATAAATAATCTTTTTCAGATTATTTATCAAAAAGGACTGACAGTTAAGATTGACATGACATTTTAAATAATTTAATTTATTTAAAATGAGAAAATATTAATTAATTAAATAATAAATTAAAATTATTTAAATTAGGAGATATGGAATTTTAATTAAATAAATTAATCAATTTATTTATTAAGACATTAGTAATATTAAAAATCCATTTATTTAATAATCAAGAAAATTCTTGGTATTGGCATGGTGTGATGGTTTATAGGTGGCATTGTTGTTCTTGCCACCAAGGTTCAAACCCTGTTGGGGTGGTATTGTTGAATGGTTGTATCCGGTTCATAGCTCCCGTCAAAAGCGTTTACCCCTTGAATTAAAAAAAAAAATCAAGAAGAATTAAATGACAAAGGGGAATTAAATAAATTAAGAAATTTATTTAATTAAAGAATTTAGACAGCCAATTAATGACGTATTTAATAAATAAATGAAATTTATTTATTTAATAATCATGAACAATCAAAGGACATGAATTAATTAAATAATTATGAATTATTTAATCAATAGTCAAATGTGGACCAAGGACATAATTAAATGTCATAATTATGCTAGGACGAAAGTGGTAAAATGAAGCTTGCAGGCCTAGGTCATTTTTAGGTGTCTACATTTTTTCCCTCTTTGTCATAATGTCGCTTGTCGCATTGTGACAAAGAAAATAAGTCAAATAATATGCCCCAGCGAGGGTACGAAGTATCATTGCCCCCTCGGGAAATTTTCAAATTTTGAGTCGACACCAGAAAAATTTGCAAAGGGTCCCGATAAATCAATTTGATGACCAAAAAAATAGCGGCACAATCGGTTTCAGATTCTGACATGTTTAAAGCAACTTATGAGGAAGTCAAAGGTGTTAAAATGAGCCTCCAGTATTGACTTTGTTTCAAGAATGCCATTTTGACCTTATAAAGAGGTTGACAAATGGGTTAAAGTCAATTCACTTTTACTATTTACCTTGCGAAATTCGAGAGTTCAGAGCAAAAGGTGCAGCAGCGAGGATGGTTATTCTAGTGTCAAAGCACCGCGGGGAGATCGTGAGGACTTTCAGACAGCCAGAGGGCTCAGAGCCGGTGGTATGTACCTTTAACTTACTTTGTCATTTCATTGTTTTGCGTGCCATTTTATGCTTTCTAGGATAGTCAACATTTGCGCCGTGATGCATATGCGTTTGCGTAAGCTGCAATTGCTTTCGCATTCGACACATTCGATGTGTCACGACGCAAGTGCCAAGACAAAATAGGCTGCACCGGTGGTTTGCACCGCATTTGACATTTTGCGCGATGCAAGAGACTTATCGAGTCGCATTCGACCACTGGAACGCTGCAATTACCATTTTGCGATGCAGTTGCTTTTTTGAAAGTCGCAATTGCCAAGTTGTGTCGCATTCGTCATATTACGATGCATTCACAAAATTTTGAGATGCAAATGATATTTCAAGACGCAATTGACATATCAAGACACATTTGATGTTTTGAACGACGCAGTTGTCCTTTCGCAACGTAATTGCTTGGTTGCGACGCACTTGCCTGTTTCTTTAATAAAACTTGTTTTGATGTTTGCGTGACCTTAGTTGCTTTTCATGATGTTTGACAGTTGTCCAAAAAGTGCTAATGTAGTGTTCATTTTTTTGCAGAGGCAGCTTGCCCCTATTTATATGAGAGAGAGAAGACCGACCACCTTTCGGTTCGTCGATCAGTTGGGCCCGTGAGAGCGGCGACGATTGATGCATTTGGATTTATTCTATGCTGCGTTCATGCTCGCCATCCAGGAAAATAGGGGTCTACTGATGGCATTGTGTGAGCAGTGGAATTCCGAGACCTATTCCTTCCACCTACCGACAGGTGGGGCTACCATTACCTTGGAGGATGTCTATCGGATTCTCTGAGTACCTATTCAAGGGGAGCGGATTGTCTATGATCCGCGGCATGGCTAGCAGACCTTCCATGCCTATTATCGAGATCAAGGTGCTGGACTAGGTATTCAGGGGTATGAGATCTGATGGGAGTTCCTGGTGGAGCACTACGGACAGTTTGATGTATTCTTGGCGACTATGATTGTAGGTATCTTGATTCTTGACCAGTGAGGACATGGATTTCTGATTGGTTGGGGAGACGTCCTCGTTGGCATGAGATAGGATAGGAGAGGAAAGAGTATCTCCTATGGGACCACCTTGATGATGATCTGGGCGTGGGATCACATTGCCATCTTCTGCCCTCCCATTGACAGACCATAGCTAGCTGAGGGGATGCCCTACTCTTACTACTATGCCGGTGCACTACAGTAGACCCATATGGGCGAGACAGGGTGGTGGTGGCACAGGATTGACACCATGGTGACATTCATCTGGAGGCCGTATAGAGATTGTGAGGCATGGGACAATGAGGACAAGCACCTCAGCTTCTGCAGGCAGTATAGATATCTGATTGGCAGGACAGTGCAGACGTCCTTGATCATTGAGATGTACCTCCCACAGCGTGTTCTTAGGCAGTTCAAGGAGCAACAGGATGTACCCATGGGGACAGCAGAGTATGCCAGATCTTCTTGAGAGTATGTGTGGGGGTCAGCCATCCCTGTGGCATTCGCTGAGTAGTAGATAGATGGGCTAGTAGCCCAGGCCTGGGGTTGGAGAGGAGCAGCGGATCCTGGTATGATGCCAGCCTATGATTTATGGTGGCAGGCACACAGGCCTGTGCCATTGACAGATCCTAACGGGCCAGCACTAGTTGATAGGCGGTTAGTTATTCTGCGGGTGCCACGAGCCAGACGAGGTGGTAGAGGTAGGGATGGAGGTAGAGGCAGAGGAAAAGGCAGAGGCAGGGATGAAGATGGAGGGAGGGGTGGGGATGATGGAGGCAGGGGTGGAGATGGAGGCAGGGGCGGAGACGGGGGAGGAGATGATGGTGGAGATGGCCGGAGGTGGAGGCGAGATGGTTAGGCACAGGGTTGGAGGGTGCGACAGTGTGTAGCGAGGCTAGCCTTAGATGCTATCCCCAAGGTCAGTGAGGAGGGGGAGAGGGAGGAGCAGCCCAGACAGGAGGGAGAGGGTGAGGAGAGGCATGAGGAGGAGGCGAAGGCAGAGAGGCGCGAGGAGTAGGCAGAGAGGCATGAGGAGGTGGAGGTTAGAGGACAGGAGGATGTGGAGGTGGCAGGTTAGGAGGAGCATGTGGAGGTGGCAGGTCAGGAGGAGGATGCGGAGGTGGGAGGGCAGGATGATGTGGAGGTGGCAGGGCAAGATGAGGAGGCCGATGATGATGACGAGGAGGATGATGCCATAAGTGAGGCCAAGAGACTTCTCAGATAGTAGATGGTGGAGGGGGAGGAGGAGATACCGTCCACTTCAGGGTTGCCGCCGGATGCCACAGCAGATCAGAGGGTGGCCGACCTACAATGGAGGTTGGATAAGAGCACAACACAGGTTAGATCATTACAGTTAGCTCTAGAGATAGCATGGGTGGAGCAAGATCAGGCGGTGATCTGCCAGTAGGATGCAGCTCTGTGGTGTATAGAGTTCGCATCTTTATGCACAGGGCCTATGGGAGACATGGCTCGGGAGCTTGCCAGGGTGAGCACTAGATTAGGGTAGTACAGGATCCTATATGAGTAGGCAATGCCACTAGAGCGACAGGATCCTACCTTGTCCCAGTCATAGTCGACGACAGGCAGTGGATACAGGTGAGGTAGTGGCAGTGGTACCAGGAGTCATACCAGTGTTGGAGGGTCTACCTCGATAGGGCATACCTCAGGTCACAGGTCACATCATTCGCGCTGGCATACTCCTAGTCCTAGGTCGACTAGTTTAGTACAGATATTAGCACAGGTACAACCACCAGTTGGTGATCCATCTACTACTTAGAGTCAGGTAGTAGTGACATCATAGATGTCCTTTACAGTTGAGATGGCATCGTCCTTTGTAGCTCCATCAATGGCATAGGCAGAGGTTGTGACAGTTTCAACACAGAAGTCAGTACAGGATCAGCCACCAGTGATAGATCCGTCTACCTCTCAAAGTTCGGCAGCAGTGACCTCATGGATGTTTGCCATCGTCAGGATGATACCTTCACTCGCAGTTCCATCAGTTTCACATACAGAGGCTGCTACGAGACCACCTATTGTTTTAGCGCCCATGACAAAGTTTCAGCCACCGCACTCTTTGCCTCGAGGGGATGATGAGAGTCTACCCTAGGGGCATTTTGTTATTATGACACACTATGTATATTATTTGAGCCTGCGAGCTCCATTTTTGGGATATCCCATGACTTTATCCTGTGACATTGTACCTTTTTGAGATGATAGTATATGATGATGTAGTTTTGATGTGACCTACATGTGTTATGTGATGCCCTTTGCTTTATGTATTGTGACATGTATGATGTATGATTTGTGATGTATCATGTATGTGATATGATGCCTATCTTGTGATATTGATGCCATGATGATACAATGCTTATTTATATGATTATGTTAATGATGTGCATGATGTACTTGTGTAAAAGATGCGATGCTGATGATTATGTTAGTGCCATGCTTATGCATATGATTTGATGCCATGGATGATGTATGTATGGACCTAATGTAATGTTTATATGATCATGTATGCACTTATGTTTTTGGATGTCACAGGATATTATCATGAGATGGACAAGAGAAGATGACGAGACTGATGAGAGAAGATGACCAGATCGAAGAAGAGAAGATGACTAGACTAATGAAAATGCATGTTAATTCCTAGACCAAATCCTTCAAAACTTTACCATAGGACATTTGTATTTATTACTCTTAATCATCATTGGGCAGACTATTGTAATGGCCGAGAAACACCATGATATGATATAGATCAAGATGTGCAAAGTAGTACCATCACATAAGACAAACAGTCACAGAAAAGGATGATCATGACTCATACTAGGAGCATGCTTGCCCCAGTCTTTTTGCCATAATCAACCACATGCAGAAAAAAAGACAAGGACAAATCATGAAACATTGCTGCTTCTCTAAATCCTATTTCCAGGACATCCTTGAGAAACTAGTAGCATGATTGTCAAAATACAAAAAAAGAAAGAGTCCTTACCATGATATGTCATTGTTTTTCTAAATCCCAAAATCAGGACCTCGCTAAGAAACTAGTAGTCATGCGTGTCAATTGACATGATACGTCGCTGCTTCTCTAAATCCTACTTAGTGGGATCTCGTTGAAAAACTAATATCATGATAACAACTAAAAGATAATTGTCAAGTGTTTGCCAAGTGCATCTGGATATCCACTGTTCTGATGCCAAGAGGCCATGTTTGATAATGTCGAGATGTCGAAATGTTAAAAGTTTTGATTGACCTTGGAAAATGTCGAGAATTGGTGAATTCAGGAAGGACACATCCTGAATAATGCCGATGAGTAGAGGATTTGATCCCTAATGGTCGTAAGGGGTCCCTCAAAATAATGGCAATGCCTAGGAAGGACACATCCTAAGGCATAAATGACAGAGTTGGTTCTTCAGAAGGACACATCTGAAGAATATTGATGTCACAAAGAGTGATCTTTAGATGTCAAGAGGATCACTCAAAATGTCGAATGACGATGACGATGCCTAGGAAGGACACATCCTAAGGCGTAAATGACAGAGGTTATCGTTCAGAAGGACTCATCTGAAGACTAACCGAAATTTGACAGTTTGACTAGTTTATGATGATTTGACTTGCTTTGCCCGAGTTTGACTTGTGTTTGAGTATATGCCGATATTGCCTTGATGATATGCATGATGTGTCGATGAGATTGCCTTGCTGAATAAATGATTGTTTTACTTTGGTTTAGGAGTTTTCCTATGTCAAAATTGATTGAAGACTTTTGATGTGTGTGCCAGTGTAGTGCTATGAACCCTAATGGACTGACCTAGTGTGGCCTCGGGGGCTCATCGATAGATGGCCTTGCCTACGTCATACACTCAGAGACCTTGTAGTTTGACACGACCAATGAGTTTGTCTTGATGAGAAAAGATTGCATCATGATTCTATTTTGACAAACCTAAAAGGACTGACCTAATGTCTTGGGGACTCAAGTATGAGTCTTGCCTACGTAGCAAATGCGCAGAGACAACGTAGTTCAGACAAACGATAAAGACTGATTGATATGACTAACTTTGACAAGAGATGAATGTGTGTTTGCACTTTTCGAACAGTCTGATGTTTTGGTTTGTGGTTTTCTTCAAGACGTTTTATGATTTTAGGTCTTTTTTTTAGGACATTTTGCGATGTTTTTGGTCTTTGTTTAGGACATTTTGTGATGTTTTTGTCTCTTTTTTAGGACTTTTTATGATGTTTTTGTCTTTTTTCAGGACTTTTTATGATGTTTTTGTCTTTCTTCAGGACATTTTGCCAATTGTCAAGATCATGTGTGATATCCACTGCAGTTTCATGATAAACATTTTTCCCCCAGTCATGTCTAAGACTTAGCCATTTGTAAGGAATATGGACGAGATGCTGCTGACTTGCTAGACGGACAGTCATCGGGACTTGATGCCAATCACTTATCTACTATGACAGGTAGGGTAGGATGTGATGGTGATTTGCATAATAATGGCGAACTTACCTTTCATCCTAGGCCAAGTTAGACAAAGTGACAATAGATGGCCGAGCAATGATTGATTATGCATGGCGCCTGTTTGCCAGGTTTTCACCATGGTACCTGTCCAAAGCGCCTGTTTGCCAGGTTTTCACTATTGAACGAATCATTTTTCTCTTTACTATTTTCTTGACTTTTTGAATTTTTTTTGGTGTCACCAAGATGCTTGTTTGCCAGGTTTTCATCAAGGTGACGATTTTTTTAATTTTTTTAATTTTTTATATTTTATGATTCTCAGCTCCATCATCTGATGCTATGCGTAGAACTTTCAGAGATGTAAACTGTTGATGGGCTTTGTTAATTGTTCCCCATCTGGAGTTTCTAGTTGATAAGCTCTGGAACTAAAAGAAGATATGATAATATAGGGACCCAACCAGTTTGGTTCAAATTTTCTTGGCTTTTCTCTATCAGCTTGGTTCTTGGGGTTCTGCATGAGAACTAGGTCACCAATGTCAAACTTTCTGACCATGACCTTTTTATTGTAGCTGCGACAAAGACGGTTCTGATATGCTTGGAGATGGTTCAGTGAATTTTGCCGTCTTTCTTCCAGCATTTCCAGCTCATGTAGGCGTGATTGTCGGTACTCCTCTTCATTGGTTAGACCCTTCAAGAAAACTCATAGCGAAGGAATTTTGACCTCAATGGGTAAGATGGCTTCAGTGCCAAAGACTAGGGCAAATGGGGTAGCTCCTGTAGGTGTACAAATGCTAGTTTGGTAAGCTCACAGAGCAGGGTTAAGTTGTATGTGCCAGTCACGGCCAGCATCATTGACAGTCCTTTTTAGAATTTTGATAATGGTTTTATTGGATGCCTTAGCTTGGCCATTTCCTTGTGGGTAGTATGGAGATGAGAAATGGTGTTGGATATGGAATCGCTCACATAACTCATGTACATCTTGGTTTTTAAATGGACGTCCGTTGTCAGTGATGATGGACTGTGGAAGGCCATACCGGCAAATGATGTAGTTAAGGATGAACTTTGATATTTGTTTGTCAGTAATATATGTCAATGGGATGGCTTCAATCCACTTTGTGAAATACTCGGTGGCGGTGATAATGAATTTATGGTCATTGGATGAGGTTTGATGGATCTTACCCATGAGGTCGAGTCCCCATTGAGTGAAAGGCCAAGGAGAAGTGATCGGTCAGAGTTCCTGTGCTGGAGCATGGACCAGGTCACTATGTATTTGACATTTGCAACAAGTCCTGACATATTCAATTGCATCTTTTTCCATGGTTGGCCAATAATACCCAAGTCTCATTAGTTTCTTAGCCAGAGTAGGACCACTCGAATGAGATCCGCATATACTGTGGTGCACTTCTCGTAAGGTCGTACATGCTTCATCGGTGTCAAGACATCTACGGAGGGTATCGTCGAAACTACGGTAGTATAGGGTGTCACTGACAATGGCATATCTTGCATATTTTCTAATGAAGGACTTTCTTTGGTTATTTGACAGGTTTGGTGGAAGGGTTTGGGATTTTAGGTAGTCATAAATGTCCTGATACCAAGGAGAGTTGGGACCAACAAGTTCGCAAACCATTTCCAACTCTGGGATATCATATGTCGGTATCAAAAGCTGTTCTACTAAGAACTCAAATTGTGACACATTTTTAGGGATGTCCAAGAGAGAACTAATAGTAGCCATTGTGTTAGCTACCTTATTATGTGCCCTGGGGATTTGTTCAAAAGAAATCAATTGGAAGTATGTCAGGAAATTGTCCACCATCCTCTTGTAGGGAAGCAACTTCTCATCCTTTGTTTCATAGTCATCATTCACTTGATTGATCATGAGCTGGGAATCCCTGAATACAAGCAATGTCTGAATTTTCCATTTAATTGCCAACTTGAGACCTGTGACTAGTGCTTCATATTCGGAAATGTTATTTGTACAAGGGAAAGTGATCCAAAATGATTTAGGAATTGAATCCCCCTGTGGTGTGATAAATAGGATTCCAGCACCTGAGCCATGACCAGTATGAGACCCATCAAAATGTAGCTTCCATGGTGCTGCCGGTTCCTCATGAAAAATGGACTCATCGAGAAAATCAGTTACTAGTGGATGAGTGACTTGAATTGGTACATCCACCAGTTGATCTGCTATTACTTGTCCTTTTATTTCCTTGCACTCAACATATTGTATGCCATACTTGCTTAGTATCATGACCCATTTTGCCAACCGGCCTGTTAATGCCACCCGACTCAGTAGATATTTCAGTGGATCAATCTTAGCGATGAATTGTGTCTGATGACTGAGCATATAGTGTCTTAGTTTTTGGGATGCAAAGATAACAGCGAGACATGCACATTCAATGTATGTGTAGTTCAACTCATAGCCTATCAGTGTGTGGCTGATGTAATAGATTGCTCTTTATTTTCCTTCATGATCATTTTGGGCCAGCAATGCCCCCAGTGCTGAACTAGTAGTCAAGATGTAAAGAATTAATGGCTTTCCATGAATAGGAGGCATGAGGACTAGTGTTGACAGCAGGTAATACTTGATTTTCTAGAAGGCCTCTTGACATTTATCCATCCATACAAAGGTTACACTTTTGCGCAACAGATATTGAAATGGATGACACTTATCTGCCAATTGGGCTATGAAACAACGAATAGATTACACTATGCCTTGCAGAGTTCTGAGTTCACTGATCCCTTTGGGCGGGGGCATGTCTATGATTGCTTTGACCTTTGTCGGGTCAACCTTTATGCCTCTTCGAGAAACTATGTATCCCAATAGTTTACCTGATGTGACCCCAAAAACACACTTCTTAGGGTTTAGTCAAACTTTGTACTCTTCAAGTCTTTTGAAAATTATGTCAAGTACCTTCAAATGATCTTTCCTTGTTGCTGATTTGGCCAAGGGGTCATCTACATAATCCTCCATTATTTTGTGCATCATGTCATGGAAGATCTTGGTCATAGCCCTTTGATATGTGGCACCTGTATTTTTGAGACCAAAGGGCATGACGTTCCAACAGTATGTACCCCATGGGCAAGTAAATGCCATTTTGTGTTGATCCTCAGGAGCGATGTGAATCTGGTTATAGCCGGAGAAACCATCCATGAGGGATAGCATCTCATATCCTGCAGTTAGGTGAACTACGATGTCAATGTTGGGCAAAGGAAAGTCATCCTTTGGACATGCTTTATTTAGATCCTGAAAGTCTGTGAATACACGAATTAGCCCATTTAGCTTTGTCACTGGTACCAGGTTGGAAATCCATTCAGCATAATCTATAGACCTTATGAATCCGGCATCCAGTAATTTCTTTAACTCAGCCTTGACCAATAGAGCAACTTGGGGATGCATTTTGCACAACTTCTGCTTCATTGGTTTAGCATTGGGTAATAGTGGCAGATGATGCAAAACCAGTTCGAGGTCCAGTCCTGGCATGTCAGCATAGGACCACATGAAATTGATTTTTTGTTTTGCAAAGAATTTGTGAAATTATAGTTTCTCTTCGTCAGTCAATGATGCAGAAAATAGGACCATCTTGGGGTCTTGTGTAGTTGAAATGTTATCCTCTATTGTGTCCTCAATAAGCATGGCCAATTTCTCCTATTGCACGGGGAGAAAGTCTAGTCCTCCATCTTTGGGTGCCTCAGAGAGGTTTTCACCCACAGGTACGTCCTTTATTTTTACTATTTTATCGTCAAGAGGTGCCTTTCGGTTTTCACCTAGAGACGTTACACTTTTTGTTTTATTTTTACTTTTGCAACTAGAGGACTGAACAGTCTCGCCGAAGTATGCGGTGCAGTCTAACTCAATGGCGAATCTGGATTTTTGGTCCCCACTGGGTATGCCTTCTCGTAATCCCATGAATTCAGCTATTGCCTCATCATTCTGAAATGTGTCCAAAATTGGCGGTCCTTGTTGGTCCCAATCGACTAGTTCAGGGTAAACTAAAGAAATGCCATCGTCAAGGCTAGTGAATTGGGGTGAGGATGCGGAAAACATACAGACGTGTTCAGTGATGTTGTAGATGAGGTTATCATCATCCAACTCGACATCGGACTCTATCCAATATTCTCCTTCACTAGTGTCATATTCGTTGTCAAAATAAGGAGTGAAGGTTGTAGAGCCCTGCTTGTCAATGTCGTCTGATACCTCTGATGGATTGGACTGATGGGGTTCATATGATGGGTGTTGTATGGCATGGGAGGTGGTAGTGGGACTTTGACTATTGGGTGCTTGTTCAATTTTGAATTTTTTCCAAAATCGTTGTTCAGAGGTCAGTTCCCCTGGTTTGACAAATAAATCATCAAGACAATAGTCACTGAGGGATCGTTCTGAGCCAAATTCCCACTCGTGGGAGTCAATTTCGGTTAGGGTTTCCCTAGTAGTCTCGACATTTTTTGAAGCATGTACTCGCTCATTTGAAAGTCCAGAGGTACGTCGATCGTCATTGGTGGGTGACCCAAACCCTAATCCAAGATACTTCAGAATTTGAAAAGTTTCTATGGGTTCCCTTCGGCCTATTTTGTGTTTTCCTAGGCCACTAGTACCATCGTAGCCTTTAGCCTTCATGAAGTCATAACCTTTGCCATATATTTGAACTGGTAATGGGGGTAATGTGACAGTATCCTTATAGATCCATCCTATGATGTCGGCAAGGTCTTCCTCACTCATGTCTCCCCATTTGATAAAAACTGTATTCGGTGGAACTTTGAAGGTTTCTTGAGGTTTCACTCTGAAACATGGCCAACCATAGTCCTTGGGAGACCTGGGCATTGTTGTTATGCTATATGTTGTGTGCAGTTTGAATTCTCTATAGCCAAGGTCCTGGATTTTGACAGTGGATTCAGTCTTAGGGCTAGTGGAAGGTGGTGGTATGGCAGAAGACATGGATGGAGTGGATGTAGAAGATGACGTGAGTGTGGAAGGGTCAATATACTTGGATGACGAGGAGCCAGGTGCTTCTTGGTTAATAGGTACCCAGTTTTCAGAGATTCCCCTTAAGTTTGTACAATATTGGAAAGGGTCGGGGTCTCTGTATATGGTTACTTCAGTGCCATCAAATGGAAACTTGAGGCATTGGTGGTATGTAGACGGAATGGATTTTAAAGCGTGGATCCATGGACGGCCAAGTAAAATGTTATATGGTAGTTCCAAATCTAGGACCTGGCAGGTTGTGTCCACAATGACTGGTCCCACTCTAATAGGGAGAGAGATAACGCCCTGTGAAGAGCGTTCCTCATCATCATATGCTTTGATCACTATACTTTTCATTGGGTCTACGCACGCATCAGAGAACCCTAGAGCTTTAACCAATTTGAGGGAGCATATGTTTAACCCTGCTCCACCATCTACTAAAACCTGTCTAACTTTGTGCTTGTGGACAAAAGTTTCTATGTGTAATGTGTCATTGTGGTTGGTTTTATGTGATGAGTAATCTTGATCTGAGAAGGTGACATGGTGCGGCATAGTGAGATATCCCACCATAGTTTCAAATTGATTGGCATCGATGTCCTTGGGGACCGACGACTCTAGGAGAGTTTTATTTAGGATTTCTTTGTGCACGAGAGAGATACGAAGCAGCTCAAGGATAGATATTTGTGCAGGAATTTTTCCTAGCTGGTCGATGAGGTTGAATGCACTCTTGGGTTTCCACTGTTGTGTGGTTGGGACAGGTTTTGGCTTTTTAGTAGATGGATCAGGTTGTGATTGTTTAGTAGATGGGCTTGGTATAGTGATTTTGGCTTGTCTAGCGGGAGGTGGACAAGCTATAGTAACCTTGCCACTGCGAGTTGTAGCATTACATTGGGGTGCTCTTCTAACTGTAATGGTATTGATGTATTCATTTTCAGTTCAGACATTATTTATAATAGGTCCACCAGAATAGTCGTACTTGACTCGGGCGAAGTTAGCTTGATTCTGTGGACCTGAAGTGGAGGCATTATGAGAACCATGGTCCTGTAGTGGATTCTTGTGGATAGTATGATCAGAGTTGGAGGTGAATTGCGATCCACCTACTTCAATGGTGCGATTTTCGATAAGATCTTGTATTAATTTTTTTAATTGTTGACAGTTAGAGGTTGTATGCCCTTTTTCTCGATGGTATTCGCAAAGTGCATTGTCATTCCACCATGCTGGTTTGAACTATCCTGGGTCATATGGTTTTATTTCCAGAAGTATGATGACCCCATGCTGAATGCATTTCTTAAGGACTTCTTCAATGGGTTCACCCAAATGAGTGTATGTGCGACCCCTAGGAAATTGTCTCATCTGACGATATTGTCCCTAATTGTTTTGACCACTTCGATTGTTTGAAGAAGTATTGGGAGGAGGTGTCAATGTCATTGTTGGTATGTTTTGTTGTTGAACCCCTTTCAGGGCCAATACAGGACCTATAGTGTTTGCAGTCTTGGTGTCGACAACACCGTCGTTTGTAACGTGCTTATTTTTAACCCAATATTTTTTTTTGTCGGTGGGTGGGTTGACGTTTGTGTTTTTGGAACCATATCTCAGTTCTCCCTTTGCGATAAGGGCTTTCTCAATCTGGACCCCTTTTTCCACTAATTCTGTGAAGTTTGTGTAACAATGTATTTGCAATGCAAATTTTAGGGGCCCTAGAACTGTTTGGACAAACATGTCAACTTTTTCTCTTTCAGGGATATCAATGTGACATCGACTAGCGAGGCTCCTCCATTTTTGAAAGAATGGGATAAACGTCTCACCCGAATCTTCTTGCATGAGATTGCATAAGCTAGTGATAGAGGTATCCATGTCGATGTTGTATGCATAATTTCTTATGAATTTTTGTTTGAGCTCATCCCATGTCTAGATATCCTTTTGAGTTGAAAACCACTCAAGGGCTTGACCTGCCAAACTTTTAGAAAAAAGTCTCATTAAGTATGTTTGTTCGTAGGCGATGTCCATACAATTGGTTGCGAATTCATGAACATATTCAATGGGATTTGTCTTGCCTCTATATTTTGTGAAGTTGGGTGACACGTATCCTGGCGGAAATGCAGGCATGTATAAGCTTGTGTCAAATGGGTATACATCTAGGTCATATGATATTTCTGATTTCCTGCCTGAAATGTACATGTTTTGGAATTTTTTCTCCATATCCCTCATTCTTGCTTTGAGTTCATCTATGGTAGGGTCGTTTATGTTTTCGTGCGTTGGATTTCCTAGTACACCATGTGTTCCTGTTTGTTGTGCGTGAATATTGGTGTATTGTGGCAGTATGGATTGTTGTGGTATGTATGACGTGTACGGATTGCCATGTTGTTGGTATTGGAAGTTATGATTTGGTGCATGTTGATGAGTATGAATGTTAGATGAGTATGTTGGGATGTGTCCCCCAGCCATGTGTGTCATTATTTGGGGGATGTTGTGACCATGAATGTTATGATGTATCAACGATGTCATGGGTTGTGTTACTCGGCCGCCTTGTGCAAATTGTTGATTTTGTACAAGGGGAACATTTGTGTTTGTACCTGGGGAGGAAATGACATTTGACTGTGTTGTCGTATTAATGTTTTGTTGTTGTCCTTGGATAAATACATGTCTTGTGCCTCCTCCCGAAGGATTTTGTGAAATACCACTGGACAGATATGATGAAGTTGTGTTCATGGTAGTAGATGGAGCTGTCAAGGGGGGATTGTTGTGACTTGATGATGCCCCCATGGCATTTACTCTCGTGGTATTGATTGTCATGAGATTTGTGGTGTTGAGAATGTTGGGGGTGTTTGGGACGTTGGGAGTGGTATGCACTGTCGTTGTGGTCCCAAAGGAAGTATTGCTTGTAGTATTTGGAAGTTGACCACTATGTGACATGTTATGTGCATTGTTGGAATTAGGGTCAGGATGTGTCAAATTTAGTGTGATAATGTCAAATCCTTGTGGTAACTTAGCTCCTTCACTCAAGAGCATAGCTAAGAATCTGTCTTTGTCCTGACGGACCATTGCTTCAACAAGTTGACAAGCTTTTGGGTCTTGTGTCAATGCCTCTATGTTTTCCTGAAGTAGTTGACCATTTTCATCTTTTTGTAAGAATTGTTTGAATGGAGTGTTCGATGAGGATTGCATTATTATTGGAGGTTGATTGTCTAAATTGGAAAATGGATCGTAAAAGGTCCAGTTTGGGTCATGTGGAGGATTGTTGACATTAAACGTAGGATCTTGTCGAAAGTTTTCTATTTGTCTCTTTTGTTTTTGAAGTCTTGTTTCGACCATAAATGAGATTGCTCAAACAGGAATGACAACTAAATGCAAGTACTACGTGAAGTCTAAGTTCAAAATGACACCTAGAATGACTAATGTTTTTTTTTGTTTTTTTTGTTTTTTTTTTTTGTGAATAGGATATGCAATGTATATGCAATGTAAGACAAGGTTGTCTAAGCACTTCTAAGCTTGAACTTTATTTTCGATTTTGACTGCTAAAGGACTTTGTTTGAAATGACAAGTTGACAAGGTCTAAATGACTAGCGAGTCTTCCTAACTAGACTTTTGAGTTGGAAGAAATCTCACAAAAGATGACAATGACTAAAAAGGGGGTTTGATAACTTGGTCCAAGAGAGTCTAATTTTGAAAACAATGACTTTACAAAGTGTGCTTAAGATTTTCCTAATCCTAAGTATGCAAAAAGTGAACCTAGAGATAATCTAATGTTGAATGTATGCAACTAAAAGGAATGAGGTATGAAACCTATGGTGACTAATGCAAACTAATTGTCAAGACTTTGAGCAGTATCAAGTTTGGTCTCTGATAGAATCTTCTTAGAAACAATGGTTGACAAATGGTTGACAATTTGAAGACCTCAGGTTTTGACTGTAAAGTTTAAAATTTTGACAGACAAATGTGTTGTTTGAAATTGCAAATGCGTCACAGTTTAGCAAATGTGGTTCAGTTTTGCAATTGCGGCTTTTGGACTGTCAGATGCGACTTGATTTAGCATATGCGGATTTTCAGTGTTCAAATGCATCACGACTCCTACAGATGCGTCATTCTAAATTTTAGATTCATTTTAACAGAGCAGTTGCGTTGCATAAAATCACTTACGGTTTGATAGATATGATAGTTTTGTTTCAAAATGATTTTTCTTGTCGTTTTGATGAAAATTTTGATCTATTTGGAGATTTTTTTGTTTTGAACTGTGGTAGAACCAGAATACACTTGACAAACATAGTGTTTTAAAAAGTAACCAAACACATCAGATAAGCACAATCCTAGGTTAGGCCATGACAATATTCGCTAGATTCCACACGGGTTTCCCCAACCGCATATCTGTAGCGTGTGAATTCAGAAGCTTGGCTGCACGGGCTCCCCCTTACAGTGCACTCTCTTCTCAGGCCAACCAAGCTTCCAACCCCCATGAAACTCCCATGGTGAGCTGATCACCTCTACTACAAACTACGAAAGTGTGGATGCCTTCACACCGACCGGTGTTGCGCTAGCAAATAGAAGGATTTTGGCTTTCTATACAAGAGATTTTAGTTAGGGACCCCCATTCAAGTGGCCATACACGGGGCAAGAGATTAATCACCATTAAGGTGGCACTCCAGCCTGAAGAGGTTAAGCTCAACAGGGTTTAAGGGAGTACAACTTTGTTCGTATGACACATCCACACAAGCAACCTTAGGTTTTCTCTTAAGGTTTACATTTATATACCGGTTGGGGGTAGCTTGGATTTAGCTCCATTACCGATTTGAGTCACATTGGGGTGATGAAATCCCCAGGTAGGCCCAATTTCTAGAGTTGGTAACCGTTTCTCTTACACCCAAGATCGCCTGAAAGTGCGAGGGGAGAGGATACTCCGATATACCAAGTCAGGGTGATAAACAAATAAAGATGGGTCTGGTTTTTTGATCACGAGGTTTTCACCAAGTGAGAGCATACTCACCTACCATCCTGCAAGCACAATCAATCAAAGAAGACATGTGTTCTTTTTATATGCACCAAAAACAAATGTTTGCTAATTTATGAAAGAAAAACAAGCACAATGTTTTTTTATTCCTTCTTCAACATTCGAATCTACAAACAATGAATTAGTAGTCTCTATAATCAATGGTCTTCGACACACAAATGGGGATCGCCAAATGCTACAAGAGAAGATTAGTAACACAAAAAATCTATTCTAACCAACATGCAGGAATAAAAAAACACAGAAAAAACATAAGACCAGAAAACCAGAAACCAGAAAAACCCTAAAATCTAAAAATCAAAACATCAAAACTGAAAGAAAAATTTTACCAGACATATGCGGCTCGTCAGAGCAGATGCGTCATTCGGGTCCTCGAATGCGGCGCGACATATCAGATGCGTCGTTCCAGTTGTCAGCTGCGGCTTGTCAGGGCGATTGCGGCTCTTCTGTCAGCGAATGCATCGCGACGCATCAAATGTGTCACGATATTTTTAAAAAATTAGTTGTGTCATTTCATACCTATACCTGCAAAACAACAGAAAACACCAAAAAAATGTACGAAAAACTAGAAAAACGGAGTCAGGTTCACCAATGTAACTGAGGGTAATTTCTAGGTATTAGATTAGATTAGTTAAATCAAAGTAAAATGATAAAAACCCAAAGTAGCTACAAAACACAATGGAAATACATGAAAGAACGATTATACTTGATCGCCGAAGTCTCCATGATTCATTTTTGTAGTACCTTCTTACTTGCTGGATAATATGGGCCTCAGATTCGTTGTGCGAGCAAAATCTAAAAATTGTCTAAGTTCTACAACAAGCTTTGAAGGATTTTCTATGTCTAAATGCCTATGTCGATTGCCAATGCCTATGTCTAAAACAAATTCCAAAATTGATCAAATGACTATATCCAATACTAAAATTGCCTATGACAATAAAATGTGAAAGTAAATTCCTATAATCACTATGCAAAATGTCAACATGTGCGTGTGTATTCGAAAAGCGGGAAAAAGATGGCATTTTATAGAAAATGCCATTTCGAATGGACAGACGAGATAAATTAATGATGAGAACCTAAAATGAGTGATCCAGATTAAACCTGAGAATCCCTAATTAGGGTTAGGGAAAAATCCTTAATCGAACGGTCGGGATAAAATCTCAGATAATCGGATCAACGGTGGAGAATAAATGAGGAAATTAATTAAAGAAATAAAGATTTTTGAAAAATCAAGAAGATAAGATTGCCTGATTTGCAAGATTTGAAAAATCAAAGAGATAAGATGTGGACTGAAGATAAGATTTGAAAAATCAAGAATCTACTCGATTGCTTGATTTTTAGAAGATTAATTACTAATTTGAATTAAAATAATTCAAATTATGGATTTTGAGAGATAATAAATAATCTTTTTCAGATTATTTATCAAAAAGGACTAACAGTTAAGATTGACATGATATTTTAAATAATTTAATTTATTTAAAATGAGAAGAATATTAATTGGCAATTAAATAATTAAATTAAATTATTTAATTTAGGAGATGAGATTAATTAATTAAATAAATTAATCAATTTATTTAATTAAGACAGATAGTGACGTATTAAATAAATAATTGTAATTCATTTATTTAATAATCAAGAATAATTAAATGACAAAGGGGAATTAAATAAATTAAGAAATTTATTTAATTAAAGAAAGACAGCCAATTAATGATGTATTTAATAAATAAATGAAATTTATTTATTTAATAATCATGAAGAATCAAAGGACATGAATTAATTAAATAATTATGAATTATTTAATCAATAGTCGAATGTAGACCAAGGACATAATTAAATGTCATAATTATGCTAGGACGAAAGTGGTAAAATGAAGCTTGCGGGCCTAGGTCATTTTTAGGTGTCTACAAATGGACTTCTAGTTTTGTATGCATTGATATTTATAGAAACTTTCTCCACAAAGGTAGCATAAAGTAGAAATAATTTTAATAAAATCACTTACATGCACCATACATAAGTGAGAACAAGTTTGGCATAATCCAGTAACAGATGAAAACAATAAAAATGTATTATATCCTGTAACTTGTATCTTGATAGGAAAATGTAGTTTGGAAAATCTTGATGAGGGAACGCCTTCAGCGTAAAAATTAAAATGACTAAATTTATTGTAATATTAAATGGAAGTTAGTCAATTAAAATTACTAAATATACTACCATTTGATAGAAATCGGTGACTAAATATATGACCAATTGACAGAAAAATAATGATTAAAATGACTAAATCAATGACTAAATTAATGACTAACTACATTACCAAAATGATTAGTCAAAAAAACCAATAAAATGACTAAAAATGGTTTATTCATAAATTTGGTTGTGTTATAAATGATTGGTAATAAACTACTAATGGTCATGTTACCAAGCTTAGTCATTTATATGCAATTTTTAGTAGTTATTTTAGTCATTTTTACTATTTTTTGACTAGTGTTTAAGAAAGCTAGCATGCCACTTCCATGCAATCCCACATGCATCTACTTTGAATTAGATCAAGGGTTGTGAGATAGTATGGGAGCTACTAGATTGCTCTATGTGTCCAAACATGTGCACGTTTTAAATCCTTATATTGTTGCCCACACTTAGAATAATTTCAACATATGTTTAAACCTTTGCTATTTGAACAATTAAGATTAAGAAATCACAAGCATCAATTTATGAAAAGAGGCCGCATGTACCCAAATTTATATGTTTTAACCTTCAATAAATTTCCTCACTATTTCCATGAAACATTTCACTCACCCAAAAGTCCTTTGGATGGTCAATATTTTTCCAAATGTTAACCTCCCATTGTCTGGAAACCAACTCAGGTCTCCTTAAGTACCTCCCACAAGATGGTGATGAATGGTCCATATTATATCCATGTTTCTCCATTTGAGCCCTTAGATGAAGAGCCCACCATTATTTCCTTTTATAAGAGCATTGGGTCCATCATGAACACTAGACACATGACATTATCCTGCTATCCCACACTACGTTTTCTATGAATATTTTATTCAGGCAGGGTGGCATGGAACCAGTGAACATTGAACACCTATCATGTGTGGGGCTAGGTCAAGTCTTTTAAAGAGTTTTTAATTCACATGCTTTAAGTTTACAACTTAAAGTGTGGCCAATCGCTACACTATCAAACTTAGACTTAATTTTTTTTTCAAACCTACGACATAAGCATAAGACATAATATATCAAATTTTCATGACTACAGAACCTCAAGTCTTAAAATGATTATTTCAAAAGGTAGTGATTGGTATCACTAGGATAAAAGGGCTAATTGACAAATGCCATCAATGACTCAGGTTGCTACTTAAGGTGACTAGAAATGGGTAATTGCAGGTGACAAAGCGATTAAAAGAAAAGGGTGAGGTTTAGCACTATTAGGGTTTTAGACCTATAGGTGAACCCTAATGACTAAAAAATGAAATCCTATCCTGTAGATAATGAGTGAGGACTTCAATTCTTTTTTAAATGTAGCTCATGGAACTAGGAAATTTTTAAATTCCTACTAGTGGCTCCAACTAGGGATGTTTGTTCTTCCAAAACAAAGCAAGATCCTAATAATATCATGGAGTAGACCAAAAGAAATGTAGAGAGACCCAAAAACTTGAGGATGCCTAAAAAAGGAAAATAAAAACTTATATAAAAACTTATACATAAAATACATTGTATATGGAATATATCATACCTTATAAAAAGTATGTTTTTCAAAAATTGTCCATGTATTGGCAGCTCCAAAAATTCACCTACCAAACATTATAGGAAGTATGAGTCTTCTTTATGAGTGTTGCTCAATAGATAAAGGCCTAACCATAAATCTTCAAATTTCCCATTCTCTCCCTTGTCTTGAGATCTCACATTCCACATCAACACAATACTTCCTACCTCAAACTTCCTTCAAGATGCCTTCTTGACATACAACTACATCTTTTCATTTTTCTATTGTTCCTCTCTTCTTGTCTCATCCAATTCAATCAAGATGTTTATTTTGTGCCACATTTCATCATATATTTGCTCATCATACTCTTGAATAAAGTTGTACATCTTCATGAGCTTATTTCTTGGTAATATTTCCTCAATTCCATATACCAAACAAAATGGAGATTGTCTAGTAGCCGTCTTGATAGTAACCTTATCTATCCAAAAAGCTAGTTTTAGCTTAAAGTCCTAAGCTTTGTTATTCTTGTCTATTATCCTCTTAATGATCTTCATCAATATTTTGTTCCTTGATTTATCTTTTCCATTACCTAGTGGATGATATGGTGAAGAACATGATATTTGTATCCAATATTTGTCACAAAAACTTGTAAATTTATCAAACTTGAAGCACATAGCATTATCTAATATTATTTTTTTTGGTATTCCAAATCTGGTCAAGATATTGTTTAACAAGAAGTCTACCACCACTAGAATTTTCTGTGATCTCTCTAACGAAGTCCATCCCCCATTTTTGGAAGGGTTCTTGGATTGTAATTGGTCTAAGAGGAAAATTCCTTGAGAATTTCAATTTACTTATGTAGGATAGGGTTAAAATCGAGTGCAAAGGTAAAGATCAATAGCAACAACCATGACTACTTCAAATCCAAACCCAAGAGACCCAAATCAAGGAAAAATAGTACAAATAGCAATAGTAAAGCAAATACAAAAAGAAATATACCAGACTTTCCTAGACTATGGTTGAATCATCTTCCTTGCATCTCCTCCATTTTTTGGTTGTGTATGAAAACTTGACCTCATATTTTGTTGTACATGCAAGTGCAATTCAAGTGATTATGATAGAAAAAATATCAAAGATTATGGTTGTAAGGTTGGAATGATGGACACGGATCTCTTTTATAGAAAATCCATTCAAATGGATGGCTGAGATCGAAAGCCAATATGATGCAAAAATGAATAGATGAGGTTGCTTTCACAACAAAGAGATATGGTTAGGGTCAAAATAGGGCTTGTTAAGGATGGATGGTCAAGATTAAAAGAGTAATATGACATTATAAATGATTGAGATTCAAAAGAGGAATAGGAGGGAAAGAGAGCAAATTAAATAATCATAAGGTTAGTTAATTTGAGAGGGAATGTGAAAAATTATATAATCAAAGTGGTTATTTAATTGTAGAAGAAGGGGGAAAATGGGATTTTAATTAAAATTATTAAAGAAACAATTTAATTAAAAATGGAGGAAAATGGATAAACTATTAAATAATTAAATTATTTATTTATTAAGGGAGGGAAAGGGTTGAATGAATAGTTAAATAATTAAAAAATAATTATTTAAGTATAGAAGGAAGAAATGAAGAATGAATAATTAAATAAATAGGAATCTATTTCAATGTAGAGAGAAAAAGGACATTAGCGACATATTTATTTAAATAATCAAAGGAAGAATAAAGAAGGAGAAATGAATTAATTAAATAATTAAAATTATTTAATTATGCAGGGAAGAAGGAAAATCAATGTGAAAAATGGTGTTGATAGACCTAGGGCAATTTTTATTGTCTATATTTTGCCTCTCTTTGATATAATTCGAAGTCATTTGAATGTTGTATCAAAGAATAAACAAGAAAATTGAGCTCATATTTTTCTCTAACGTGTCTTGGTGAAGAAGGGATAGATCCATGCCCCCTCAATTTTTTTTCAAAATTTGATGAAGTTTCAAAAAAATTGAGAAATTGTTATGAAAAGAAAATTTAATGTGCTTACATCAACATGTTTTAGTTTCTTGACTTCCAGGATGCTCACAATAGGTTTGAACTTAGCATTTGATGCATCCAATAAAAAGGGAGCATTAAAATCCCACCCTAAGGGGCTATACATGTAATTTTGGGAGGTAAAAGTGGTCATTTGTGTATTTTACCTTAAGTGAATAGTGAGCTCCAAGTGAGATCTTGTTGCAGAGCTATTGCCAAATGCCTCTTGTACCACACATCTCACACCATGGATGAATGGATCAGACCTACAGATGGCTAGAGGGCTCAAGGGTGGTGGTACGTACTCTTTCCTTTCTTGTGATTTTGTCAATTTTTACTATATTTTAGGGCTCAAAAGTGAGTAAATAGATGCAATGCATTTCGTGTGCTACAATAGTTGTTGCAATCACCGCAAGTGGGGTGGTTCATCACACCCACTTGGTGTGATGCATTTGAAAATTTTAGAGTTGATGAAATGCAGTGGACACATAATTGATAAACATGAAACAATTGCAGAGGGAAATGACACATCTTCCGATGTGAACCATATTTGAGGGATTGTGAGATTGGTGCAGCAACACCCATTAGATTTTTGTTTTTTCATTGTTTTGGTTTTGTGTCTCTCTTATGTAATAAGGTCATTTTGGATCAAATTTATGTTTGTAAGGGTCTAGATGAGGTCCTAGGAGGATAGTTTTGGTCAAGTTGTTAAAAATGTAAAAGTTGCTATAGGTTTTAAAAGTTGTCAATGTTATCTAAAATGTTGCAAATTATGGAATTTGAAGAGTCACATGGTGTAAATGAAGGAATTAGAAGGGTTGTAGTTTGAAAATCAGTTGTAAATGGTTGTTACATGTTTAAATATCCTTGGGGAGGTTGAAACCAAGGTTGGTGGTTACAATTTTGAAGTTTAAGCAATAAAATTCCTTTGTTTTCTACAAATCTGGACATTGCAACACTATTCTTTGATGTGGTATGGTACTGTACAAATTTTTCACGATCTTCACATGATTGGGTGTGATGGAGGATTGAGTTATCTTTAATTTTCAATTTTTTTGGTTGATTTTTGTTAAGTTTATGCAAGTTATGATCAAATTAGTGATTGCCACTTCCATATTTTTTCTATAACTGACCTGTTGCAATACGTGGTACGAATTTGATATAACATATCTTGATCTCAAATCAATTGGGATTGAAATACATACAAATAAAATTTATAATGCACATGGTCTCATTGATTTATATTGAGTTTGGAGAGAGATATTTCAATTTTGGAAAAAATAGTTCAAAACTATCATAAACCTTAGGCAGGGTAACTAGTGACTTTCAAAATATGATTTCTCATGGTTTCCATGGTGGAGAATTATAATTTTTTGTGTGGGAGTATGAAATTTTGTATATTTCCATGCTCCAAAGTTGTAGGGTTCCATATTGAGGTTTGCACGTGTTTTTATGCCTTAGGATTGATTTTTCATGTTTTAGGCTTAAATTAGGAGAAGGGCAGTCCATTTTTGAAGGAATTTTTACAAAGTAACCTACCCTAATTTTGAGATATATTGTATAAAGAAAAAATGGGTATCTAGAAATGTATTTAAATTTTAGAGATCATGTTTGAACTAAAAGTTATGACCAAAAAAATCAATTTGCTGCCCCCATGTTTTAGGCTTTAAATATTGAAGGCTTGTGAGGAAAAACCCACCAAGTGATGTTTTAGGGTTTCAAGATTGGTTGATTTAGGTTGCTTTGGATTTTTCCTCCCCTTCTCTACATTAGAGATGCATGTACATGTGTGCAATGATAATGTTGTTTTGTGTGCTACAATTGACTGAATTCCCTATTGTGTGTGGGGGTTTGACACATTTGTAAATGTGACCGACATGTGAGGATTTGTGGGATGCATTTGAGTTTTGAATCGCATATGTTAGAAAATGGAACACATTTGAATATTTAAAATTTTTTCGTAGTTTCAAATAAAAATTTCTCTGTGATTGAGGTCAAATAGGGTTTATTAGATTTTTCCAATTGACATAATGTTCTTGCTTGTGATCATGGGAGAGCTATGATCCTATCTACACCCAAGAGAGACAACTGTCTACTTTTGGATTGCATGATTGATTGACCTGTGAGGATATGGACTAGTTACATGCCATTGGTTTGTACTATGTTACATTCATTCCCATGATTAAGGTGACAGGGGATTGTTGAATGCCTTGGTTGGGAGATAGCACTCAGAGAACAACTCATTCAACCTACTTATAAGGGAGGCCATTGTGACACTTGAGGAAATATGGTGGATGTTGAGGCTTCTAATTCAAGGAGAGTGTGTAGATTACGATCATGACAATGGATTTGTTGCTATTTAGAGGGATTTTGACCATGAGGACATTACAGAGTTTGGGGTTGAAGAGTGTGAGATTTGATGGGATGTACTAGCTAATAGATATGATCGCTTTATTGTGGTTATCTATAGCATTATTGGTGGTATTGTGTGTCCTAATCGGTGAAGACATGGATTCCCTATCAGATGAGGAGAGATGCTAGTCAACATGTTGACCCATGGTATAGTGTATACTTGGGGGTCTTGCATGTTGACCATGCTATATTTCTAGTTGCATGATGTTGCTTATTGAGGGGCATAGTCTACCAACTATGGTACTATGCTTCTTATGGTCTAGGCATGAGAGAATATCATTGTGTTTCAGCCTCCTATTTAGAGATAGCTTGGAGCATGGTTGCCTTGTGTATATATATTGAGGCATAGTCACATAGATTAGAGTTGATGACATGGGATACTGGGTAAATGTTATTGACATTCTTGATCCATTTATTTGGAGGTCATATCAAGGGTGTGATCCTTGGGAAGATGATGCTAAGAAACTACCATATTGTCATCAAGTAGGATATCTTATAGGGAGGATAGTGCAGTCACATCATATCATTAAACAATACCTACCAAACTAGGTATTGTGATTATTTAGAGAGAGATAGGGAGTTCTTGTTGGTATAACAAAGTTTGTCAGGTCCTCAAGGGAGATTCACCATGGGGACCCATGATTCCTGTAGTGACACTAGAGCAAGACATTGATGCATTATGGCCTATTCAGTGGATTTCTGGTAAGGAGATCATGAATGCAAGTACCACTACAAAGTACAATACATGGTGGGTCAAGCACATACCTGATCATTTGATAGATCCTAATCATCCCACCCCGATGGAGAGACATGGGAGAGGT
Source organism: Sequoia sempervirens (assembly GCA_007258455.2). NCBI lineage: Eukaryota > Viridiplantae > Streptophyta > Pinopsida > Cupressales > Cupressaceae > Sequoia > Sequoia sempervirens. The sequence continues at coordinate 305,828,111 of VDFB02000003.1, read as the reverse complement.
TTGTGAGGTAGACTTAGAGGTAGAGAATGGGGGCTGAGGAGATTATGGAGGGAGGAAAGATGAAGGGGATGATGGGGATGGTAGAGGGAGAGGGGATAGAGGAGGTAGGGGTGGCAAAGGATACATAGGAGGGAGGAGAAAAGAAAAAGGTCAATGTTCACCTCGAGCACCGAGGTGAGATGGTGGTCGACAAGTAGTGGAGGCTCCTTGTCAAGAGGAGGGGTTAGATTCAATGTTCCTTCTTGTCAAGAGGAGGAGGACAAATCATTGATTCTAGTTGCTCTAAGATAGGCGGATGTTCCTCCTTACTAGGAGGAGGGACAAAGGAAGAAGGAAGTAGATGTAGACATCAGCATGGATGTCAAATTTGGGGAGGTCAAGAGAGAGGAGGGATGGAGGATAGAGAGGAGGAAAAGCTAAGGAAGAGGGTGATAATGGAGGTGGGTTTGGAGGATATACCCATTGTCAAGGTGATGTAGGAGGAGGTGTAGGATACACTCGTGGATCCACAGGTAGTAGAGTTATAGGTGCAGGTTTAGGATCTTTAGAGTGAGATACTACAATTGAGATCTGAGAGGGATATGGTTGTGATTAGGGCATAATGGGTGGATCAGAGCACCATAGATTTCATTAGCAGATGTAGTCATTTGATGGCATATCTAGCTCTAGAGCTACAAAGGTCTAGTAGAGGAGAGAAATACTATAGAGATCTATATGAGAAGGCAATGCCTCCCTCATAGAGAGATCCCAATTTTAAAAAGGTGATGAGTACATTATGATGGAACCCCTAAAAAAAATCATGATTCCATTCTTGACTTTACCAATTTCAGTCAGTTTCAAGTGTCTAGACTTAGGGTTTTGTTCATTAATATTTCCTGGGGATTTTTCCATCAAAATCTCACCCAAGAAACCCTTAGGGAAAGGTATTTTCCAAATCTCTAATTTATCATTGACTTCTTATCACCCGTTTCTAGTTGTTTTAAAACATCTTGAGTCATTAGCACCTATGGGGCAACTGGTTCCTCACCATAGGTACGACATTCTTATATTGTATAAGGTTTATTGATTAACCTTATTTGGTCTTTACATCCTTTGAAAATATTGTGTTCTAATTCCTTGAGGCCTCTTATACGTCATCCTAGAGGATCCCCATCTTAAAGCAACTTATGGGCATGTGCTAATTTTTTTTCTCTTAAGTCTTGACCATTGTTTCCCTTTATCTCTCATTGCAAGTGACTTTTGAAGTATGATTTCAAATAAGTGATGAGCGAAATTTTTTGTTTCTTTGTTTTTCCTCATCGCAAATAGCTTTATGAAAATAAATTTGCATCGGTGATTAGCAATGAGCAATGTATCTTTTGTTTCACACATTGTGGATTGGTTGTGGGTGGTGAGTTTCACGTTGGTGATTCACGATGCGGGGTTTTTGTTTTTATTGCTAGCTTCTTTCATATTGCTAATTGCCAATGAATTTCATGATGAGAATTAGTGGTGCACGATGGACCCTAGTGCTTGTTTTATCTTCTCTTTTCATTCATCATGGATTTTCTCTAAGTTTTGAGTTTCAAATGGGTGATGTGTGATGACCTTGGGGCTCTTTGATTTTTGTTTCATCACTCATCGTGGATGGTTGTGTGATTGTTATGTTCAAATTGGTGATGAGCTATGAAATTTTTTGTTTAGGGTTACCTTTTGCTGATCTAAGGTGTTCTCATGAGTGATATCTCTAATGCTTTAGTCTTCATGCAGGTGCACGTGGCCTAGTATGGTTTCATCACTGGTTTCAAGATGTCACTGGTATTGATCCAGGTGGATCTATAAACACTAAAATTTTAACTATTCCTAAATTCCATGGAAGTAGTACCATGTTGAAGTATTCGGTGAATTGGTCTCACTGTAATTTGAACGAGCAAAATCTGAGCCTGTACGTGTGAGATATTACAGGTCAAAGGTTAGTCAAAGGCTGGTCAACTTAGGATCAGGGACCAAAAAAAGGGTCAAAAATTCATCATCTCCAAAATGATCAAATTCAATGTCATCACAAAGAGCTCATTGAGAGCTTTCTGATGGCATTCATTTTTTCAAAAATAGAGCAAGTACATGGAAGATATCAGCAGTCAAAGTTTGGTTGACTGAGTTGACCAAAAGGTACAATAATGACGTCAACATGACATCATCATATTGACATGGACCAATGAGGTCTTGACATGTGATAGCTGTGTTATATGCTTAATTTTAATGTAAATGAAAACAAAAACACTAAATGAAACCTTAAACTAAAGAAATTTAAATTAAATTTAAACAAACAAAATCTTTAGTGCCGTCCCATTTTTCTCTATCCACAGAGATTCTTTTGAAGCTTTTTGGCTCTCAAATTGTGTAAGCTTCTCCAAATGGCTGCTGCAGAACGAGTATGCAAAGGAAAACTATTCTAGATGCTGATGAAAGTGAAAATGTAGATGAATATGGACAAGGGCTGTAGATTATGTACAGGGGCTGTGAATTAAAAATGTCATGATTCTACTGCTATTATGCTATGATTCTATGCTATTGCTATGAAAATGCTCTATGAATGCTGGGAATACTATGCAATTTGCCTATAGTTTACTTGCTTCAAATTCTATATATTTTGGAGCTTCCGGCAGCTGTATTTATAGATTTTTTGCAGGCTCCATCCCGGCTGGCAAGAATCTACGGCTATGAATTTGTCTGGTAAGTTTGAATGGTGAAAGATTGAGAGGTTGAGAAGAAAATGGGGGAGGTTGAGAGGTTGGAGAGAAGAATGGAATCCTGTCTTCAACCCACGGGAACAAGCTTGCACAGAAACAGAGAAATTTAATTTTCTGTTTTGGCAGTTTGTTTCCCGGGAGTTGAAGATAAATCCCAAATTAAATAAATATTTAAATTTATTTAATTTTATTTATTGCTTTTGATATTTGATTTTTGAAAACTATAGAAGAATTAAATATTTTTGGAATATTTAATCATGATGTGACTTTAGAAGATTTTTGAAATATTTAGAAGAATTTAATTAAATATTTTTGGAAATATTTAATTATGAATAGATTTTTGAATTGAATTAGAGGAATTTTGAAATGATTTAAGAATGAATATTGGATTAGAGGAAATAATCAAATATTTTGGAATATTTAATTACAAATGATATTTAGAAGAATTATAATATTTTAATCTTTATTTGAATAAAATATTCAAACTAAGATTATATGATAATTAATATAAATAAATTGTAACATTTATTTAATTAATTAAGAAATGAATATGAAAAGGTGATTAAATATTTAATCGAAATGAAATCATGAACAATATAAATAAATTATTTAAATTTATTTATATGTAGATAGAATCAAAAGATTTTAATTAAATATTAAAAATATTTAATTAATTACCAGACAATGTGATATGACCATTTTTAAGTGTATACATTTTGCCCCTCTTTGAAGTGATGTGTTTTACGCATTACTTCAAAGAATTTTGAAATTTTTTCCCAAATATTGATTTGAAATGTTGATAGATGTATGCCCCCGCGAACGATGAATCGATATTTGATTTTTTTTTTTTTTAATTTATTTGAATTTTTATGGATTTTTATGATTTTAAAGATATCGATTTATCGTTCGAAACTTATGATATGAAGAAATTGACCTGATAAGATATGAAATGAAAATTTGATGAAGAAATTGCCCCTGGTATGTAAAAATATGATAAAATGCCCCAATTTTACCATTATATAGGTTAAAAATGTCATTTTCCATGTCATTTTCAATTTTAACCTAGTAAAATTTGCAAATATTGAGCTCTGAGTTGATAATTATGGCACTTCCAGTTCACCTGCACCGTTTCGAGCGTATCCGACGTCATCAGCGGCCGGTGCACTACGGACCTCCGGTATGTGTCTTGTAAATTCTTGTCTCTCAAAAATTTTGTTTTTGCGCACGTTTTTAATGTTTTAATTCAAAAACATTGAGTTTTAGCACTCTTAAAGTGTATCGTAGCGCATTTGACAATTTTCATAGCGCGTTTAATACTGTAGCGCTCTCAAGACTTATCGTAGCACATTTGATAATTTTCATAGCGCATATAATATTATAGTGCCCTCGATATATTTCATAGCGCCTTTGGTGATTTTCATAGCGCATATGATATCATAGCGCACCTGAAATGTTTTATAGCGCTCTTAACAAATCTTTTAGCGCAAAATTTTCCATAGCGTCGTTGATAGAAATCATAGCGCCATTAATTGATTCTGTAGCGCAAAAATTTCCTTAGCGCTGATAAAGAATTTTGTAGCGCATACAACTAGTTCTGTAGCGCTTTTTGTTCCACATGATAAATTTGTTTCCCAAGTTGTTGGAGAACAAATAGTAGCTGATAAATTTGCTTTTAAAGTTGTTAAAAACAAATAGAATAAATAAGTTTTCTCCTAAAGTTGTTAGAAAGAAACTTGATGTTGATTATTTGCGTTCCATGATGATGAAAAACAAGTAGTTTGATTGATTTGTTTGCTTCTAAGATTGTTAAAAACAAACATGATTTTGATATTATTCACATTTCATAATGATAATGAAAAACAAATAATTTGATTGATTCATTTTGGATTGATACGTTAAGATGATTTGATATTGATGTTGTTTTGATGATGTATGTGAACAGGAGAGACTAGGTGTCTTGCAGTTACGAGAGACTTTCCCGAGCACATGGTCATTGATTCCACATTTATTACAGTCTGATAGAGATGTGATTGATGCTTGTGGTTTGACTTCATTACTTGATATGCCCGAGGTTCGCCTCAATAGGGCTTTATTGACAGCACTTGTAGAGCGATGGCATAGCGACACCAACACCTTTCATTTACCGACCGGCGAGATTACAGTGACTCCTGAGGACGTATATCGCATCCTACGGATCCCAGTGATGGGAGAGATAGTTGTGTTTGATAGACGAGAGGCTGGAGGTACTCTTGCTTTGAGATGGATATTTAGAGATACTCAGATTGTTGGGTACTTCATCCCATGGGGTGAGATTACAGATACCTATCCACCTTTACCAGTTGTGCTTGCAGGTTTCATTGGAGGTGTGTTGTGCCCCGACCATAGGTCGAAGGGGTTCACGATCTGATGGGGTCATGTCTTAGAGAGCATGGTGATGCAGGGGACACGATATGCATGGGGTACCTGTATGCTAGCCCACTTATATGATGAGCTACATCACATTGTATATGGTAGAGGCCAGAGTTTTGCTGTCGGATGCTCATTATTACAGATATGGGCATGGGAGCATTTTGCAGTTTTACGTCCATTGACTTGAGGAGAGCGACCAACTAGTCAAGCATACAGATGGAGATATGCACATATTATTGCTCAGCCTAGACTGGGCAAACTAGTGTATTGGCAGCGGCTTTTAGATAGTTTGGACACAGTATGCTGGAGGCCATATTTGGATTGTGAGCCATGGCCAGAGGATGCGAGGGAGATGCCTTTTGTATGCACTTCCAGATTTTTGATTGGACGGACCACATGGATCTTGGAGATATTTCTTACTGGACGTGTATTGCGACAGTTTGGTCGGACTCAGGGTATGCTTGTTGGTTCAGCTATTTATGTGCGGCGACAGTCAGAGCTTGCAGTGTGGGGCCCACGGATCTCTTATGATGCAGCTGTGGCAGAGTTCATCAGTTTAGGAGCACAGATGTGGGATTACCAGGTGGATGTTCTTGATGCAGGAGCGACACCAGAGTATGTTCAGTATGTTCTACAGCATCCACCTCCATGCATGTTTGATCCTGATGAGGCCATTGCTCCTGTCATTGGAGAGAGACGTTGACAGAGAGACTCAGAGTCAGGTGATGACGATTCAGAGGATAGTGTTGACGAGGAGGGTAGTGGAGATGATGACTCAGATGGAGATGATGGTGGTGATGGTAGGGGTGGCAGGAGAGGTGGCAGGAGAGGTGGTAGAGGAGGTAGGGCAGGCAGAGGTGGACCACGGATGAGGCATACTGACCCATCCCCGTCAGTGGATCCGACAGTAGCGAGTCAGATATCTTCTCTGCAGAGCATAGTACAGAGCTTACAAGCTCAGCTATCACAGGCACAGGCCTTGATTTCACAGTTGCAGGGTCAGGTGACTTCGATCACTGCCGAGAGAGATGCAGCTAGATAGCGGGGTGAGCAGGCCATTGCCTTAGCAGATAGCCTATAGAGAGTGGCAGGTAGCACTTTTCCAGGTGATATGATGAGAGAGGTTACGAGGGCTACTCGAGAGGCAGAGTTTTATCACATTAGATATCATGATGCAGTCCCAGCTGAGCAGAGAGAGAGCTACACTCAGTCACGATCTACTCATGGTCGCTCTCGTACTACCAGTAGGGGTGTGACATAGCCATTACCTCCTAGAGTCAGGCGGAGCAGGTCCATCAAGGGCAGGTGATACAGGTCCATCAGGGGCAGGTGATACAGGTCCTAGGCCAGCTCCATCACAGGATAGCTCTGCCTAGTGCATTGTACATGATTCTTTTATGATATTCTGTTGAGACATTTTGTATACACCGTTAGATGATCACATTTTTGATGATATTATATCTCTTGTAGTTGACATCCTTGTACATTTTGACATTCATTTTGAGATATATGAAATGCAGTGATGATTTTACATGATGTATATATATGATGTGTACTATATGATGGCTTCATGATTTATGATTATTTATATACATGATTGTATGAGATAAAATTTATTTGATGAATGAATGTATGATGTATGTATGTTTTGTTTTTATGATTTTCTCAATGCAAAGGTATGTAAAATGTATAAAACAATGTTTTGTGAATGTCAAAATATACTCAGTCATATTTGAAAAGATATAAATCTTTGATTCTTTGCCAGCTTTTTAGAAATCTATAAATGCAAAATGCAGATTCTAACATGAATGCAATCTATACTAACCATGCAGGACATTCATACAATATTGCCATTTGGAGAGCTTATGTGTGCTTTTTGTATCATCATAGAGCTTTGAAATGTTGAAAGTTAATACAAGCATCAAAGGGTATGTTAGCACCAGTGATGACCTGAGTATTGCTTTCATGATTTTTAATATAGCAAGTTAATACAAACATCTAGGTATAATTGAACTAAGATGACCTGAGTATTGCTTGCATAAACAAACAAGAGTTAACCCTTTTCCTATGCAAATTCCGAAATGTCATCCATGATCCATAGTAGAGCATGTCTCACGACCAAATTGCATAGTACTAATGATTTCCTCACAAACAAAAGACAAAGAAAAATCATACTCCTTCCTTGCTTTTCTAGTTCAGTACATCATCGAATTACTCCAGAGATATGATAGAAAATCAAACAACTATTCAAATTCTACTTAAGGCATTTCAAACATTTATTCAGATTAAGATCATCCAATTTGGTTATCATCATTGATATTCTCACTTCAATAGTTGTTTGGATCATGTTGTTTTTTATTCTCATTGGCATAAATATGTTTGTGATTGATTTGTTTTGACAATGTTTGTTTTGTTTTGTCAAGCTGTTATTTGTCTGCTTGTGATATTTTGAAAGCTCGTTGCCCCTCTCTTGTATGTTTCTGTGTTTTTCCCCCAATGTAAACACAACCTAAAGATAAAAGATATGTACAAATTCATCAAGCCATGATGAAACCTAAAGATTCCCATTATATGGTATGGATAATGAAAGATATATACAGATGATAGACGTGGATGAATGATGCCTAAAGTGAAAATAAGACATAAACTCAAATGCCCATTAATCATCATTGCATGAGCCTGCTGCTTCACCCACGGATAGACCAGATTTCTGATTTTTGATTTTTCAGGATCCTTTATGATTTTTGATTTTCAAGACTCTTTATGATTTTAAAATTCTTCGTGACTTTTATGATTTTGATTTTCAGACTTTTATGATTTTTTTGATTTTTCAGATCCTTTTATGATTTTGATTTTTTTCAGATCTCTTTATGATTTTATGATTTTTGATTTTTCGTGGACTTTTATGATTTTTTTTGATTTTTCAGATCCTGATTTTTGATTTTTTAGACTTTATGATTTTTGATTTTTTCTCGTGATCTCTTTTTATGATTTTTTTATTTTTTTCTCAGGACTTTTTATGATTTTTTTGATTTTTCTCAGGACTTTTTATGATTTTTTTGATTTTTCTCAGGACTTTTTAGACATAGAACTTCTTAAGATGAATACTATTGATTGGCTCTTCAAACAGGTCCCCCTCTAATGTGGATAACTGATATGCTCCAGAACCATATGCTGCTACAATAACAAATGGACCAAGCCAATTAGGTTCAAATTTGCCTTTCTTTTCTCTATCTTGCTGATTACGTGGATTTTCCCTCAAAACTAAGTCACCCACTTGAAATGCCCGTGGCTTAACTCTGTGGTTATAACTACGAGACATGACTTGTTGATAACCTTTCAAGTGATCAGCTGCATGTTGGCGTCTTTCATCTAACAGTTCGAGCTCTTGAAGGCGAGAAACTCGGTAGTCTTCATCACTTATCAATCCCTTAAGTGAAACCCTAAGCGAAGGTATTTCAACTTCCAATGGTAAGATCGCTTCTGCTCCATAGACTAAAGTATATGGTGTAGCTCCTGTTGGTGTGCGAATACTAGTTCTATATGCCCACAAAGCTGGGTTGAGTTGAACATGCCAATCACGTCCAGCATCATTTACTGTCTTCTTCAATATCTTCAAAATGGTTTTGTTAGAAGCTTCTGCTTGACCATTACCCTGTGGATAATAAGGTGTAGAGTACCTGTGTTGGATATGAAATCTTTCACAAAGTTCATCAACATCCTGATTCTTAAAAGGTCTTCCATTATCAGTAACAATAGAATTAGGAATTCCATATCTACAAATAATGTAATTCAGGATAAATGAAGATATCTGTTTACCAGTCACTGTTGTTAGAGGAACAGCTTCAATCCATTTTGTAAAATACTCAGTAGCTGTGATGATAAACTTATGACCATTTGACGATGAAGGATGTATTTTACCAACAAGATCTAATCCCCACTGAGAAAAAGGCCATGTTGAAATAAAAGGCTGCAATTCTTGTGCAGGTGCATGAATAAGATTCCCATGGATCTGGCATTTAGAACACTTCTTAACAAAAGTAAAAGAATCTTGCTCCATGGTAGGCCAATAGTATCCCATTCTGACAAGTTTCTTCGCTAAGGTCAAACCACTTGAGTGAGTTCCACAAATACCACCGTGAACCTCTTGTAAGGCTTTTTCAGATTCGTCACGTTCAAGACATCTAAGGAGTGTACCATCAAGACCACGTCTATAAAGGATATTGGCAATTAAGGTATAACGGGATGATTGGCGTATGAAATTCCATTTTTGGTTGCGGGATAAATCTAAAGGCAAGATGTTATCTTTCAAATAGGTATAAGTTTTGCCATATAAGGGTGAATCTGAACCGGTTAAATGACATATAACTTGGGTTTCAAGATTATCATATGCAGGAGAAAACAATTGTTCCACCAAGAATTCATACTTGGTTTGATCTTCCGATATTTGTAATAAAGAAGCAATGGTAGCCATTGCATCTGCAGCTTTATTGTCAATTCTTGATATTTGTGAAAACTTGATTGACACAAAATATTTCTTATAATCATCCACCATGTTTTTGTATGGTAGCAACTTATCATCTTTGGTTTGATAGTCATCATTAATTTGATTAATGATAAGTTGTGAATCACCATAAACTTCCAGCTCTGTAATCTGCCATTCCAAAGCTATCTTTAATCCTATGAGTAATGCCTCATATTCTACTATGTTATTTGTGCAAGGAAACATCAACCGATATGATCGTGAGATGGTATGTCCTTCAGGTGTAACAAAAAGAATCCCTGCCCCCGAGCCATATTGTGTATAAGATCCATCAAAATACAATGCCCACGGTCTCTGAATTGTTGTTGTAAAGACATCTGCATCAGGAAACTCAATATGCATTGGATTGTCTTCTTGTAAAGGAGCTTCAGCTAACTGATCTGCAATGACCTGTCCTTTAATCGCTTTTCGATCTACATAGTGAATATCAAACTCACTTAAGATCATTACCCATTTTGCAAGTCTTCCTGTTAAAGTGGCTCTGCTTAATAGGTATTTCAATGGATCTATCTTTGTTATCAGCTTAACTGTATGAGTCAACATATAATGTCGCCACTTTTGAGAAGCAAACACTACTGCAAGACAAGCTTTTTCAATGAAACTGTAGTTTAACTCATGTCTTGTTAAGGTTCTGCTGATATAATATATAGCCCTTTCTTTACCTGTAGAATCTTCTTGTGCTAGCAATGCACCCAAAGATACTTCTGTTGCTGAAATATAGAGTATAAGTGGCTCTCCTGGAATAGGCGGAATTAGAACTGGTGGATGTGTAAGATATTGCTTAATCTGATTGAATGCTGCTTCACATTTGTCATCCCATTTAAATGGAACATTTTTATGCAATAGATGTGTGAATGGCAAGCTTTTGTCTGCCAGTTGAGCTATAAACCTTCTGATGGACTGTAATCTTCCTTGCAAGGATCTTAATTGACTGATATTTCGTGGTGGAGGCATGTCCATTATAGCTTGTACCTTTTCTGGATCAACTTCTATACCCTTTTCTGAAACAATGTACCCTAGGAGTTTTCCAGATGTAACACCGAAGACACATTTCTTTGGATTCAGTCGAACATTGAATTTTTCCATTCTGACAAAGATTTTTGACAAGATTTCTAGGTGTTCATCTCGTGTATGAGATTTAGCAAGTAAATCGTCAACATAATCTTCCATGAATGTATGCATCATATCATGAAAAATAGTTGTCATTGCTCTTTGATAAGTAGCTCCAGCATTCTTTAACCCGAATGGCATTACATTCCAGCAATAAGTACCCCAAGGACATGTGAACGCTGTTTTATCTTGATCTTCTGGTGCAATTTTTATCTGGTTGTATCCTGAGAATCCATCCATTAATGAATACATTGCATGTCCAGCAGTTAAGTCAACAATCAAATCTATGTTAGGTAAAGGAAAATCATCTTTGGGGCATGCTTTATTTAAATCCCTGAAATCTGTACAAACTCTGATCCTTCCATCTGGCTTTGAAACAGGTACAATGTTTGAAATCCATTCTGCATAGTCAATAGTTCGAATGAATCCAACATCTAAAAGCTTCTTTAATTCTTCCTTGACCAATAATGCAACATGTGGATGCATCTTTCTGAGCTTTTGCTTTACAGGTTTTATCCCAGGTTTGATAGATAAATGATGCATTATCAGATTAGGATCTAACCCTGGCATATCAGCATATGACCAAGCAAAGTTAATTTGATTATCCTTCAAGAATTGCATGAATTTCTGGACTTCTTCAACTGTTAATGATGCTGCAATTTGCAAAACTTTTGGCTGCTCTGGTGTACTTATGTTGATTGATTCTGTTGGTTCAATCAAAATAGAAGATCTTTCATGATAATACTTGGGAAGAGTGTCAAGTTTCTCATCCTTCAATGCCTCAGAAAGGTTTTCACTGTCAGATTCGCTCTTTATTTTTCTTTTGTTTTGATCTATCACTGCCTTTTTTCGGTTTTCATCAATAGATCCATCTTTTATTTCATTTATTTTGCAGCTAAGAGACTTGACACTCTCCTTGTCAAAATCATGAGTATAAGATTCTTGAATGAAACAATTGTTTTCTTCATTTGAGGAACAAAGGAAAGTTATAACATCTTCATCATTACTGAATGTAGGAATATGGATAGGTGCGTCAATGTCCCAATCTATAAGTTCTGGATAAACTAAAGGCATAGGATCATTAGGTTGGGTAAGGTCTTGAATTGTCAAAGTCATGATATGGTTGTCATCCTCATGGTAGACAAGGTCTATGATGGTATTCTCCTGTTGATTATCAATCTCGTTAGAATCTAACTCTTCCTCACTTGAGTCATGATCGCTTTGTAAAACATAATCGAGTGGAGGCCTTGATCCTTCTCCTTGTATAAGAACAGGTGCATATTTATGTATAGTATCAATTTGTTTATCCCTCCAGAATTCATCATTATAAATGGTGTCCCATTCATATTCATTAGAATCAGTATCTGAACTATTTTGCAATTGGAAAACTGATTCATGAGATTTATCTGACACGGATTCTCCTTCATGAACTAATGATGTCTGCTGTGAAGTAAGTTCTTCTTTATCTTTACCATATCCAAGTCCTGTTTTATCACTTGAATGCTTTGAAATAGGCTGAATTGGTTCCACAATTCCTTCTCTTCGTTTCCCTATAGGACCATTCCCTTCATAACCCATCTTTTGCATGATAGCGTACCCTTTACCATATTGTTCTTTAGGTAACTTAATGTGTAAGAGAGATTCATCTTCATCTTTGTATAGCCAATTTAGGATGTCCCTATCTTCAGCTTCTTCTTCAGTGGTATTAGCTCTAATGAATTTTCCATCAAACTTTGTGATTGGCACGGAAGTTTGAGATGTAGAAGCAGTTGCAATCTTTTGATTTGATAAAGTTGGTAATCCATGTGATCTTGGAGAAAGAGGTAAAGTAGAAAGAGATAGTGAATATTCACCTACCCCTTTGTCTTTAAACTTCAGCTTAGTATCAAGATTCTTTGTCAATTCTTGCAATTGGACTTGTAGATTGGAAGAAGAAACAACAAGAGCTTCTCTATTGTGTGGCACAAAGACATCTTGACTCACCCTAAGATTGGAACAAGTTTGGGTACTATTGTAATCAGCTTGTATAGTTATTTCTTGTCCATCATATGGAAACTTGATACATTGATGATATGTTGATGGTACGGCTTGCATATCATGGATCCACGGACGACCCAAAAGTATGTTATAAGACAGATCTCGATCTAGAACCTGACAAAAAGTATTCTTCACAACAGGTCCCACTCTGATAGGTAGCAATATTAATCCCTTAGAAGCTCTTTCTTCATCATCATATGCCTTAATGGTTATCTTCCTTCGTGAATCAATTTCATTTTCTGAAATTCCTAAGGCATTTATCAATTTTAAGGTACAAATATTCAAACCGGCTCCTCCATCTATTAAGACACGTCTAATTCGATGTTTATGGATCATGACTTCAAGATAGAGCGAGGAATTATGTGGATGTGTCATAGAAGCATCATCTTTATCGGAAAATGAAAGACAAGTGGGGGAAGACAAATGTCCCACCATGGCTTGAAATCTGTTTGCATCTAGATCAGTATCAACAGTTGTGTTCACAAGCGCTTCTTCTAAAATATTTTTGTGTATGGGGGATATTTTAAGAAGTTCAAGAATAGAAATTTGAGCTGATGTTTTTCTCAATTGATCAACCAGATTATACTGAGTTGGAGAAGAAATAGTTGTTTTAGATGAACTTCCTTTTAAAACAACCTTTGCTTGACCTCTTGTTGTTACATTAACCTGTTGATATTCTTGTTTTCCTTTAATTTTGATAACATTAATCCGATTATCATCTGTGTAAATATGGCGGATTATATTGTCTTCAACATTATGTATGCTTTTGGCTTTGGTATCCGATGTTTCCCCCTTTTGGTAGTTTGGCAAAGGATCTTTGAATGCTTGATGATCATCATTGGTATGATGTCCCTCAATTGTAATAGTACCATTGTCAATTAAATCTTGTACTAGATTTTTTAAAGCTTGACAATTGTTTGTTCTATGACCTTTACATCGATGATAATTGCAATAATACGAGTCATTCCATGATGGTGGTTTAACTCGTGGCTCATAATCTCTTTGTGGTGGTAAAGTAATAACCTTATTATCAAGAAGTTCCTTGAGAGCAGATTCAAGAGATTGACCCAAAGCAGTAAAAGTCCGTCGATTTGAAAAGAATGAAGGTCTAGACGGATTTGATATTTGGGTATTGCCAAGATTATTATTGAAATTACCACGATTTTGATTGGTATTTTGATTGGTCATGTTCTCTTGCTTGGAAATTTGTCCTTGTTGATTGTTGTTTCCTTGTTGAATTGTATTTCCTTGTGAATTGTTTCTTGGAGCACTTGATAGATTGAAAACGGATGGTCTTGTTCGTAAATTATTTGCATCCACTATACCATCATTAACAACATTTTTGTTTCTATTCCAAAACCTTGTTTTATCGTTGTTTTGATTTGATGTACTTGGATTATCAAGTTTTATCACTCCCCTTTTAACCAAGGCCCCTTCAATAGTGATTGCATTTTCAATCAGTTTTTCAAAGTTATGAGGACAATGAAGGTTAAGCCTATAGCTTAATTCTGGATCAAGGCTATTGATAAAAATATCCATCTTTTCCTTTTCAGGAATAGGACGAGAATATCGTGCAAATAACCTTCTCCATCTTTGTAAAAATGTAGTAAAGGGTTCTCCTACTTTTTGTTTTACTTTACAAAGATCAAGCATTGTTATTTGATGTTGAATATTGTAGGAGTATTGTGAGATAAACTGATTTATCAACTCCTCAAAAGTTTTGATAGGTGGAGTGATTTTTGAAAGCCACTCCATGGATTGTACACCTAGACTTCGTGGAAATAATCGCATCAAGTAAGTATCATCATAGGCGAATTCAAGACTCATGTTTCGGAAATCCCTAACATGGTCTATGGGATCAGTTTTTCCATTATACCTATCATACTTAGGAATTTCGCAATGTTTTGGAAATGGGATCATTTGAAGACTCCTATCAAATGGATAAGGAGATATGTCTTCCAAAACATATTTCTTTGTTGTACCTCCTTGCATTTCCTTTATTTTCCCTTGTAATTCTTTTATCTGTTGGTTAAGAGCACTAAAGTCATTAGGAGGATTTTCAGGATTTTGTTTAATCCCCTCTATGTCAAAGGTGTGAGGCAACTTAGCTCCTTGATTAGCTAATGAAAGAAAATATTTTTCTTTGTTACGTTCTAGGATTCTTTCCATAAGAGTATGGAATTGAGGATCTTGTTCTGCTTCTTGAAGCTTTTCTTCCGTTATCTCATCAAGATTAAATGTTTCCTCTTCTTTTTCATTTCGATCACCCATTTTACTAGTTGTAGTTTCTCCCTCGTCTTTTTCCATTTGTTTTTGAGATCTCGTGAGAACATGCATAGATTTTACTCCAAATTTTACTTACTTTTGATCAAAAGAGTGAAATAGTGCAATTGATGTGGTATGTATGAAAGTCAGAATAGAATGAAAATTCTATGACTTATACGAAATTTTCTAATCTTGTAGCTTGTGTTGTTCCCTAAGTGAAAGGATAAAAATCCTGTTAGTGGGAATATAAGCAAAAGATCAAGAAAATGATGATTTTTGCACTTTATGAAGTTTTGATCATGGCTTTGTAAAAAGATGGATTTTGTGATAGATGCCTAATGTATTCTAAGTTCTCTATTGTAAGATTTGATTTGGACGAGTAGAGTATTCGATTGCTGGTTGGGGAATATAACTAAAATGGATGCGTTGACTATGGTTATGCCTTTGAGAAAGGGCTCTTCTTTGAAAATAAGCTTGTGAATACAAGGGCTCTATGGCATAATCATCTGAAAGACCTCTAACACAATCATGATACCTATGAAGAAAAGTTCTATATTTAAGTAAAACTTTTCGACTTTGATATAAGAATTGTTGTTTCTTCAATAATTTCTTGTGGTTGAGAGGTTTCTTTGGCTTCTTAATCCTTTTGGAAACGGATTTCTTTACAAATTTTGTAGATTTCCAATCTCGTAACATGAGATTGATCAATATGATAATGAGTGTTTTGGATGATCTTTATCTAAATTAATGTAATGAAAACACATCAAACAAATTTAAAACAGTTGTTTTAAGTCCTATGCTAAACATCAAGTGTGTAACCAAAATGTTTTTCAAAAATTGTTTTAACAGGTTTTACACATGACAAGCACTTCAAACAGACTCACTCTTAGTTCTCAAGTAGGTCATCATAGCAATCAACAGCCCACATCTTAAAACTGCGTCGACTCACACAGCCGTGTCACCCCCGAAAGGGCGCCCGTGTTTTTGTCTTTTCCAGGTGCGTACTCAGAGTGACGGAAGTGGATACCGGATCCCCTGAGCAAACAATCCTTGGCAGTTATATGGTGAGTATCTTGGGGGTAGATTCTTCCCTCCCCTGCACTGTGATTGAAACAATGTTCGGAAACTGACTCGGTTAGTTACTACACTAGGTTCGTAGTAAGGATTTCCGTTCGGTGCGGCAAATGATAGACTCCCTCGAGAGACCTCCCTACCTTTAGAACAAAGGCTTTGGGGATGGTTATCAATGCACACTACCGTCAAAAGAGGGTTTCCCCAATTTTGCTTTAAATTTTATAGTGGGGTGGAATAGCCTGGCTTTGGCTTGAACCCACTTGAGTCGTTCCTCTTGGGTGAGTACTTTTTCCCACAAGAGCAGGCTCTCTACAAGGTTTTAATAAAACTTAAAAATGCATAAAAATAAATAAGTGAGTTTGGCATTTTGATCACCCAGTTAAGGGGAGAGCATAGGCCTATCACTGAGAACAAAGCAAACACTAGGTTCAATTGTTAAGCACCAAAATAAAAATTTTCTAACTAAGTGAAGATATTGCTTCACATAAACAGAAAATTCATTTTAAGCCTAAATTGAAAAATGAAGTGTCTATCCTAGGATTGCTTTATTTTATGCTTTAGATGTCTACCCTAGGATTGATAAAAAAATTTTTTTTGCTTTTAGATGACTACCCTAGGATTGATAAATTTTTTTTTTTGCTTTTAGATTTTTAATAACTGTCCGCGGCTACGTCGGAATCAGTTAGACTAAACTACAGTTACAGATTACATATTACAGTCTTCTAAAAATTTGTGCTGCAAAACATATTACGGGCGCTGAAATATTCATCACAGGCGTTGAAAGATTAGTCACGGGCGCTAAAAGATTAGTTACGGGCGCTAAAACAGTCGTTACGGGCGCTGAAACAGTAATCACGGGCGCTGAAAGATTAGTCACGGGTGCTGAAAGATTAGTTATGGGTGCTAAAACAGTCGTTACGGGTGCTAAAACAGTAATCACGGGCGCTGAAAAATTAGTCACGGGCACTAAAAGATTAGTTACGGGCACTGAAAGATTAGTCATGGGCGCTGAAAGATTAGTTACGGACGCTAAACTGGAGGTGTTCTTCTGAAAACGTGTCGTCTGCGCTATTCCGCTATTTTTTTCTGTAACCTGTCAAAAAAAACTGCAAACAAAACATTAAAAAGGGGGCAAGTGCCCCACGGTGGGTGCCAAAAATGTGTTATATGCTTAATTGTAATGTAAATGAAAACAAAAACACTAAATGAAACCTTAAACTAAAGAAATTTAAATTAAATTTAAACAAACAAAATCTTTAGTGCCGTCCCATTTTTCTCTATCCACAGAGATTCTTTTGAAGCTTTTTGGCTCTCAGATTGTGTAAGCTTCTCCAAATGGCTGCTGCAGAACGAGTATGCAAAAGAAAACTATTCTAGATGCTGATGAAAGTGAAAATGCAGATGAATATGGACAGGGGCTGTAGATTATGTACAGGGGCTGTGAATTGAAAATGTCATGATTCTACTGCTATTATGCTATGATTCTATGCTATTGCTATGAAAATGCTCTATGAATGCTGGGAATACTATGCAATTTGCCTATAGTTTACTTGCTTCAAATTCTATATGATTTTGGAGCTCCCGGCAGCTGTATTTATAGATTTTTTGCAGGCTTCATCCCGGCTGGCAAGAATCTACGGCTATGAATTTGTCTGGTAAGTTTGAATGGTGAGAGATTGAGAGGTTGAGAAGAAAATGGGGGAGGTTGAGAGGTTGGAGAGAAGAATGGAATCCTGTCTTCAACCCACGGGAACAAGCCTGCACAGAAACAGAGAAATTTAATTTTCTGTTTTGGCAGTTTGTTTCCCGGGAGTTGAAGATAAATCCCAAATTAAATAAATATTTAAATTTATTTAATTTTATTTATTGCTTTTGATATTTGATTTTTGAAAACTATAGAAGAATTAAATATTTTTGGAATATTTAATCATGATGTGACTTTAGAAGATTTTTGAAATATTTAGAAGAATTAATTAAATATTTTTAGAAATATTTAATTATGAATAGATTTTTGAATTGAATTAGAGGAATTTTGAAATGATTTAAGAATGAATATTGGATTAGAGGAAATAATCAAATATTTTGGAATATTTAATTACAAATGATATTTAGAAGAATTATAATATTTTAATCTTTATTTGAATAAAATATTCAAACTAAGATTATATGATAATTAATATAAATAAATTGTAACATTTATTTAATTAATTAAGAAATGAATATGAAAAGGTGATTAAATATTTAATCAAATGAAATCATGAACAATATAAATAAATTATTTAAATTTATTTATATGTAGATAGAATCAAAAGATTTTAATTAAATATTAAAAATATTTAATTAATTACCAGACAATGTGATATGACCATTTTTAAGTGTATACAACACCATATGCAAAGGATGAGATTGGGGTTGAATCCATACTCAAATATAGAACTAAAGAAAGGCGGATTCCTAACTCACACCAAATCTTCCTTTCATTCCTAATTGAAATCATGACAAAATTATTAATTAGTTTTCTAGGACTCAACCCTCTCCCTCTAATTTGTAATATCATTAGGAGAGCTTATGAGTCGATCAATAAAAATAAGTTTAAGTAATTCCTTTGGATAAATTCCTAGGCCAAAAAGAGAGGATAACATGGATCTACGGTTGCTCAATATGATAATTAAACAAAAATATTTGTCAAAAGTGTAATATAATTAATTCCAACTCTTAATTGGTTAATCCAATATAAAATTTGGTGATATTCATTTCTTCGATTTCTTTAACTCTTAATAAAAAGAACAAGTATTAAAATAATTCAATAAAAAAGTCAATACCTTTACAATATTTTATTTTATAATTTTGATTATTTTTATAGAATAGTTAGATTATTGAAAATCATTCCAAGTATATTCTTTTATAAAAGGGTTGGGGCCTTTTCAAAAGTCCTATTTTTATCCTATATCAAAAAACATAACATGAGTTCAAAACACGACCTAAAATTTGAAAACCATTTCCTTGAAAACAACTCTTCATTTCGAATGGTTCAATACTAACCCATTATAAATAGCTAAACAAAAGAAGATATCAATAAATAAAAATCAACATTAACTCACTAAATCTCTTTAAAAAAATGTGTTTGTAAGGGGAAAATCATGCAAGGAAAATAATAAAACTTAAGGAATTTATGGAGTTAGGATTGGAAAAATAAATATATATAAAATTTAAATAAATTAAATGAGATATTTAATCTAACATGTGAATAGAGGAATATATTGTAAATGATGTTAAGAATTGACTTATTAATATGTTGAAAATATAATTATATCTAAACAAACATCTTAAAATGATCTATAAACGAATTATCTTATGGTTCAAATCCATTCTTACAAAATTAATCTATGTTCCTATAGTAGCAATTTTTCCATCATAATTGAACTGGTAGGGAATCAACAATTGTATCAAATGCAACTCGACTCATTTCACCCATGCCTATATAGTGTTGGTTTCTATAGACATTGTTTAGGAACTTTCTATGTGAAGATCATGTTCTTGCCAATCAAGCCCCTAGATAGATTGGTATAATAATGATGAGCACATATAGAAGACAACGTGCAAATATACAATAAACCTAGGATAATGATGAAAACTAATAATGGTCTCATATGAATGGTCTTGGATTTATATATCTCATAATAATAATATTGAGTAAGGGCATGTCCTTAAATGCACCACCTTGGCATGCATTTGAATTTAGTTGGCTCATAATAGTTAGTACGAAATGTGAGACATAAACACAATTTCAAATTATAAATATAAAAATTTGGAGTTCAAATCTATGTGTGTAGAAGTAACTTGGGCCAATTTCCAACCCACATATATGATCCAAAATAATGAATTGAGGAATTTGATTTAGATCTACATCCATAGGATGTGTTGAGATAGATTAAGAATAAGATTATTTGCAAACTTTCACATACAAAAGCATGCCAATTTACACACTAATTGATACATAAAAAATAATCTTTTTAAAATAAATTCAATTTAAAAAATATATTAATATAAGATTTTCACCATCATAATATTAATATTTAAATTTTTAAAATATTTTTTAAATAATATTAAAAAAAAATTAATGCAATCCTTTTTATTTGAAATCATGTAACAACTTTAAAGAAAAACACAACAAAGTTTTAATAACTACACAAAGGACCAAGAAAGTTTTTATTTGTAGCGACCCCCACATAAACACTGATTTTGTAGATAAGATTTCTGAGTGAAAGTAAAAAATATCATTTCTCCGGGTAGTAATCCACGAAGCCTGTTGGAGGAGACATTGAAGGATCCTAGATATGAAAAATTAAGCAGCTCTTGGTCCACTTAGCTGATTTTGGGACAGATCCAACGATTCCATCTGTGATAGTTGCCCAAGTAATGGCGGTATCATGCCTTCTAATTGATTTCTGGATAGATTTAGCAACCTCAGGCCACTCAGACTCCCAATGGTTGGTGGTACTACCCCAGTAAGATCATTACTTGACAAATCGACCATGGTAAGTAATAGCAGAATATAATGGTAAGTTTGTTCATAGCCTCCGACATCAAGAGTTACTTGATAGTAGAGTATCTTGCCATAGACCTCTCTATCTTCAAGGATTCAAAACATGCCCAGTGTATTCTTCTGCATTTTGCATAAATATGTAGAAGGCATTTGCAACTACTATGTTAGATAAAATCCATTATTCATTATAATTTGATGGATATCCATACTCTATTTTAAATTATCATTTTTACATAAGTTTGATGATGCTAATAAATGGTACGGAGATTGGTTTTATACCTCTCAATTGCATTTGCATAAAAGATTCCAAGGCCTTTTTAACTAACCATTTTGTGCACATAAACAATCATCACATTCTATAAAACCACATTCCTTTGGGGCATTTCATTGAAAA
Source organism: Sequoia sempervirens (assembly GCA_007258455.2). Lineage (NCBI taxonomy): Eukaryota > Viridiplantae > Streptophyta > Pinopsida > Cupressales > Cupressaceae > Sequoia > Sequoia sempervirens. The sequence continues at coordinate 305,807,004 of VDFB02000003.1, read as the reverse complement.
GCCTTAAAGCCCTATCAAGTACACTATTTTGTGCACATCTCATAATCATGGTATTCCATGAGCCTGCACTTTTTTCAAACATTTATCAATAGTTCATAAGCCTTTTGTATTCTCCCACATTTAGAGTACATATCCACTAGGACATTTGCAATTGTAAGGTCTCACAAATATCCACTGTCCATTATGCTTTCATGATGTCCATACCTTTTTCCTTTAAGCTCTATTTTGGCATACGCTATTAGGATATTGGAAAATATTGTGGATTTTGGCTTTGCACCTACTCCTTGCATTTTCTCAAAAGTTTCTAATGCCTTTTCAACAAACTCATTTTGTGCATGTCCCACAATTGTTGCAGTCTAGGAGACCACTATCCACTATCTCTTTGAGATAGATTATTAAATTGTTCAATTGCCTTGTGTCTTTGAAATTTTGAAATACATATTGAGATTATGTTGATTTTAAATTGTAGGAATGCAGTGGAAATAATTAGTGTGGGTTCATTTTGTGACTTTAAATTTGGTCCTAATAAGAAAGTAAAATTAGCCACATTCATTGCTTCTGCCTTTTCTAATAATATTGGTTCTCATTGTATATTTTGTAACTATTTAATGATAAATATAAATGTAATAATGTTTCTCCAAAAATTCCTTAAGAAATCGTCTCTATTAAAATTGCCTCCTTAGAATGGTTCAGTTTTGGGAAACTCGGTCAATTCACTAAGAAGTTTGTTGATTTGACCACTCTTCCATCTTTTGTCAAACTAAAATTTGATGGTACTTCTAGAGATAATCTAGGTTTGTTAGGGACAAGTTCTATTATCTATTATAAAAGATAGTGATGAAATCTTTTAAAAGCAACCACCAAGAAACTCCCATGAGGCTCCAATAATGAAGCTAAAGCTCAAGCACTTTTTCTCAATCTAGAATTGGCATTTAGAAAAAACTTTAAAAAGATCATAATTGAAAGAGATTCTATATTGTTGATAAATGCTATAAGTGTATATAATACATCTTATAATAGGTTTGGAATGTTTTAGCTTCTTTTTTTAACTACTTCGAATGCCTTCATTGCTTTAAAGAAGCCAACATCATTGCGGATTATTTGGCCAACAAGACATTTGATCCTTTGTCAACCCCTATCAATGAAGCCTTAATTCTTAAACTATGGAAAATATGGGACAAGATATCCTTCTGGAGGTGCCATGTGTATCTGAATACTCAGAGTTGGTTTCAGTATTTCTCTTGAATGCAATGGACCTCCTATAGAACGAAGAATTGCTCTCTCTTGGGTTTTGCTTACATCGAAGATTATTTGCTATCAGAGGAGAATTTACAGTTTGCTCTTAATTAATACATCATCTTGGAGGGTACGACTTTGGTTGATGGTCTTTTTCAACTCACCAAATCAAACATAACCCAACAATTGCTCGTCTCTTCCAAGCTATTACAAAAGGGTCTACAGAATGACTACGACCTCCCTTTCAAAAATTCTATTAATGCCCATTGTCTCCAACTAGAACTTGGTCTATTAGCTCATCCCAGGGAGACTCTTAAATCAATTAGATTCCTTCTCTGACATGAAAAAATTCCTCCTCCAGTTTTCCCTGCTCAGAGATGGTTGCTTCTACGGGTTAGATGTCTACTTTGGCTTCGATTCCTCCTTAGGAACTCCTCTGCAAGTAATCTTTGACAATTCGAGCTTGTCAGTGAGTGCATGAATTTTGCTCTTTCCTTCTTTTTTGTCATTATTTTTGGGTTGGAGACTGTTTATTCTGTTACCACATTTTGACCACCTCTGTTTTGCTGGAATATCTCTGAGACTGTCTCTTTAAAGTTAGTTGTTATAAACTTTGCTCTTTTATTTAATAGAATTTACAGGTGTCTTACATCTATTACTTGAAAAATGTTTCTCCCAAAAATCTATCTTCATTTTCATTTTCTATGTTGTATGATTAATTATTTTCATCTCATAGATTTCAAAATTATAAAGGTTTTAGAAGATGTAAATGCTTTTTGAATTTATAAGTTTAACAAATATAATAAGTTATAAATCATTACAGCTATATAAAAAATATTTATCATTTTATGGTTTTTAATCTAGTTATATTTAGGTGTTTTTAATTTTTGTGCATAGCATTGAAGTACTTACAACCCTCCTCCACTAAATTATTTTGTTTGCATGCTAGTAAAATACAAGTAAAGCCTACATAGTCAAGTTGGGTTCCGAAGTGCTATATTAATTCAAAGAGCTTGAAAACATCCTTGCAAATTCTGTTTTGAGCATATCTTGTGATCATAGGGTTCTATGAGATCACATTTTTTTGAGACAACATTTAAAAAAAATCACGTCTTTTGTATGCTTCCAAATTTTGCACATGCAACTACAACATTTACAACAATCCACTTTGAGTCATGTTTTCATGGATGTTCATCCGTTATCCACTTTGAGTTATGCTTTCATGGATGATGATACTTGTTATAAAGCTCCCATTTTGGTACAGGTTGGGAGAATGTTAGCAAAGGTTGTGGAGATCAAATTTATACCTACCAATTGTATTTTCCTAATAGCTTCCAAGGCCTTTTCATTAAATTTTTTTTTTTCAATATCTTACAATCATTCTAGTCCACAAGACCACATCTCTTTCATACATTTTGTTAAACAATTTGAGTGCCTTCTATATCCTTATTTGCTTGCAACTTGGGACAAATCAGGCTCTAGTTTTACTTTTATGGAAGGTCATCCCTTGTTCTAAAGCTCCCATTTTGGCATAGGTAAGGGATAATACTAGCAAAGATTATAGAATTTGGCTTTATGCCTTCCAATTATATTTTCTTAAAAGTTTCCAAAGTATTTTTTATATCCATTTTGTGCATAGCTTGCTATCATTGTCATCCATGAAATCATGTTCTTTTGAGGTATTTTGTCAAATAGTTCACATGCCTTGTGTATGCTTCCACATTTTGTATACATTTGTACTAGGGTAATTGCAACTACTATGTCAAATAAAAGTCCCCTTTTCATTATGATTTAATGGATGTCATCACCCTATTCTAAATTATCATTTTTGCATAGGCTTGGAGGATGCTAACAAATGTTATGGAGACTTGCTTTATACCTCATGATTGCATCTGCTTAGAAATTTCCAACGCCTTTTCAACTAAACCATTTGTGTGCATACAACAATCATCATATTCCATGAGACCACATTTCTTCAAGGAATTTGATTGAAAAGTCTTAAAACCTCGTCAAGAATACCATTCTATGCATGCCCCACAATTATGGCATCCCATAAGCCTGCACTTTTTTTCAGGAATTTATCAAATAGTTCACACGTGCTTTTTATACTCTCCCACACTTCGAATACACATCTACTAGGGCATTTACAACTACAATATTTGACAAAAAAATTCTTTCCATTATACTTCATGGATGTCCATTCCATGTTCTAAAGCTCTATTTGAACACAAGCTAGTAGGATAATGGAAAATGTTATGGAATTTGGATTTATAGCTACCCCTCGCATTTGGTTGAAATTTTTCAATGCTTTTTTAACAAGACTATTTTGTGCATATTCTACAATCATTGCACAGTTTGGGAGGCAACATATTTTTAAGACACGTCAAATAGTTCAATTGTCTTGTGTCTTCTTTGACATATTGAAATAATATCTGCAAAATAAAAGAAAAATATTATACAATATTCTCTTCATATCGACTCCTTAGTTAAGGGAATGGATTTAAATACACGTGTAATAGAGAAATTTAAAGCATCAAAATCTAATTAAATAATTTAATTAATATAGAAAGAATATTGTAGTTCAGATACATTACAAGAAAATCATTATAAAATTAAAGAGAAAACATGTTATAAATAAAGAAAGAAAAATATCATATAATGTACTACTACACACTTATTTCTATGAACAAATAATACTTGATATGCATAACTAATACACCCTTTTTAATCATTTGATGCATGGCGATACCTTGTTTTAAAGATCCCATTTTGACATAAGCTAGGAGCATGTTAACAAATGTTGTGGAGATAGGCCTTACAGCTACCAATTATATTTTCGTAAAAGTTTCCAACCCCTTTTCATTAAACCCATTATGTGCATATCCTACAATTATTCTTATCTATGAGACCACATCTCTTTCAGACATTTTGTCAAATAGTTCACATGCCCTATGCATGCTTCCATATTTTGCATACATGTGCACTAGGGCACTTGTAACTTGACATGAGACAAAAATATGGTTCTAATGATTTGTTTTGGCACATGTGAGAAGAATCTTGGCAAAGGTTGTGGAATCTATCTTTACACCTTTTGATTGCATTTTTTAACAATTTTCTAAGATATTTTTGATAACCACATTTATATATCCTACAATCATAGTAGTCCATGTATGTGAAACCATGTTCTTTTGAATTTTTTTCTCAAATAGTTCACATGCCTTGTGTATACTTCCACATTTTTTTATATATAGTGGTCACTGCTATAAGGTGGGACATTCATGAAAACCTTCCTAAAGGTCTTGTAGCACCTACTACCAAAATATGAGCATTAAGCACTTGTAAATAGTAAAAGCCTTTGATTAGCCACCAACATCAATTATGGGAACCCTTCTATTCAAAAATATTATTGAATTTGAAACACATTAGTTTATAGGTCATTTTAAGGAAAGGATATTTTGGTCATAGCTAGAGGAGTAATTTTTAATTTGGACAAATTTTGATATCTTTCCTCAAACTTACCCTCTTCTTTCCCAATCAACTCTAAGAATTTTTTGAGATAAATCTCATAGTTTGCAAGAGCCAAACTAAGCCATGTTTAGACTTCCACGATATAGGTCTTTAAGGGTTTCACACCCATGATGGCTATCTCTACTAGTGATTAATTGAGATGATCCATGGAATCTTACAAGAGCTCTATACAATATTCCAAAGCCATGCATATGTAGACTCCATTTTATAGGGGGATACTCTCAAATCCATGTTATAGGATTCTTAGAATTGATCCATGCTCAATTTATAGTACTATAAATGAAATTGTTGGGATTTTCTAGTTCAACACCAAAAAATGATAACAATGTTGAAACATAGAGCACTATGTATAATATTTTGTCATAAAATGAATTGATGAGCTTGGTACTCAATTTCAATCCACTATCATTGTGGGAAGAAGACATTCATCAAAATTTACAATCCTCACTAACACAATCATAGATAGAAGTAGTGTTGACAATACCACCATGATTACAATTCTTTTGGGTCAGGATGATCCATGGCTTGCTAAAATATTGTTAGATCTCATTGTCAAACACAAAAAATTGAGTAGGATTATTTTTTAAGAAAAAAACAAATGGCTACAGGATGTGTAAATCACATTAAATTTAATTAATGAAAATTGATCTAATCTAGAATATTTCCTTGTTTTCTAAAGTAAATACTTTTTGTACATTACTCAAAAATGACTAGTTTTTTATTGGAAGGTGAGAAAAAAAGAAACTAGACTAAGCTAGAAATATTTTAAACTTGGAAAATATTTTCACTAAGTTTAAATAATGCAGGAAATAAAAATATGTTGATTTATTGCAAATTGGCAACTATAATGGAACTTAGAGTTGAAAGATGAACCTCTCGATTAAGGATGCCTATGTTGTGTAGGTATTTTTGTGCAACACACAACCATCTACATGAATGTTGCAACATAGGATGTTGGTAAACTCATTTTCACCTTGAAATTTGTGCCCAATTAAATAAGAAATTAAAGAGAACAACTCCAAGAAATATAGAAAATAAAGTAAACTAATTTAATCTATGAAAATTTAAGAAATGAAAATGATGAACAAGAGAGGGAAAAGGAAGTGAAAACCCCCATGTATGATGAAGAACTACAAATGAAACTTGTATTTTAAATGAGAGGAGATTTTGGGGCTGCTTAGGAGCTTGTCATAAATTGTCAATACCCTATTTTATCTTTTGACCTCCATGGGAAGCCAAAAAGATATAAAATTATATATGATCTTATCCTATTTGTGTCTAGGAATTAAAAGTAGTGATCAAAGCTATGTATGACAATATTAGGTTTACAAAGAGTGACAAACTAGTGCATATGTGTGTGTAATAGAAATGGAGTGAAAACCCAATGGAGCTAAGTGCAAAATAGGATTTTTATTCCAATGGAAGTAAGTAAATAATAAAATAAGATCACTAACTACATAAAAAACAAGAACAAGGTCACCTCAACTTGTTTGAGAAGCTAGGAGAAACCAAGATGGTTCTATCATGTTTCCATGAACCTCAATGGAGTGTTGAAAAATATAGTGTAGTTCACATAGAGATACAATGTCAAAAGAGTGCTAATGAATGCTACAATTTTTTTTTGATATTTGAGAGAGTTTAACAAGAGATTGATAGAAATTGAGAGAAAGATTCATTCCAAATGAGCTTGGAAGGGGAAAATGGGTGTCCAAGGTCTAAGGAGGATTTATTGTAGAGAGGTTACCATTGAATTGGACACACAATAAATGGTGAAACACTTGGAAATGAATTTTCAAGAAACAATCTGCTATCATGGGATGCTAGCACATCACATGAATGTTTGTGTGTCACATTACTGTTCAGATAATTACATCTTTTAGAAATGAAAAAGACTAATAAATAACAAGGTTAATACATCTTAAATATGATTTTACACAAAAGAGACTAGGGGAGGGCATGGCATGACACTATGGGTGGGAAAAGGCTATGGAAAAGGTAAAATGAGCCTAAAAACATGTTAGATGATACAAACACCAAAGTGGTCCAAAACATGTGAAATTATAAGGGTATACAATTATCTACATTACATCTTCCCCCTCACTTTAGTAGGCTTATGAAACTAGGTTATATACTATGCTAAGATATTTAATGAAATATTAAAAAAATTATAATAGGATTCCCAAAAACATATTGCAAAGGGTACAAAACATTCTTAAAATAGAGTGATTATTCCCATAGGTTGAAAACTTACAAAATAAATAAGTGTAGTGTAGGAAAAAGTGTTCCCTTTTCAAACTTAATTTGGGAATAATTAATAATAAAATGAACTTAATTATGCCTTAATTTAGTGTTGTGTGCTTTATATGTTCACATTAAGTTTAGGGCCCTATTAATTAAAATGGACTTAATTGTGCCTTATTTTTTGTGTTGTAAGGTGTACCTTTACACTTTCACACTAATATAGGGATTTATTAATTGATTGAGGTTAATTTTCCTTAATTGGCCCCTTTAATTCAAATCCAAGCCTAATTAATTGCAATTTCTGAAGGATAAAACCTGACATTCATAAATTCCATGACATAAGGTTTAACATTGAACAATGTGTCCTAGGCAAGTGGCCTAGGACCCATTCGTCATAGGGCGAATGGGTCCTCACTTGCACTTAGGAACTAAATTAAAATTATGTTTTTGGTGGTTTTTCAATGATTTCAAATGTACATTCAGATGTCAGCTTGTGATATTTGAATTTTAGGAATTAATGTTAAGATATGTATAAATAAGAGGTTATTTCACTATGTTTCACCTAGAAAATCTAAGACTTCAAGAATTCTAGAAAAATTATGATCAAGTGTTATTAAGAGCATTTCAAGAGAAATTTCAAGGCATTCAAGGGTAGAATTATTGGAGATTATTGTAGCAATCAAGATTCCTATCATCATGTCAAATATTTATTGCATCATGCATGTTGTTTGAGCTAATATGTTGATGTAGTGTTCAATATCTATTCAAGCATTCAAGGACATTGTTTAAAATCAAGTTTCATGATCAATATCATCATCCATTGAAGTCAATTCATGCTAATTATAGATCTATATTCCAAGGTTCAAATAAGGTTTGGTGAGTTGTGGCATTGCATTTGTTCATTTATCATTCATTCATGCTTTTCTATTTCAAACAACATTTTTCTCTCTTTGATGTGTGATTGCAGATTTTAGGTTGAAGATCCTTTGAAGAGAAAAATTGAAGAAAGTTGCAAAGTTGTCAAAGTTACAAGAATAGTTGTCATATCACAAAAACTCCTCTACATAATTTATTTTCATCTGTCTGATAGTGAACATTGAGAATTTGGGAGTGCAGACCTAGCAGAAGAGACCCCAGAAAGCATTTTTCAGGAACCCTAGCCTGGACCCATTCGCCATAGGGTGAATGAGTCCTTAGTGAGCTTCAAAAGGTGACTTTTGGTGAAAGGTACACATTGTTTACCCTCTCCAGATCTGCCTTTTGATTACTATTTCTATCAAATTTAATTGTTGTTCTTCATTTGCATTTCATAGCTTGCATTTTGGAGTTTGTTTGATGGTTTTGATCTTTCTCTACAAAGTGCTATTTAGCTTATACCCCCATCCTTGTATAGATAGGAATTTTTTTGATTTATACCTTGATTAAATGACTCACCTTTTTTGGTTGTTAGTTACTTCATTGTCTTGGATCTCATTTCCTTGAATGAAATTAGGGAAATAGGTCTTTTTGGTGAACCCCCTTCATAACATTTTTCCACCTCACCTATTTTCACCTTTTCATTGTGGTGAACCTAAGTTTGATCATTGAATTTTCTAATTTTTGAGTCATCTTTCATCCTAGATTTAAATATTTCATTCATTTGCATCTCTTTGCATTGAATTGAGTCTCATTTAGGGTGTCTAGTTGCATTTAACTTGGCATTTCATTTAAGGGTTTTTATTTCATCTTCGCATTCTTTAAATTTGAAAAATACAAAAAAAATCAGTCATCTTGCATATCACTTACAAAGAATTATATAATATTCATTTACATTTAAAAATTAAAACAAAATTCCATATCAAATTAGGTGTCCTAGGTTGTAATTTTGTCAAATTTTGCATTTGCATTTAATCTTCATTTCATAGAAAAATAAAACTGAAATTTGTTCTATCATATCAGAATCTGGAAACCATTGAAATTTACTCAGAATTTTGTAAAAGAAAATTAAAAAAACCCTCATCTAGGACCCATTCGCCCTAGGGTGAATGAGTCCGTGATCAGGCCATATTTTGATTTTTTGGGCTTTAAAACATTCATTTTTGCATTCCTATTGTTGTTATTAGATCTTTGTTTCTATTTGTAGAAATTTTGTTTCTTCAATTGGGTCATATTTAGCTTAATTTGATAAAGTTAGTGTATTGTATGATCTCAAAATTGCATTTATAAAACATTATTTTTTAGGTTTTTGCATAGTGTAATCATAAAATTACCTTGTTTAGAATCTAAAAATTGCATTTACATATTGCATACTAGGTCATCGCATTGCATTTTACCCACTTTCTATTTTGGGTTGACATTGAGTTTTTGAAACTTGTATGAGATTTACAACTTGGTGTCCTATTAGCAATATTGTTGTGAGATGTAGTTCGAGACTCATTTCTTCCTATGATACACCATTCATTGTGGATCTTGGGTTTTCTAACTCTCTTTCTAATAGTGTTGATAATCAACCCCCTATGGATCATAACTTGCATATCTCATTTCCAATGACTTCCTTACCTACAACCAATGTGCATGATGTTGTTCATATCCCACAAGAAAGTGTAAGAAAAATGGATGAAGGCATAGAAAATTTACAAGAGCTTGTGCTTAATGAAAACATGGACACTAGTATCATTCCTACTTTACAAAATCTAAGGAAAATGCTTAAAAATGAACACAAAATACAAATTTTATGTAGTCTCGGTTGCCTCCTTCACGAGAACTTAAACAATCAAGAGAATGATAGCATGCATGCCTTGATCAACTTTATTGAAGCTAAACCCTGTATGGGCCAAACAAAAATGCCACTTGACATTGTTTTCTCACAAAAAGACATAATCAAACATGCCCTCGATGGTCCTCTTTACATAGCTAGAAGAATCAATGACAAGCCTACCAATGGGATATTAATTGATCTTGTCTGTGTAGAGAACGTGATCACTGAAGGATTCCTATTTGTGCATGAACTCTATCAAGATACACATGAAAAACCAAAAGCATGGATCAAGATGCATAATGGTTTAGCTTTTCCTATGATAGTCTCGATAAATCTCCCTCTAAAGGTTGGACCGAAAACATTAAATGTATCATTCACCATCATCCCGTCGCTGGACCAATTTCATGTGATGTTAGGTTATCTATGGCTTCACTCCATGAATTTCATCCCATTGGTTGTGTATAAATGTTTAAAGTTTCCTTTTGTAAATGAGATCTTTATTGTGCATCATAGTGGCTTTAACCCTGTGTCTTCCCATGGGAACTTTTCATTGGATTTCTTTTGGCTCGAGCCTATTGAACCTATTAAACCCCGTGAAGACTTCTTTTTCAAATCATATCAAAATTTTAAGGCAAAGCGCATAGAAAAATTATTCCTTAGAAATATACCTCAACCCGTGATTGAGCCACCTATCCTTGATGAAACCATGATTGAACTATAAACCCTTCCAAATATCCAAGAGTAGCCTATGACAAATGGTGCAAGGGTACCCACAGTTCTTCATGCCTCCAAGGGGTCATAAAAGTTGATATTTTGTTTTTTTTTGGTGTTTTCCATGTAATAAGGTCTAAGAAGACCATTTCATGTTTATTTGGGTCTAGTTTGAGTTCTTAGGGGTGTGTTAGTGTGCAAATGCAAAAAATTTCAAAGTTGCACAATGTTGTAAGAGCAACTTTTGCATTTTGTTGTCAAATTGAAGTTTGGTTGCAATATGAACCATTGTAAGTTGAAAAGGGGTTAATGAACTGTTGGAATATGATGGGTATCTATTTAAAAGACCTTGTGTGATCGAAGGCAGGGTTGGAGTGGAAGTTTTGGAAGTTGAAGCAATAAAGAACTTTGTTTTCTGCATTTCTGAACGTTTCCTTGTTCTTTGATGTAGTATTTATCTATACGATCCTGTGATGAATTGAAATTGATTGTGGTCAATTGTGCATTAATTCTAATTTTTGTTTCACTTAGTTTCATTCGTTTTCATCAATATTTGAGAAAGTTAGAGTAATTTTAGTATGGACTAGTCTAAACCCTAGGTAGGGTAACAAAGGAGTAAGAAAAATGCATATATTTCCATTACACCAATGAAAACCATTCAAAATTGGTGGAATGGCTTGTTAGGAAAATTATTTCAATATTTCAAATTTTCAAGAATAGGGGTGGAGGCTCGCACATGTGGAGGTGTTGTAGTGGTTTGATACCTTCATATATCAAGCCTAGGAACCCTAGAGGCTTAGGGAAATGGTTGTAGAACCTTTGGAGATTGATCTACCTGATAGGAGAAGGTTAATTGGGCTAGGTGTGGTATGTTGAAGGCATTAGAATGAGTTTTTAATCTCTATGAAGCCCTAAACACATTTGGAGCAACCTAGTTGAGTGATTATGCCTAGTTGAGAAAGAGGACAGTCAAAATTTGAAGCCTTTCGTACAAAGAACCTTACACTGGTTTTGAGATATGTCCAATAATGGTCAAATGGGTATTTGAAACAAGTTTTCTTTTTTGAAGATCAGTTGGGGTTGTGGAGCTATGTCCAAAAATTCCTTTTTGAAAGACTACAAGGAAGAACAAGGGTTTATGAAGGAAAACCCACTTTTGATGAACAAAGGAACTTATTTAAGGTTGTTTTGAGTTTGACTACCCTTTCTCTACATAAAATTGGTATTAGAGCATAGGTTTGATCTGAAGAGGAAAATTTGAAAGGAAGAAGAAGCAAAGATGCCTCCAAAAGGGAATCCACTAACCAAACAGATAAATAAATTGAAGGAGAGACATGCGAGAGAGATGAGAGAAATGAAGGAGAGGCTTGTTGCTCTGGAAACAAGTTAGAAAAGAGGAATGGTAATAGGAGACTTGAGTGACCAAGAAGAAGAAGGGGAAGATAAAAGTTCCTAAGGAGGATCTGAGGAAGAGATGGATCCTGATGACTTGAGGATGGAAAAGCTGTTGAAAGTAGTCAAGGGAGAAGGACCCAAAATCAAGATGGATTTACTACTGTATGAAGGAAAATTGGATAGTGAATAACTCCTAGATTGGATAGGAGCATTAGATAACTATTTTGAATATGAAGATGTGCTAGAAAAAAAAGGGTGAAGTTGGCCAAGACAAAGTTGAAGGGCTATGCCTTGCTTTGGTGGGATTATGTACAAGATGAAAGGAGAAAGAAGGGAAAGTCTAAAATCACCTCTTGGGATAGGATGGTTATTAAACTGAAAGGAAAATTCCTACCAAGTGACTATAACATTCAGTTATTCAAAAGGCTTCAAAATCTCAAGCGAAAAGAGATGGATGGCAGTGCCTATACTAAAGAGTTCTACAAATTGAGCATAAGGGAAGGCCATGTAGAAGATGATGTGGAAAAAGTGGAAAGATATCTCAATGGGTTGAGATACAACCTTCAAGATCAACTAAGCCTAAAAAATCCAAGAATAGTGGAAGAGTGTTACCAATTGGCCATCAAGGCTTAGGATAAGTTGAAAAGAAGGCAAGAAAAGTAAAGAAAGGGTAGAGGAAGGAATTCTAGAGGAAGAGGGGCATTTTTTGATTCAAGACAATCATATGAGAGTCAAGGGGAGGCAAGTATAGTTCAAGAACAAACTTTTGATTCAATGGGAAGATTTAGAGGAGGTAGATCAGATTCTAGGGGAAGATTTGGAAGCCAAAGAGGAGGTTCAAGTATCTTTACTGGGAAATGCTATAAGTGCAACAAATTTTCAGGCCATCAAGCATGGCAATGCACTAAAAGTTAGTCCACTACTTCATTTGGAGGAGAAAGAAGAAATCAGTTTGCACAAGCAGAGGACAATGAAAGTGTGAATTCTCCATCATTTAATGTTGATCTAGAAGTTGGTGAGTCTCTCATGGTGAGAAGAAATTTGATCAAATTACCAATGGAGAAAGAGCCACCATAGAGAAATTCTCTTTTCAAAACTACATGTAAATGCTTAGGTAAATGTTGCAAAGTAGTGATTGATTCCAGCAGTATAGATAATTTGGTTTTAGTTGAAATGGTTGAAAAGCTTAAGTTGAAAAGAATCCATCATACCACTCCATATATAGAATCTTGGCTTAACAAAGTGCAACAAGTAGTTGTGAATGAACAAAGTTGGGTAGATTTTCACACAAGGATAAGGTTTTATCTGACATAAGACCAATGGATGTTTGCCATTTGCTTTTGGGAAGGCCTTGGCAGTATGATAGGAATTCCAAATATGATGGCAGAAAAAAAACATGTTATAGAAGAAATGGAGTTTCTTACACCCTCACACCATTGAAAGATGAAAGCCAAAACCCACAAGTGGAGTCTAGAGTGATGTCAATGGGTACAATAGAGTTTTTAAAGCCAATAAAATAGGAAGAGGTAGGTAATACAATGGTAAGAAAACCTAGGATTGTTCTAACATCAACAAGCATTGAAGAGTTTCCTTGGGAAGCTCAGGATGTATTGAAGGATCATGTGGACATAGTGGTGGAAGAATTTTCTGACTTTTTTCTTCCACAGAGAGATGCTAGTCACTAAATGGCCTTTGTATTAGTGGTTGGTCTATCATATATAGTAGCCTATGACAAACAAATTGAAGAACATAATTTTTCTGAGGAAATAGATGGTGTCAACATAAATGATGTACTTGTTTGGAAGGTTGCAAATGCAAGAAATTTGGATGCTAAAGGCAAGAGGATTGTTGTGAAGGAGATTGTAGAGTTGAGCAAGCAATGCTTGAGGGAAAGGGGAAGTATAGAGTGGCATAATGATCAAACTAAGTTGTAGATGGAAGATGGAAAGTTAGACAAGCATCCACTACAAGTGGAGCAGTAAAAGAGATTTGTAGATGTTTGTAAGTGTAATACTGAAGGTACCAAGGTTAGTTATGATTTACTTCTTTTAGAAGAGGGTAGTAACACTGATCAAGAATCCATACTTGATGAAATGATGGTTAGAGACAAAGAGAGAAGACAAAATGCTTTTGATGAGATTGCAAACTTGAGAGATAAGAAACCTAAGGTGAAAATGAAACAAGCCATTGATGGAGAACAGGGTACTATTGGAATGCATGACATCCATAAAACAAAAAGGGATCAATTATAAGGTGGAGGTGTAGATGCAAGCAAAGGGCAGTTGTGAGCAAAGGATCCATTGATTTCAAGATTGTAGACTTAGTTATTAATTTGTACTCTTTACAAGTGGATGTTGTTGCAAGTTATGATGTAGGTTTCCAAGCCTTTATATATGGTAAGTGGTCATGATGTAGGTTTTTTGTTGTAGGTATTAACTCAAGAGGAGCTTGAGTTATTTTCTTCCCTGGGAGTATGGTGCAAGGGCACCCATAGGTTTTCATGTAATAAGGTATAAGAAGACCATTTCATGTTTGTTTGGGTCTAGTTTGAGTTCTTAGGGGTGTGTTAGTGTGCAAATACAAAAATTGTCAAAGTTGCACAATGTTGTAAGAGCAACTTTTGCATTTTGTTGTCAAATTGAAGTTTGGTTGGAATATGAATCATTGTAAGTTGAAAAGTGGTTGATGAATGGTTGTGTAGACATCGAAAATATATAGATTGATATCGCACACTCAATCCTAATCTACTAACATCGTTTCATCCTGAATCATCCCTCTATCTAACCATTTAATCAAATAGCCTTATTTGATTAAATTCATCATAATTCCCCTTTTAATTAAATAAATCCCTCGATTTAATTAAATCATTATCTTTGTGTAATTAGCTAGGTCATTTCATCTTCCTATCTTTGATTTAATTAAATAATCCATATTATTTGATTAAATCTCTAAAGTTCATCTAATTAAATTAAATAAATAAAACATTTATCTAATTTAATCTAAAATCACCCCCTTTGGTTAAATAAATCAAAAATATTTATTTAACTAAGTCTAAATCATTCTCTTCTCATTTTGAGTTATTTAAATCCTAAAATCTAAGTCAAAATGGTGAAATAAACTAACATCATTTAAATTAATCAAATCACGATCAATGATAATCCTAATCACTCAAATCCTCTAGATTTTGCAATTTGCACATGAAAATCAATTTAATTGATTTATAAATCATCTATTTTCATTCAAAAAGGCATCAAAGATGGAATATTCCTCAAATTTGAAATCTCCCCCCAAAAGGACTTGTCCATCCAACAAAGCATTTAAGGCTCTTACATTGTCTCTTACATGTCTCCCACTTGGCATTTAACTCATCTTTCATCCCCCCTAAACATGTCATCTCATAAAATTCAAATTTCAAACTTGCACATGGATCAAAATGTACTCAACCTTCATCCTATCAAATGTTGACAAGTGGCACCTTGCCATTGGTTGAATGTTAGTCCCACATTGCTTCATTTTTGGCATTCATCTATCTTGATATTCTATAAATGAAGAGCTCATCCTTCATTTTATCCATCCACAATCCAAGCAAAGTTACCATGCTCAAATATCTCTTGAATTTCATCCATTATCCTTGAGTCATAGCTAGGTTTTGTATATTTTTGGCTTGAAGTCTTCATTCTTCACCAACAAAGTGGATCAATCTCTTCAACATTCGAAGCTTGCATCTTAGGAATTGGGAAAGGGCCAATTTTCGCATCAAATTGGCACCAATTCCCCCATGGGATCACGATTTTGCACATTTAAATTAGGATTCAATCTAGTTTTGTCATTTATATTGTGTTCTTCATTGTTTTCTTTCCTATTTTGAATTTGTAAATGGATTTCATGGGGAATCCTTGTTTTGGCTTGCAATATCTAACTTGAGGTGTTTATTCTCCTTGTTTTGCAGGTACTAGGAAAAGGGTTCGCACATTTGGCGCTAGAAGGAGGGTTGGATATCATTATTTCTAATCTTTTCTTGAAATTTTTGCGTTTTTCTTCACATACAGGAAATTCCAATATTGGGAGCTTAGTGTAGCTTTTTTCGCACTATGGGCTCGTTAGCGTCGCTCTACAGCACTGCTTAAAACACAAACTCCGCCGCTGGACTCGTCCTGCCAAGATTTTTGAATTTCAAACTCCGCCGTTGGACTTGCCGACCTGCAGAAACTTTCAAAAAATATTAAACTCTGACACTGGACGTAAACTGTGATGTTGGACAAAAATTGCAACTCAGTTGAGCTCTCTGTCCTGACACAAGCGTCACTGACTGGTAAGCAGCGCTGTGAGAGCACCGCTGAGAAGACAAACTATGACGCCATTGCGAGTTGCGACACTGGGAGATAGTAAAAGGGGAAATCTGATTTTTTAGCACATGCTTTTAATTTATGATTAATTTATCTTCTATTTTTTGTCTTTTAATTTTTGTACTTTTCCAGAATCTTATTTGTTTTTATTCTTTGTAGGTTGGAGATCGAAAACAAAGAAAGAAGGAGCATGAGGGGCTATGTCTTACAAAATCAAAGTGTTTTTAAACACTTTAGTGTTTGTTTAACACTATTTTGAGGATTTGTTATCTTTTCATTCTTAGGACACTAATCTTCCTTTGGGTTTAAAAAGAATCTTTTTGTTTATTTCTTGCAAAGGGCTAAAATGAACAATAGGATCAACAACTTACTAGATTTTGTTTCATGGATTAACAATTGAACCAAGTGTCTATCATTTGTGATTTGGTGCTCTAAAACAAACTCACATTTTGCTTTTGGGGATTTAAAAAGAACAAGAGTAAGTTTGTTTTTTGTGAGGGCTTACTTAAACTAAAGGAATTGAAAAATGACATATGCGCTTCTCTCGCACTTTATAGTGATCTTGAGAATCAAAAGGCCTTTTTTATGACTTTAGGGTGAGATAAAGTAATCACTTCTACACTTTGATTTGGGTTTAAAATTGAACAAGATCTTGTGCAAGTGTGAGTAGAGCATCATCGCGTATATTCTCTTTCTTTGAGTCATCAAAGATTGATCGAGTTACAGATTTTTTCTTTGCTTGCTTTTGTTTATCCTAGAGAGCCTGCCTTGGGGAAAAAGTACTCACCCAATGGAATGGCTCAACTGGTAACACTCTAAAGCCAAGAGTATTTCCAACCGGGATATAAATGTGGGTATTGGAGTAAACGCCAGTATCACGTGGTTGGCTCCGACGAGATGGATCGAAAGGGGACTCTCGCCATATGGGTCAATCTCCACGAATGGAAAGTCTGAAATAGAACCCTTATTTTTTAGTGACCAATTGATCCATTGAGCGAGTTTATCAAAGTGGTGCATTGGAACTTAGATTCCAAGAAGTTACTTCCATGTCCGATCTTGGTTAAATATAAAGGTTAAGACTTCATTCTTAACATACCTTTATATTTTTTCCTTGGTTGCATGTAAAATCATCTCTTCTACTATGAAGGGCATGAGGCAAGCCCACCAAGAAAAATGTACCAATTGAGCTAGGGTGTTATATTTCTTGTGAGTCAGTTTGAAAACACAATGCTTTAATCGAAAACATTGGAAAACCAACATTCAACATGAGCATCAAATCTCAAACCCTTTAGGAGAAGCAAATATCTTTGAACGAATTCACATGTTATTGCTTGCCCTTGGGATTCATATCCTTAGAGGCTTCTGAGCATTTGGATTTCATCTCAATTTTCTCCTACTAAGGTCAACAATAGGAAACTCTTGCCTCAAATTTCCTTGGTTTTCGCATAATACACTTTGCGAGATAAGGGGAAAGTTGAGACATTAGACATATAGATTCAAATCTAATCAAGAGTGTTTTTGTGGTAAAAAGAATCCATTAAGCAAAGATTAAATCAATTGGACCCCACATATGTGTTTGGCATCCTTTGGTCATATGGTTTTCATGCAAACATTGGTTTTTTGATTTTGAATTACTCTTAGAGAAAGGCATGTTCTTCACTATCTTGGTCTCATAAACAAGTCCTTCCTAGGTTCATGTAGGATCAAATTGAACACTTCATCCACCCCAAACATTTGTCATCTTCATCCCAAAAACAACTTTAGAGCTTTGAAAACATTAGTCTAGACTTGGGTAAATCATCAAATTCAAAATCACCTTGTTTAGTTAGGTGTATGGGAATGCATCCTTTCTCATACATTTAATTAAATCAGCAATCCTTTGAACAAGTTCATCCTAAGATCACATCCAACATCTTAGGGTTTTGCAAGTTCATTATCCAAATCAAACCAATCAAAATCAAACCCTAAGTCTAGCATTGATCCAAAGGTCCTAAACGTTCAACACTCATATCATTTCCCCATTTCATCCTTCATCTCGTCATTGGTCTTAAGAACCTTAGAGTTCACTTTTACAACAAGGTCAAAACACAAGAGGAACATGGAATATAAACTTGATCCATACATCATGAGTAATCCAAGTCAACTAAGCTATCAAAGCCTTACAATACCGATTGATTATCATAACTCACACTTATACAATCCATACATGGGATCATTACCTTCTACAAATGTCAATGGCACAACAAGTGTGAGTATGCCCAAATCAAAGATTGGAACACATTTCCTGATGGTAGATCTAAATCCAAACCTACAAGTTCTCCAATCGAACAATCAATGCATGGGCCTTCAAACGAACAACGAGAATGTACCAAGTACAAGTTTTTGAAACATGAATTCAACAAACTTTGGGATAAATATGGTTGCAAATCATACAAATATTGTTCAAAATCCAAACAAGATGTTAACAACTCCAAGTCAAGGTAACACCATGCAAGATCAGAGTTACCTAAATCAAGGCAATGTGATTCCCAACATCAACAATGTTCAATTTCAACCCATAATGCCAAATTTGAACATCATCCCAAATCAGAACATTGTCCAAAATCAAACACAAGTACACACTCCAAATCTTCTTAAACAAAAGCCAAATCAAGGGATTCAAGATTGAAATCAAGATCAAATATGGTGAGATCAAATTGCTGCACTTACCAAAATAGTTGAGTCATTACACCAAGAAACATCTCCACTGCCATTATCCATATCAACATCATTCCTTGGTTTAGGGCTTCCCCCTTTACCTAGCACCAATCACTCCATCCAAATCAATCCACCTAACACCAATCAATCCATCACATCAAATCCTTTGAATATACCATCAACATCACACCAACAGATGGTATCTAATCAAATGACAACATCAAACCCGACAAAACAAAATATGGTTTTCCAAATACCTATCACCTTAGTCATTCCAACCATCCCTATAACTTCGATCATTCCAACCACCACTATCATGCCCATCACATCTCAAACCCTCACAA
Organism: Sequoia sempervirens; assembly: GCA_007258455.2. Lineage (NCBI taxonomy): Eukaryota > Viridiplantae > Streptophyta > Pinopsida > Cupressales > Cupressaceae > Sequoia > Sequoia sempervirens. Next base: position 305,787,769 of record VDFB02000003.1, on the reverse strand, counting down.
TCACTCCAAGCGTATCTCAACCACTCATCACTACATCCAACACAATTCCAAATCCACCACCACTACCACCAAAACCAAATGAAGCAAGACAATATAGCATTGCGTTGAAAGCTCACTAGGCCTACCAAAAGGCCATCCAATAATATCTAGCCACGCAACAATCAAGAAAATCTCAACAAGTGCAACAAGCCTCTCAAGCTACCCAACAAACACAAGCACAAACACGAAAAAGGATAACTATTGGGGATAACGATGAACATTCAACCACTGGTGATAGTATTGACAATCTCCCCACCACAATTTTTGAAAGCAATGATCAAGATCTATCCATCAAAGAGCACATTGAAGATGTTTCTATCTCATCCGAAGATCAAATCAACATAGGTGAAGAGTCATTTTTCAATCATGATCAAAATCCACCAACAATACTGGACAATGATCTAATTCAAGAAATGTCAACATCACTTGACCCTATGGTTGAAGACATTCACAATCTCTCAACCACAATTAATGAAAGCAATGACCAAGATCTCTCCATCGATGAGCACCTTGAAGATGTTTCCACCCCACCCGATGATCAACTCGCCATACATCAAGAGCCACTTTTTAGTGATCTATTTCGAGGAGTGTTAGGATTATTTGATCCTATTGACATAATGCATGATCCATTGACCTATGATCATGTTGAAAATGTCTCTACATCACCTAATGAGTTAGAGGACATATCTCAAGAATTTATTCCAAAGCAAGATCAAAATCTTCCACTAAGGTTTAGCAATGGTCCTTTCCAAGACATGTTGACCCTGTTTGACCTCATGGTTACATATATTGAAGGAACTCTGAACTTGGCACTTGATATAAGTCCACTCAAAGATTAGGAGGATATTGAGCTGCTTCCCATTCCTAATGACGACATCCAAGAACCCTTTGTAAGCAATCTGATAGGGTAGGGTTGGATGGAACACTCACTATCCCTTTGGTGTCACTCTCCACCTTCTTAACCTATAGGCCCTAATACTTGTTAGGCACCCCTGGTTCTCCTGGCCAACCCTATTATCATCTCCATTTTCCCTAACCAAGCCAATCTTGGTGCTCTCTCTGCCATTCTCTCCTTAGCCCTTAATCTTCCTAAAGGCTAGCTAAACCTCCAACCTTCACTAATTCATTTGCAGGGGTGTGTGATGTCTCCCATAGCTTTAAGATCATCCTCTTAGGGTTATTGATCATCCACCAATCTCCAATTCTCCATCGCTCTCACCAAACCCTCTTCTAGGGTTAGAAAAGGCTACAAGCCCTAGAGCCCCAATTAGGTCTCCTAACCCGAGAAAAGTGGAAAGTATGCCAAATTCTCCAAATGAACCCAAACATTTTCTTGGGATTCGTGATACCCTTACCCACACCTTGAATATTTTTGGGGTTTGGAGCCTCCACTATCCGTACACTGCTCCAACCCTTATCTTAGCAAATTTAGGCTTGTTTTAAGCCAGTTTCTGACCTTCTTGAGAATAGTCAGTTTGTTTGCCACTTCCCAGTCTATGTTGAGCCTCCTTGTTACCAAGCCTCTGCAAAGAAATCCTCATCCACTCCACACTATGGTTCACTAGGAGATTGGCACCCCTGCAACCTTAGTGCTCTGTACTCTTTGACTGTCCTAACCGGGCACTGCCAAGCTCACCTAGGAACAGTCTCTTGCCATGGATTCATTACTCCTAAGGAATCCTACCTCTACATTATGTACAAACATGGAGCCTAGCCTCTATTTCCAAGAACCCATACACTAGGTACAGGGAAAACACGGTCTAGAGCTCCATTTCTTCAAACCTATCTGGTTTAGACCAGCAATAGGGTACAAGTGAACTATTTACAAACTATGAATGGAAAAAAATCAAAAAGACTAGAAAATGGCACACACAACTTATATTCTATCAACACTACATCCTACATGCAAAACAGTAACAGATTCAATCCATTTAAACCCTACTTTCAGACAGAAATCAGAAAATGATACACAAAAGCATTATTTTCTTTCAATCCACTAAGTATTTACACAATAACAAGACTTCCAACCCTCCTCTCAGGTTGAGGCTCACCTTAAATAAGGTCCCTCAATTAGTTATCTTCCTTGGTTGGACTTATTCAAGACCTAAAAGTAAGAGTTGTAAAATCCACCATGTTTTTCAATTCTTGCCAATTATTAGCAACCTAAGCAAGTTTAGTTCCTCAAACCATCCATCCTCTTCACTTCTTATTCTACTGATCACAACAGATCAAGACTTATTCATAAACCTCAAATGCTAACTAAATGGTCAACATGACCTCAAAATAACACAACAAAATGGAACTTCATTCTTAGACTCACAAATTTTCCTTGTGCTCCTTAATGCTTCCTAGGTGCTCTTGCACCACAATCCATCCTTTAAAACTGGTCCATGTCAAGAACTTGATCCAAAGCATGTTGAGAGCAACTCCGAAATCATTCAAAATCAAGAATTTGTATCCCCAAGATACTACAATGATTTAATGGAAACTCTCCTATCTATGCAAGATGCACATACTCCTCCATCTACCCATGAGATGCTTTCTGCAGATGAACATGTAGATGATCTTCATTCAGAATAGGATTCCATTACTCCCGATATTACCACACAAAAAGAGTAGATTATTGATTCCTACAGTCAAACTGAGTTGTCAACATCAGAATCAGATATATCCCAAATTCAGACTGAGGACATCATGTATGAGGAAACAAGTCAGATAGAACAGGATATTCCAGAGTTAGCAGAGCAGCAAATGGAAATAATGTCATCTACAATGATCATTGATCAGAGAATGCATTCTAAACAAGATTTCTTAGAATAGGCGGAATCAAAGCATGAAGGTACTACTACCACCATACTGGGGGAAACTTCATCTCAAGCAAATTTCAACATAGGGAGCATGAAGAATCCTTATGATGAAACTGATGTCAATACTACAACCATTCATGTCATGAATCTTCATCCACCCATCACCCCATCCATGAATTGGGACCAACGTCAAAAGAAATAGTTGAATCAAAGTACGAAGAATGTTATCAAAGCAAAAGAAGTTGAGAAGCATAATGGAAAAATCAAATACAAATGGATACCAAAGAATACAAAGAAAGATCATCCCTATCAAACTCCATCAGTCAAAGAAACTATGGGGAAAAATAAAAAAGGGAAAAGTATCCATCAAAGATGTCCACAAAAGAAAAAGTAGGATTTTCAAGCAACGTACAAAGTGTATCAAGCAGTTGGTCCTAATTCTATGCACACTTCCATATCCACCCATCATTGCTCATCTTCCCAAGTTTGGAGAGTCAAAGATTCCAAGCTGTCAACCAATCCATCTTTTATCCCTAAACACACTCCATCCACACCTCCATGCATGATATCCAGTTCTCACATTGACCATGTATTGGCAATGACCCTTCATCATAAGGATTCTGAAGGAACTCTATCACAATGTGCGGACAAAGAAAGGGTTAACCCCAGTATCAACGAAGCAGATCAGAAATCTCAAAAGTTGCATTCAAGTGCACGTATCTTAGCAAAGAAACTTCTTCAAGCAGGATATTGATGGAACATTATGAAAAGGGCATCTACATCAGCAACACCTTGTGATTGAGCATGATCTCTAAAATCTTTCAGAATAAACCAAAAAAATCAAAAAATATGAAAATCCAAAAAAACTTAGAAAAAGGATTGAAAATAGTAAAGAGAAAAATTGTCCTCTAGTGAAAACCGCATGGGCAGCGCTTTGGGTAGGTACCATGATGAAAACCTAGAAAACAGTTGTCATGTGTAGAATCGAGCATCTGTGTGCGCTATTTCATGTGAAAGCATCTCATCCCATCCATAATAAATCTAGCATTCCATCCATCTTATCCATAATAAATCCATTCATCCATAAACCATTGATCCAATCCATTTTCATCCATCTACATCCATCATCCAAGTTATCTTGATCTTGATGAAAGTATGGGGCACACTTTACACTTGCTTATGGTAAAACATCTTAACATGGGCCGTTTTCATTAATCCTATCCTATGCAGCATTATCTGAGCCATGAAGCATTATCCAAATGAGAACTCTTTATTCGAACACCTTATCTTATCGCAAGATAATCCTTGGAATCCTTTGCATGCTTGCCATATCCATCCATCCATGGCATTCCATAGATTGCTAGACACTGGGGGCAGATATTTACATCTTGCTTCGGGAATAAATCTTGATCTATATCCTCCAACTTATGTGGTGATCCAAACATTGGAAAATATGAAATCAATTTTTTCAAGCATCTATCCAAATTAGTAGCCAATGTCATATTTTGACAATAGGATTTTCCTTATCAAGTGTTATCTTCAATCGAACACTGATCCAAAAAATCAATATTAGTCACATCTAACACACCCTTCAAACATCACATCAAATCATTCAAACAACTTTTGTTCCAAACCAAGCTTCAACAATCCTGATCAATCAAATCCAATCAATCCACAATCTTAGGATATCCTTCCTGATCATTGTGTTGCTTAACACTATTCTTGCATTGTTGTGCATCCTCAACATGTTATCGTCATCAATCCTGATCAATCCAATCCTTGCATTGTTGTGTATCCTCAACAATGTTATCATCATCATCAATCCATCGATTCAATCAGTCAACCTTAGCTTGGTTTTTAACAAAATCCCAAAATAGAGCACTGATAGCATCATACACATCCTTATCCAAATCATCAAAATCATGCAAAAATCCAAAAACATTCAAAACACAAAAAATCCACAAAACAATCAAAAAGTCAGAAAACATAAAAAACATTGAAATCCTAACTATGTCGTCTCTGAGCTTAAACGTAGGCAAGGCTAATCTTTTATCAGCCCCCGAGATAGAAAAATCCAAAAACATTCAAAAAACATCAAAATCCAAAAACATTCATAAAATGTCAGAAAACCCCAAAACATTTGAAAAATCCAAAAACCCAAAAACAGCCTCAAAACATTGCAAAACATCAAAAACATCCAAATATTTGAAAAAATCCATCCATCTCATTTCACAATCACCCACAATAATCAATCATCCATAATAAAACAATTGTCACCTTCACCCTTTGGCAAAACAAACAAAAACAATCACAACAATCAACAAAAGCAAACATCAAATGCAAAATCAAAAGAAAACTACAAACCTTTAAATACAAAATCAAACTCTTGATCATTTGCAAACATGTAAATCAACTTTATGTCAACAGCTTATCAACCCATCATCATCCTGTACAATGCATGTCCTAGGATATATCGTTCTGACAATGGGCATCATTTTGGATATCACCTTGGATTCTTATCCTATCAAAACACATCCCTTTGGTTGAAGGTGTGAAGAACATTGGCTTCTTTGTGTACTTGATCTTTTCTTTTGGTTTATCTTATTGTGCTCATTCCAAGGACCTCTCAATGATGTCCCCAACGAAGGGATTTAAAGAGATAGGAATAGGGAAACGATCATTATCTTTTTATCTGTTGTGCTTGTTGGATGTTATTGTAATATAACTTGGTGAATACTTGCTTTGTTAGGTATGTCCTAGCAAGGTTTCTGTATGTCAAGTGTGAACAGGAATACTCCTATTTGTTTGTCGAGTCAAAGTCCATCACACTAGGTACAATGCCATCCTGGTTCTTTATACCTTGATGCATCGTATCTAGGTGTGTTATCAAACAATAAGGTAATTGGCCCTTTTAAAATCCCAACTCCTTGGTACTCAAATCATCATCATCATCATCATCATCATCATCTCATGTCTTGTTGGAATCTCTTGTTTTCTTCTATCTCTTACTTTTTGTGCTAACATGGTACCATGATAGTTAATTTTAAATCAACGCTAATGCATCCATCCTGCATCCACAAACCATCTGCATATCATATCATATCATATAAGAAACATTGGTCATCTCGCATGCATTGCATTTCATCATTGCATAATATAGATTGGTTATTCTAGGCATCTCATAAACCATAGATTTATTATCCATTGCATAATCATAAAAGCGTCATCATATCATATCATGAACATCCACATCATCCATGCATCATCATATCATCTATTACATATAAATATCATAATCATCTCATCATCAATAATGTCACTATCATGGTACAAATCAGGATCAAGTGGGTGTAATATATCAAAATAGGCGTGAAGCTACCCATTACTGATGACTGTCTACATTATCAAATCTATCTACATCAAATATTTGAGCTGAACTAATCTTGAACCTCTTTGTCGAGAGATTGACCCTCAAATCAAACCTCTTCGCCCGATCTCGTGAGGGGGTAGTATACCAACGTAATTCTTCATTCGCTGGGGCAGCAGTGGGGCATCCAAAAAAATTAGAGAAATTTTGACTTTTGCTCATGGAAAGATTATTCTTTGAACCAACGCAACAAGTGCATCACTTCAAAGAGGGGAAAAATGTAGACATCGAAAATATACAGATTGATATCACACACTCGATCATGATCTACTAACAACATTTCCTCCTGAATCATCCCTCTATCTAACCATTTAATCGAATAGCCTTATTTGATTAAATTCATCATAATTCCCCTTTTAATTAAATAAATTCCTCGATTTAATTAAATCATTATCTCTGTGTAATTAGCTAGGTCATTTCACATCTTCCTATCTTTGATTTAATTAAATAATCCATATTATTTGATTAAATCTTTAAAGTTCTAATTAAATTAAATAAATCAAACATTTATCTAATTTAATCTAAAATCACCCCCTTTGGCTAAATAAATCAAAAATATTTATTTAACTAAGTCTAAATCATTCTCTTCTCATTTTGAGTTATTTAAATCCTAAAATCTAAGTCAAAATGGTGAAATAAACAACATCATTTAAATTAATGAAATCATGATCAATGATAATCCTAATCACTCAAACCTTCTAGATTTTGCAATTTGCACATGAAAATCAATTTAATTGATTTATAAATCATCTATTTTCATTCAAAAGGCATCAAAGATGGAATATTCCTCAAATTTGAAATCTCCCCCCAAAAGGACTTGTCCATCCAACAAAGCATTTAAGGCTCTTACATTGTCTCTTACATGTCTCCCACTTGGCATTTAACTCATCTTTCATCCCCCCTAAACATGTCATCTCATAAAATTCAAATTTCAAACTTGCACATGGATCAAAATGTGCTCAACCTTCATCCTATCAAATGTTGACAAGTGGCACCTTGCCATTGGTTGAATGTTAGTCCCACATTGCTTCATTTTTGGCATTCATCTATCTTGATATTCTATAAATGAAGAGCTCATCCTTCATTTTATCCATCCACAATCCAAGCAAAGTTACCATGCTCAAATATCTCTTGAATTTCATCCATTATCCTTGAGTCATAGCTAGGTTTTGCAGATTTTTGGCTTGAAGTCTTCATTCTTCACCAACAAAGTGGATCAATCTCTTCAACATTCGAAGCTTGCATCTTAGGAATTGGGAAAGGGCCAATTTTCACATCAAACTAGCACCAATTCCCCCATGGGATCATGAGTTTGCACATTTAAATTAGGATTCAATCTAGTTTTGTCATTTATATTGTGTTCTTCATTGTTTTCTTTCCTATTTTGAATTTGTAAATGGATTTCATGGGGAATCCTTGTTTTGGCTTGCAATATCTAACTTGAGGTGTTTATTCTCCTTGTTTTGCAGGTACTAGGAAAAGGGTTCGCACAGGTTGTAATATGATAGGTAGATGTTTAAAAGACCTTTTTTGGTCTAAGGCAAGGTTGGATGTGGAAGTTTTGGAAGTTGAAGCAATAAAGAACTCTATTTTCTACATTTCTAAATGTTTCTTTGATGTAGTACAGATCTGTATGATCTTGTGATGAACTAAAATTGATTGTGTTCTATTTTGAATTGAGTCTACTTTATGTTGCACTTGGTTTCTGTGATTAGGGGAAAATATACAAGTAAGAAAATGAGCAGCAAACAAAAGAGCGCAACCAACAACTATAAACACCCTACACCTCAAGATTGGGCAAATGATTAACTTAACAAAACAAAATGGAACATTTTACCTTGTTGAGTTGTCTTTTGGTTGGCCCTTCGATTGTTGACGTGATATATGCTCCTCTTGATGGAAAAAGATGCAAGTGTGAGATGCAATATGGATGGAAAATAGGTGAGAATGGATGCAAGTGCAAATATTTGGCTAAGTATGGCTCAAGAGAAAAATTCGCAAGAGTTTGGTTAGCACAAATGATCTCTTCCCAAAATGAAAGAAAAGAGGGGGTATTTATAGAGAATTTTGAATTCTTTAGGAAAATAGACAGTTGAGATTAAACCAACATGGCCAAGATGTAGGTCTATGGTGAGTTGACATGTGGCATGTGAAGTGGCTTGAGAAAGATGGTGTGTAAGTGAGTTGGAAGGAGAGTACATGACATGGAGGTACTACATAGTACCTTGAGATTTGGAAAAGATATCCTCATAAAGGAGGTCCTTGTCCCCATGTGGGTGAGAGGACATGTGAGGAATTAAAAATTCCTCAAATATCCACTTGGGAATGAGAGAAAGAATTTAAAATTCTTTGAAATGCATTGGGGGATTAAATGTGAATTAAAAATTCACATGGGAAAATGGGTGCCTTCTCCAAAAGGAAAAATAATTTAATAGGGTTGACTTAGGACACATTCCATAGATGACATGGAGATTAGGTTGACCTAATTAAGTGATTAAGGTTGTGCAAGTACCTGATTAGACAAGTTAATGACATATTAGAGGCAAGTGGGAGATTAAGAAGAGTTTACATGTGGCTTGATGTGACAAGTCAAAGATCACATGGGGAAGAGAAAAAATAATTTAATATTCCTTGGAAGGATAAAAGGAATTAAAAATTTCTTGAGAGCTTGATTAGGCTAGTTAATGAAGGATTATAGGAGGGTTAAGTGGCTAAGATAGATTAGAGGCCAACTTGCAAAAGTTGGAGGATGTGACACATCCTAATCAAGGATTAGGCATGTGCATATCCCTAATGATGAGAGTAGGATAATAATTAGGATTAAGAAAGGGATGTGACATGTGAGGAATTAAATAAATATCATATTTGTTTAATTCATTTGATGAAAAGGAGGATTAAAGAGGTAAGGTATTTATTTATTAATTAAATACCTTAGAGATTTGGCAGAATTAAGGATATTAATTAAATAATAGCGATATTACTTAATTAATGAAAATAAGGGGATGCTTAGAAAAAAGGGGATAAATTTGGATAAATTAAGTGTCCAAATTTAGGTGTATACAGTTCCATTCATTTTCATCAAAATTTGAGCAAGTTAGAGTAATTTCAGTCTAGGCTGGTCTAAACCCTAGGTAGGGTAACCAAGGAGTAAGAAAAATGAATATCTTGCCATTCCACTGATGAAAACCCTTCAAACTTGGTGGAATATATTGTTAGGGAAATTATTTCAATATTTTCAAATTTGCAGGAGCAGGGGTGGAGGCTCGCACATGTGGAGGTGTTGTAGTGGTCTGACATCTTCATATATCAAGCCCAAGAACCTTAGAGGCTTAGGAAAATGGTTATAGAACATTTGGAGATTGATCTACATGATAGGAGAAGGTTAATTGGGTCAGGTGTGGTATGTTGAAGGTATTAGAATGAATGTTGAATCTCTTTAAAGCCCTAAACACATTTGGAGCAGCCTAGTTGAGCAATTAGGCCTAGTTGAGGAAGAGGACAGTCAAAATTTGAAGCCTTTTGTACAAAGAACCTTACCCTAGTTTTGAGATATGTCTAATAATGGCCAAATGGGTATTTGAAACAAGTTTTCTTTTCTGTAGATCAATTGGGATTGTGGAGTTATGTCTAAAAATTCCTTTTTGAAAGGCTACAAGGAAGAACAAGGGTTTATTAAGGAAAAACCACTTTTGAAGAACAAAGGCACTTGTTTAAGGTTTTTTTGAGTTTGAATACCCCTTCTCTGCATCAAAAAATCCTCCTACCATTTCCTATAAGAGACCACAAGACAATCAAAATAATCTCGTTGTGCCTCCTAAAATCAAAGAAGTTTACAAAGTTAAAGAGAAAGTGGTTGAACAACCTCCTATGGTTCCTTATGTTCCTCCCCTAAGAGAAGAAAATAAACCTTTGGTTGAAAAACCTTCTCCTACACAATCACAATTTGAAAAAAAAAGGAAAAAAAATCAAAATTCTAGAGAGTGTAGGTGTAGAAGTCATGTTATTGCTCGTATGTTACAAACTAAAGAAGAAAAGAGAAACATAGAAAATAAAAATTCGAACTTGCCTAAAGCAATGCATGATGATTCTATAACTTCGCTGCAACGTAAACAAGAACCTTCCAAGGACACTATCATTCGACCTCCTATTGTGATTAATTTAGATGATGACATTGACATTACGAAGATTGATGAACAAGTGCATAATGAGTCGAATTCATTGTTCTCCTCTTCTATGAGCTTAAATGAAAATTCTCCTAAAAAGAGTGTTGAACTTGGTGCTTGTCCTAGTTTTGCACTTGACATTGTCCCTTTAGCTAGTTTTCCACCTTCTGTATATACCGAACAAGATTGGGATGCAGACGACCTACTATAGGTTGACTCACATGTGCCTTACTAGTCTTTTTCTTTATTTTCCTTTTCATGTTTCTTTATGTGATTTCATGTACGTAATGTGATCCCCCATAATTTTTTTTTTATGTATCTCTCTCTTTTCGTGCATTCCTCTATTTGTATCTACAGTCTTCTCTATGTCGTAAACATTTTATCTTTTCACTTATCTTGTGTTTTCCTTTTGGGGATTCAATGCAAGGCGTCAAGACATTTAGGTCTCTTCCATGTTGACCTAAAATATTTTTCTTTTTTTTCACTCTTTTTGTGTCATTCTTCTAGTTCTATGAGTATTTGGGGAATGATGACATTTCTGAGCTCTATAACAACATTATAGCAAAGATATACAGACCCCGAATCCATAGATCCCTTATGTATTTTAGGGGGAAAGCCCTACTTCCTTTTTCATGGTGTAGCCTCATTTCAGAAACATATGACTTGGCATAGGGATTTTCAAGTAAGCTCTCATGTCTTAGGATTGCACATTGGCTACTTTAAGGAAATTTCTCACAAATTGGTGTTATTGATTGAGCTTTAAGTGAGGGCATATATCGATAATATCTTTCAAAATTTCTCATGTTTCATGTTGTGATTTTTTTTTCTTGTGATGCATCCTTTTCTTGGAGGTGTCATTGGGTTTGATGTCCTCCAAGAGTGTGATATCTCTTAGTGTACGAATTTCCTCTTAGTGGTGATTCGATGCACTACATTCCCTAAGTTTTGAATCTTTTACTCTTGATTTTTCCTCTCTTGCAAAGACTAGGCACGATGTTCCCTAAAAAGAAGATCTTACACGAACTAAGAAAAATCCCTTTGACCAAAAAATTCTACTAGCATTCTTGTTCATAAGTGTTAGCATAGTGCAACTTGTTAACCTTATGAAGCTCAAACCCTAATTTCAAGGCCACCTAGCATAACACACCTTGCTTTCCTGTGGAGCTTTTCCTTGTCTTGTGGCACCTTATTGAAGTTGTCAGGAGGATAACTTTGATATGGTATGAGATCGAATATGATTCTCTCATTTTCCACCCTTTTTGGATATCACCTAGTGGACAGCCTGAGGTTCCACTACTCGAGAATGAGCACACAACAAAAACAAAAACCAATGGCTTAGATGTTTTCTGCATCGATTGGACCATCTAGGCTTGATCCTCTTGGCCTTTGATGTTGTATGATTGTGTATCTTTGTCATTGTTGCATACATAAGTGTCTTGAATGTCTACTTTAGTGCAAGTTTGTGCTTGCACTCATCCTCGCACTAAAGTGGGGTCTAAATGTAGTGTAGGAATTTTTTTTCCTTTTTCACACTTAATTTTGGAATAATTAATAATAAAATGAGCTTAATTATGCCTTAATTTAGTGTTGTAATATGTTTTACATATTCACATTTAGTTTAGGGCCCTATTAATTAAAATGGACTTAAGTGTGCCTTATTTTTAGTGTTGTAAGGTGTACCTTTACACTTTCACATTAATCTAGGGCTTTATTAATTGATTGAGGTTAATTTTCCTTAATTGGCCCCTTTAATTCAAATCTAAGCCTAATTAATTGCAATTTCTGAGGGATAAAACCCGACATTCATAAATTCCATGACATAAGGTTTAACATTGAGCAATGTGTGTCATAGGAAAGTGGCCTAGGACCCATTCACCATAGGGCGAATGGGTCCTCACTTGCACCTAGGACCTAAATTCAAATTATGCTTTTTGGCAGTTTTTCAATGATTTCAAATGTACATTTAGATGTCAAATTGTGATATTTGAATGTCAAGAATTAATGTTAGATATGTATAAATAAGAGGTTATTTCACTACGTTTCACCTAGCAAATCTAAGACTTCAAGTATTGTAGAAAAATTATGAGCAATTGTGATTAAGAGCATTTCAAGAGCAATTTCAAGGCATTCAAGGGAAAAATTATTGAAGATTATTGTAGCAATCAAGATTCCTATCATGATGTCAAAGATTTATTGCATCATGCATGTTTTTTGAGCTAATATGTTGATGTAGTGTTCAAGATCTATTCAAGTGTTCAAGGACATTGTTTCAAATCAAGTTTCATGATTAAGATCCTCATCCATTGAAGCTAATTCATGCTAATTGTAGATCTATATTCCAAGGTTCAAATAAGGTTTGGTGAGTTGTGACATTGAATTTGTTCATTCATCATTCCTTCATACTTTTCTATTTCATTTCAAGGTTTATTTACCAAAACAGGGTTTGACCAAGGCAAATCCCCACTCCCTAACAAACAACATTTTTATCTCTTTGATGTGTGATTGAAAATTTTAGGTTGAAGATCCTTTGAAGAGAAAAATTGAATAAAGTTTCAAAAAAAATTGTCATATCACAGAAACTCTACAAAATTTATTTTTAGCTATCTGACAGTGAACATTGGGAATTTGGGAGTGCAGACCTAACATAAGAGAACCCAAAAAGCATTTTTTAGGAATCCTAGCCACAACCCATTCACCATAGGGTGAATGAGTCCTCACTGAGCTTCAAAAGGTGTCTTTTGGTGAAAGGTACACATTGTTTTCCCCTTTCCAGATCTGCCTTTTGATTACTATTTTTTCCAAATTTAATTGTGTTTCTTCATTTGCATTTCATAGCTTGCATTTTGGAGTTTGTTTGATGGTTTTGATCTTTCTCTCCAAAGTTCTATTTGGCTTATACCCCCATCCTTGCATAGATAGGAAATTTGTTGATTCATTTCTTGATTTGGCTCACCTTTTTTGGTTGTTAGTCACTTCATTATTTTGGATCTCATTTCCTTGAATGAAATTGGGGAAATAGGTCTTTGTAGTGAACCCCCATCATAACATTTTTCCACCTCACCTATTTTTCAACATTTCAATATGTTAATCAACAAAAACCTACATGAAAATCAATGTTATAATAACATATAAAACATATCGAAGAAAGGGATTAGACCAATATAACATACAAAATAAAAATATTAGCAAATTATGTAGTTACACCTTTCCTTGCTATGAATAAATAGATTTCAATGTAAATAAATTCATAAAAACTTGAACAAGTACTCTTAAAACCACTTAATATCATTAGCTCACATTCAATAACTAATGAAAATAAATGGGACACAAAATTATTTGCACACAAATATGAAAAATAATAATGGAAATATACTCAAATTGAACACACATTGTTTACTCTAGAGAAAACATAATTCAAGTTTAAAAATCTTGATCTATAGAGCAATTTACTATTGGTAATTTTTTTCATTGATGTCAAAGGTAGTTGGTATTTGAAGAGTTGAGGGATTCATTGATGGAAGATTGGAGGTGAAAGAAAATAAAATAAAATTATATTGTTGCTAATGGCCAACCCTTATAATCTTCTCGCCCTCATTAATAAATATAAATTGCAATTATTTTTTAAGAAGCCAACCCTCTTAAGTGGTGCATCCCATTTTGGGGATTCAAATTTAAAAATATTAGATATTAAATATTAAATTTATGGGGTGATGGAGCTTTTGAAAATTATGCAAAATTTTGATAAAACCATATTCTGAGTCATGGTTTTTGAGTTCTATAGTTAAAATGGGCTAAGGGTCTGGTTATAAACAATAATTTCATAAGTGTCCCATTCTAAAGCCCTTGGATGTTATAATTTCATAGTGACCTACCCCTACTGATTTCCAATTATGTAATTCATAATATAAGCCTTTAAACACATTGGGTTACTAACCCCTTCAGTTAGGACAAGCAGTTGCCATGCATTTTATCCCACACCAAATTTTCCTAAGTTGGGCAAGCAATGTTTTAAAACTTTTAAGTCAACACCCTTAAGGGTCTTGTCATCGTCGGCCTAGTTGTGACCCTTTTTATGACTAACATTAAGTGTGTGCAGGAACAGGGACCATTGGATCTAAGGATTGAATCCCTGCCGCCCATTACACACCGCACAAGTAGTAATGAAGGGTCATCCTAAAGTGTGTGAGGTCTGCAAGATGTTGACACGTGTCCCCATTGTATGGAGCCCAACCCTTGTACCGATGCTCGATAACCAATGGCAGTGAAATCGACAGTTGTAATGATGGATGAAGATTTAATCCTTGTCATTCATCTCACACCTTGTGGTACATGAAGAATACTTTCCTAACCACTTGTGAGGTGTGTGAAATGGTGACACGTACCATTCTCGACCGCAATGCGGAGCAAAGCAGATCCAGTGGGACAAGTGACTTGGCACCCAGTCAGATTTTTCTTATTGGCCAAAGGGTGATGAGATGTTGTTATGGGTTTCCAAACCCAATTTGACCATATCTAGGCCGCTCAATTGTCTAGCTCACTATCAGATCGATGACATACATTCAAAATTAACAATGCACACATGTGGTAGTTGTTTTTATTCTGCAACAATTTAAGCATTGATGGTGTTCTCACCTCAGGGAAAGTAAAATTGACTCCTTATGTGTGTGATGAATTAATTCCCATCCATTATGTGAAGTGATTTGAAAATCTCCAAGTACTTGGGTTGTTAATGATGAAGAGATTGGTGCTAGCCATTAATTAATCCCTCGAGTGTGTGACACCAACACTGAGGAGCAAACATCACCATAATTGCTCGATAAATACAAATGAAGTCATTGTCACTCTCGCATTCAGTATTTAGCATCCTTCTAAATTTATGCAGAACAAGGAGTTCTCAATTGTGAGCTTGAGAGATTACTAGGCATCGAAAATGAGCAAGTCACTCAAGT
>VDFB02000003.1:305699809-305772284 GCA_007258455.2 Sequoia sempervirens | reverse complement strand
TTTTTATTTTTTCAGGACTTTTTATAATTTTTTTGATTTTTTCAGGACTTTTTATAATTTTTTTGATTTTTTCAGGACTTTTTAGACATAGAATTTCTTAAGATGAATACTATTGATTGGCTCTTCAAACAGGTCCCCCTCTGATGTGGATAACTGATATGCTCCAGAACCATATGCTGCTACAATAACAAATGGACCAAGCCAATTAGGTTCAAATTTGCCTTTCTTTTCTCTATCTTGCTGATTACATGGATTTTCCCTCAAAACTAAGTCACCCACTTGAAATGCCCGTGGCTTAACTCTGTGGTTATAACTACGAGACATGACTTGTTGATAACCTTTCAAGTGATCAGCTGCATATTGGCATTTTTCATCTAACAGTTCGAGCTCTTGAAGGCGAGAAACTCGGTAGTCTTCATCACTTATCAATCCCTTAAGTGAAACCCTAAGCGAAGGTATTTCAACTTCCAATGGTAAGATCGCTTCTGCTCCATAGACTAAAGCATATGGTGTAGCTCCTGTTGGTGTGCGAATACTAGTTCTATATGCCCACAAAGCTGGGTTGAGTTGAACATGCCAATCACGTCCAGCATCATTTACTGTCTTCTTCAATATCTTCAAAATGGTTTTTTTAGAAGCTTCTGCTTGACCATTACCCTGTGGATAATAAGGTGTAGAGTACCTGTGTTGGATATGAAATCTTTCACAAAGTTCATCAACATCCTGATTCTTAAAAGGTCTTCCATTATCAGTAACAATAGAATTAGGAATTCCATATCTACAAATAATATAATTCAGGATAAATGAAGATATCTGTTTACCAGTCACTGTTGTTAGAGGAACAGCTTCAATCCATTTTGTAAAATACTCAGTAGCTGTGATGATAAACTTATGACCATTTGACGATGAAGGATGTATTTTACCAACAAGATCTAATCCCCACTAAGAAAAAGGCCATGTTGAAATAGAAGGCTGCAATTCTTGTGCAGGTGCATGAATAAAATTCCCATGGATCTGGCATTTAGAACACTTCTTAACAAAAGTAAAAGAATCTTGCTCCATGGTAGGCCAATAGTATCCCATTCTGACAAGTTTCTTTGCTAAGGTCAAACCACTTGAGTGAGTTCCACAAATACCACCGTGAACCTCTTGTAAGGCTTTTTCAGATTCGTCACGTTCAAGACATCTAAGGAGTGTACCATCAAGACCACGTCTATAAAGGATATTGGCAATTAAGGTATAACGAGATGATTGGTGTATGAAATTCCATTTTTGGTTGCGGGATAAATCTAAAGGCAAGATGTTATCTTTCAAATAGGTATAAGTTTTTCCATATAAGGGTGAATCTGAACCGGTTAAATGACATATAACTTGGGTTTCAAGATTATCATATGCAGAAGAAAACAATTGTTCCACCAAGAATTCATACTTGGTTTGATCTTCCGATATTTGTAATAAAGAAGCAATGGTAGCCATTGCATCTGCAGCTTTATTGTCAATTCTTGATATTTGTGAAAACTTGATTGACACAAAATATTTCTTATAATCATCCACCATGTTTTTGTATGGTAGCAACTTATCATCTTTGGTTTGATAGTCATCATTAATTTGATTAATGATAAGTTGTGAATCACCATAAACTTCCAGCTCTGTAATCTGCCATTCCAAAGCTATCTTTAATCCTATGAGTAATGCCTCATATTCTACTATGTTATTTGTGCAAGGAAACATCAACCGATATGATCGTGAGATGGTATGTCCTTCAGGTGTAACAAAAAGAATCCCTGCCCCCGAGCCATATTGTGTATAAGATCCATCAAAATATAGTGCCCACGGTCTCTGAATTGTTGTTGTAAAGACATCTGCATCAGGAAACTCAATATGCATTGGATTGTCTTCTTGTAAAGGAGCTTCAGCTAACTGATCTGCAATGACCTGTCCTTTAATCGCTTTTCGATCTACATAGTGAATATCAAACTCACTTAAGATCATTACCCATTTTGCAAGTCTTCCTGTTAAAGTGGCTCTGCTTAATAGGTATTTCAATGGATCTATCTTTGTTATCAGCTTAACTGTATGAGTCAACATATAATGTCGCCACTTTTGAGAAGCAAACACTACTGCAAGACAAGATTTTTCAATGAAACTGTAGTTTAACTCATGTCTTGTTAAGGTTCTGCTGATATAATATATAGCCCTTTCTTTACCTGTAGAATCTTCTTGTGCTAGCAATGCACCCAAAGATACTTCTGTTGCTGAAATATAGAGTATAAGTGGCTCTCCTGGAATAGGCGGAATTAGAACTGGTGGATGTGTAAGATATTGCTTAATCTGATTGAATGTTGCTTCACATTTGTCATCCCATTTAAATGGAACATTTTTATGCAATAAATGTGTGAATGGCAAGCTTTTGTCTGCCAGTTGAGCTATAAACCTTCTGATGGACTGTAATCTTCCTTGCAAGGATCTTAATTGACTGATATTTCGTGGTGGAGGCATGTCCATTATAGCTTGTACCTTTTCTGGATCAACTTCTATACCCTTTTCTGAAACAATGTACCCTAGGAGTTTTCCAGATGTAACACCGAAGACACATTTCTTTGGATTCAGTCGAACATTGAATTTTTCCATTCTGACAAAGATTTTTGACAAGATTTCTAGGTGTTCATCTCGTGTATGAGATTTAGCAAGTAAATCGTCAACATAATCTTCCATGAATGTATGCATCATATCATGAAAAATAGTTGTCATTGCTCTTTGATAAGTAGCTCCAGCATTCTTTAACCCGAATGGCATTACATTCCAGCAATAAGTACCCCAAGGACATGTGAACGCTGTTTTATCTTGATCTTCTGGTGCAATTTTTATCTGGTTGTATCCTGAGAATCCATCCATTAATGAATACATTGCATGTCCAGCAGTTAAGTCAACAATCAAATCTATGTTAGGTAAAGGAAAATCATCTTTAGGGCATGCTTTATTTAAATCCCTGAAATCTGTACAAACTCTGATCCTTCCATCTGGCTTTGAAACAGGTACAATGTTTGAAATCCATTCTGCATAGTCAATAGTTCGAATGAATCCAACATCTAAAAGCTTCTTTAATTCTTCCTTGACCAATAATGCAACATGTGGATGCATCTTTCTGAGCTTTTGCTTTACAGGTTTTATCCCAGGTTTGATAGATAAATGATGCATTATCAGATTAGGATCTAACCCTGGCATATCAGCATATGACCAAGCAAAGTTAATTTGATTATCCTTCAAGAATTGCATGAATTTCTGGACTTCTTCAACTGTTAATGATGCTGCAATTTGCACAACTTTTGGCTGCTCTGGTGTACTTATGTTGATTGATTCCATTGGTTCAATCAAAATAGAAGATCTTTCATGATAATACTTGGGAAGAGTGTCAAGTTTCTCATCCTTCAATGCCTTAGAAAGGTTTTCACTGTCAGATTCGCTCTTTATTTTTCTTTTGTTTTGATCTATCACTGCTTTTTTTTTGTTTTCATCAATAGATCCATCTTTTATTTCATTTATTTTGCAGCTAAGAGACTTGACACTCTCCTTGTCAAAATCATGAGTATAAGATTCTTGAATGAAACAATTGTTTTCTTCATTTGAGGAACAAAGGAAAGTTATAACATCTTCATCATTACTAAATGTAGGAATATGGATAGGTGCGTCAATGTCCCAATCTATAAGTTCTGGATAAACTAAAGGCATAGGATCATTAGGTTGGGTAAGGTCTTGAATTGTCAAAGTCATGATATGGTTGTCATCCTCATGGTAGACAAGGTCTATGATGGTATTCTCCTGTTGATTATCAATCTCGTTAGAATCTAACTCTTCCTCACTTGAGTCATGATCGCTTTGTAAAACATAATCAAGTGGAGGCCTTGATCCTTCTCCTTGTATAAGAACAGGTGCATATTTATGTATAGTATCAATTTGTTTATCCCTCCAGAATTCATCATTATAAATGGTGTCCCATTCATATTCATTAGAATCAGTATCTGAACTATTTTGCAATTGGAAAACTGATTTATGAGATTTATCTGACACGGATTCTCCTTCATGAACTAATGATGTCTGCTGTGAAGTAAGCTATTCTTTATCTTTACCATACCCAAGTCCTGTTTTATCACTTGAATGCTTTGAAATAGGCTGAATTGGTTCCACAATTCCTTCTCTTCGTTTCCCTATAGGACCATTCCCTTCATAACCCATCTTTTGCATGATAGCGTACCCTTTACCATATTGTTCTTTAGGTAACTTAATGTGTAAGAGAGATTCATCTTCATCTTTGTATAGCCAATTTAGGATGTCCCTATCTTCAGCTTCTTCTTCAGTGGTATTAGCTCTAATGAATTTTCCATCAAACTTTGTGATTGGCACGGAAGTTTGAGATGTAGAAGCAGTTGCAGTCTTTTGATTTGATAAAGTTGGTAATCCATGTGATCTTGGAGAAAGAGGTAAAGTAGAAAGAGATAGTGAATATTCACCTATCCCTTTGTCTTTAAACTTCAGCTTAGTATCAAGATTCTTTGTCAATTCTTGCAATTGGACTTGTAGATTGGAAGAAGAAACAACAAGAGCTTCTCTATTGTGTGGCACAAAGACATCTTGACTCACCCTAAGATTGGAACAAGTTTGGGTACTATTGTAATCAGCTTGTATAGTTATTTCTTGTCCATCATATGGAAACTTGATACATTGATGATATGTTGATGGTACGGCCTGCATATCATGGATCCACGGACGACCCAAAAGTATGTTATAAGACAGATCTCGATCTAGAACCTGACAAAAAGTATTCTTCACAACAGGTCCCACTCTGATAGGTAGCAATATTAATCCCTTAGAAGCTCTTTCTTCATCATCATATGCCTTAATGGTTATCTTCCTTCGTGAATCAATTTCATTTTCTGAAATTCCTAAGGCATTTATCAATTTTAAGGTACAAATATTCAAACCGGCTCCTCCATCTATTAAGACACGTCTAATTCGATGTTTATGGATCATGACTTCAAGATAGAGCGAGGAATTATGTGGATGTGTCATAGAAGCATCATCTTTATCGGAAAATGAAAGACAAGTGGGGGAAGACAAATGTCCCACCATGGCTTGAAATCTGTTTGCATCTAGATCAGTATCAACAGTTGTGTTCACAAGCGCTTCTTCTAAAATATTTTTGTGTATGGGGGATATTTTAAGAAGTTCAAGAATAGAAATTTGAGCTGATGTTTTTCTCAATTGATCAACCAGATTATACTGAGTTGGAGAAGAAATAGTTGTTTTAGATGAACTTCCTTTTAAAACAACCTTTGCTTGACCTCTTGTTGTTACATTAACCTGTTGATATTCTTGTTTTCCTTTAATTTTGATAACATTAATCCGATTATCATCCGTGTAAATATGGCGGATTATATTGTCTTCAACATTATGTATGCTTTTGGCTTTGGTATCCGATGTTTCCCCCTTTTGGTAGTTTGGCAAAGGATCTTTGAATGCTTGATGATCATCATTGGTATGATGTCCCTCAATTGTAATAGTACCATTGTCAATTAAATCTTGTACTAGATTTTTCAAAGCTTGACAATTGTTTGTTCTATGACCTTTACATCGATGATAATTGCAATAATACGAGTCATTCCATGATGGTGGTTTAACTCGTGGCTCATAATCTCTTTGTGGTGGTAAAGTGATAACCTTATTATCAAGAAGTTCCTTGAGAGCAGATTCAAGAGATTGACCCAAAGCAGTAAAAGTCCGTCGATTTGAAAAGAATGAAGGTCTAGACGGATTTGATATTTGGGTATTGCCAAGATTATTATTGAAATTACCACGATTTTGATTGGTATTTTGATTGGTCATGTTCTCTTGCTTGGAAATTTGTCCTTGTTGATTGTTGTTTCCTTGTTGAATTGTATTTCCTTGTGAATTGTTTCTTGGAGCACTTGATAGATTAAAAACGGATGGTCTTGTTCGTAAATTATTTGCATCCACTATACCATCATTAACAACATTTTTGTTTCTATTCCAAAACCTTGTTTTATCGTTGTTTTGATTTGATGTACTTGGATTATCAAGTTTTATCACTCCCCTTTTAACCAAGGCCCCTTCAATGGTGATTGCATTTTCAATCAGTTTTTCAAAGTTATGAGGACAATGAAGGTTAAGCCTATAGCTTAATTCTGGATCAAGGCTATTGATAAAAATATCCATCTTTTCCTTTTCAGGAATAGGACGAGAATATCGTGCAAATAATCTTCTCCATCTTTGTAAAAATGTAGTAAAGGATTCTCCTACTTTTTGTTTTACTTTACAAAGATCAAGCATTGTTATTTGATGTTGAATATTGTAGGAGTATTGTGAGATAAACTGATTTATCAACTCCTCAAAAGTTTTGATAGGTGGAGTGATTTTTGAAAGCCACTCCATGGATTGTACACCTAGACTTCATGGAAATAATCGCATCAAGTAAGTATCGTCATAGGCGAATTCAAGACTCATGTTTCGGAAATCCCTAACATGGTCTATGGGATCAGTTTTTCCATTATACCTATCATACTTAGGAATTTCGCAATGTTTTGGAAATGGGATCATTTGAAGACTCCTATCAAATGGATAAGGAGATATGTCTTCCAAAACATATTTCTTTGTTGTACCTCCTTGCATTTCCTTTATTTGCCCTTGTAATTCTTTTATCTGTTGGTTAAGAGCACTAAAGTCATTAGGAGGATTTTCAGGATTTTGTTTAATCCCCTCTATGTCAAAGGTGTGAGGCAACTTAGCTCCTTGATTAGCTAATGAAAGGAAGTATTTTTCTTTGTTACGTTCTAGGATTCTTTCCATAAGAGTATGGAATTGAGGATCTTGTTCTGCTTCTTGAAGCTTTTCTTCCGTTATCTCATCAAGATTAAATGTTTCCTCTTCTTTTTCATTTCGATCACCCATTTTACTAGTTGTAGTTTCTCCCTCGTCTTTTTCCATTTGTTTTTGAGATCTCGTGAGAACAGGCATAGATTTTACTCCAAATTTTACTTACTTTTGATCAAAAGAGTGAAATAGTGCAATTGATGTGGTATGTATGAAAGTCAGAATAGAATGAAAATTCTATGACTTATACGAAATTTTCTAATCTTGTAGCTTGTGTTGTTCCCTAAGTGAAAGGATGAAAATCCTGTTAGTGGGAATATAAGCAAAAGATCAAGAAAATGATGATTTTTGCACTTTATGAAGTTTTGATCATGGCTTTGTAAAAAGATGGATTTTGTGATAGATGCCTAATGTATTCTAAGTTCTCTATTGTAAGATTTGATTTGGACGAGTAGAGTATTCGATTGCTGGTTGGGGAATATAACTAAAACGGATGCGTTGACTATGGTTATGCCTTTGAGAAAGGGCTCTTCTTTGAAAATAAGCTTGTGAATACAAGGGCTCTATGGCATAATCATCTGAAAGACCTCTAACACAATCATGATACCTATGAAGAAAAGTTCTATATTTAAGTAAAACTTTTCGACTTTGATATAAGAATTGTTGTTTCTTCAATAATTTCTTGTGGTTGAGAGGTTTCTTTGGCTTCTTAATCCTTTTGGAAACGGATTTCTTTACAAATTTTGTAGATTTCCAATCTCGTAACATGAGATTGATCAATATGATAATGAGTGTTTTGGATGATCTTTATCTAAATTAATGTAATGAAAACACATCAAACAAATTTAAAACAGTTGTTTTAAGTCCTATGCTAAACATCAAGTGTGTAACCAAAATGTTTTTCAAAATTTTTTTTAACAGGTTTTACACATGACAAGCACTTCAAACAAACTCACTCTTAGTTCTCAAGTAGGTCATCATAGCAATCAACAGCCCACATCTTAAAACTGTGTCGACTCACACAGCCGTGTCACCCCCGAAAGGGCGCCCGTGTTTTTGTCTTTTCCAGGTGCATACTCAGAGTGACGGAAGTGGATACCGGATCCCCTGAGCAAACAATCCTTGGAAGTTATATGGTGAGTATCTTGGGGGTAGATTCTTCCCTCCCCTGTACTGTGATTGAAACAATGTTCGGAAACTGACTCGGTTAGTTACTACACTAGGTTCGTAGTAAGGATTTCCGTTCGGTGCGGAAAATGATAGACTCCCTCGAGAGACCTCCCTACCTTTAGAACAAAGGCTTTGGGGATGGTTATCAATGCACACTACCGTCAAAAGAGGGTTTCCCCAATTTTGCTTTAAATTTTATAGTGGGGTGGAATAGCCTGGCTTTGGCTTGAACCCATTTGAGTCGTTCCTCTTGGGTGAGTACTTTTTCCCACAAGAGCAGGCTCTCTACAAGGTTTTAATAAAACTTAAAAATGCATAAAAATAAATAAGTGAGTTTGGCATTTTGATCACCTAGTTAAGGGGAGAGCATAGGCCTATCACTGAGAACAAAGCAAACACTAGGTTCAATTGTTAAGCACCAAAATAAAAATTTTCTAACTAAGTGAAGATATTGCTTCACATAAACAGAAAATTCATTTTAAGCCTAAATTGAAAAATGAAGTGTCTATCCTAGGATTGTTTTATTTTATGTTTTAGATGTCTACCCTAGTTAGTAATTTTATTTTATTTTTTGCTTTAGATGACTACCCTAAGTTGATAAATTTTTTTTTTTTTTTTTGCTTTTAGATTTTTAATAGCATCCATGGTGCGTCGAATCGAGTTGAATAAACTACAATTCTGATTATGATTATGATCTTCTACAAAATTGTTGTAAAACATATTCTGGTATTTGAAATATTCATCACTGGTGAAGCAGTAATCACGGTATTGAAAGATTGATTCACAGGCGCTAAAGCGATCGTTCGGTATTTGAAGCAGTAATCACAGGTATTTGAAAAGATTAGTCTGGTATTGAAAAGATTGAATTCTGGGCGCTAAAAGCAGTCGTTGCAGGCAAACGGTAATCATAGGCGAGAATTAATCCGCAGTATTTGAAAGATTGGTCACGGATCTTGTTTGGAGGTATTCTTACAGCGTGTCGTCTGCGCTATTCCGCTATTTTTTTTCTGTAACCTGTCAAAAAAACTACAAACAAAACATTAAAAAGGGGGCAAGTGCCCCACGGTGGGCGCCAAAAATGTGTTATATGCTTAATTGTAATGTAAATGAAAACAAAAACACTAAATAAACCTTAATCTAAAAAGAATTGAACTAAATTAAAACAAACAAAATTCACGTTACCGTCCCATTTTCTCTATCCACGAGATATTCTTTTGAAGATTTTGGCTCTTAGATTGTGTAAAAGCTTCTCCAAGTAGCTCTTTATGAGCAACCCAGTATACCAAAACTTCTTCTGAATCTTGATGAAAGTGTCTGAGATGATGAATATGGAGCGAGGCTGAATTATGTCACGAAGTACATGAATTAAAAATGTCATGATTCTACTGCTATTGCTATGATTCTATGCTATTGCTATGAAAATGCTCTATGAATGCTGGGAATACTATGCAATTTGCCTATAGTTTACTTGCTTCAAATTCTATATCTTTTGGAGCTCCCGGCAGCTGTATTTATAGATTTTTTGCAGGCTCCATCTTGGCTGGCAAGAATCTACGGCTGTGAATTTGTCTGGTAAGTTTGAATGGTGAGAGATTGAGAGGTTAAGAAGAAAATGGGGGAGGTTGAGAGGTTGGAGAGAAGAATGGAATCCTGTCTTCAACCCACGGGAACAAGCCTGCACAGAAACAGAGAAATTTAATTTTCTGTTTTGGCAGTTTGTTTCCTGGGAGTTGAAGATAAATCCCAAATTAAATAAATATTTAAATTTATTTAATTTCATTTATTTCTTTTGATATTTGATTTTTGAAAACTATAGAAGAATTAAATATTTTTGGAATATATAATCATGATGTGACTTTAGAAGATTTTTGAAATATTTAGAAGAATTAATTAAATATTTTTGGAAATATTTCATTATGAATAGATTTTTGAATTGAATTAGAGGAATTTTGAAATGATTTAAGAATGAATATTGGATTAGAGGAAATAATCAAATATTTTGGAATATTTAATTACAAATGATATTTAGAAGAATTATAATATTTTAATCTTTATTTGAATAAAATATTAAAACTAAGATTATGTGATAATTAATATAAATAAAGTTGTAACATTTATTTAATTAATTAAAGAAATGGAAATGGTGATTAAATATTTAGTAAAGTGAAATCATGAACAATATAAATAAATTATTTAAATTTATTTATGTAGATAGAATCAAGATTTTTAATTAAATATTAAAAATATTTAATTAATTACCGGTTTCAATGTGATATGACCATTTTAAGTGTATACAACACCATGTCACGGAAGGATGAGATTGGGGTTGAATCCATACTCAAATATAGAACTAAAGAAAGGCGGATTCCTAACTCACACCAAATCTTCCTTTCATTCCTAATTGAAATCATGACAAAATTATTAATTAGTTTTCTAGGACTCAACCCTCTCCCTCTAATTTGTAATATCATTAGGAGAGCTTATGAGTCGATCAATAAAAATAAGTTTAAGTAATTCCTTTGGATAAATTCCTAGGCCAAAAAGAGAGGATAACATGGATCTACGGTTGCTCAATATGATAATTAAACAAAAATATTTGTCAAAAGTGTAATATAATTAATTCCAACTCTTAATTGGTTAATCCAATATAAAATTTGGTGATATTCATTTCTTCGATTTCTTTAACTCTTAATAAAAAGAACAAGTATTAAAATAATTCAATAAAAAAGTCAATACCTTTACAATATTTTATTTTATAATTTTGATTATTTTTATAGAATAGTTAGATTATTGAAAATCATTCCAAGTATATTCTTTTATAAAAGGGTTGGGGCCTTTTCAAAAGTCCTATTTTTATCCTATATCAAAAAACATAACATGAGTTCAAAACACGACCTAAAATTTGAAAACCATTTCCTTGAAAACAACTCTTCATTTCGAATGGTTCAATACTAACCCATTATAAATAGCTAAACAAAAGAAGATATCAATAAATAAAAATCAACATTAACTCACTAAATCTCTTTAAAAAAATGTGTTTGTAAGGGGAAAATCATGCAAGGAAAATAATAAAACTTAAGGAATTTATGGAGTTAGGATTGGAAAAATAAATATATATAAAATTTAAATAAATTAAATGAGATATTTAATCTAACATGTGAATAGAGGAATATATTGTAAATGATGTTAAGAATTGACTTATTAATATGTTGAAAATATAATTATATCTAAACAAACATCTTAAAATGATCTATAAACGAATTATCTTATGGTTCAAATCCATTCTTACAAAATTAATCTATGTTCCTATAGTAGCAATTTTTCCATCATAATTGAACTGGTAGGGAATCAACAATTGTATCAAATGCAACTCGACTCATTTCACCCATGCCTATATAGTGTTGGTTTCTATAGACATTGTTTAGGAACTTTCTATGTGAAGATCATGTTCTTGCCAATCAAGCCCCTAGATAGATTGGTATAATAATGATGAGCACATATAGAAGACAACGTGCAAATATACAATAAACCTAGGATAATGATGAAAACTAATAATGGTCTCATATGAATGGTCTTGGATTTATATATCTCATAATAATAATATTGAGTAAGGGCATGTCCTTAAATGCACCACCTTGGCATGCATTTGAATTTAGTTGGCTCATAATAGTTAGTACGAAATGTGAGACATAAACACAATTTCAAATTATAAATATAAAAATTTGGAGTTCAAATCTATGTGTGTAGAAGTAACTTGGGCCAATTTCCAACCCACATATATGATCCAAAATAATGAATTGAGGAATTTGATTTAGATCTACATCCATAGGATGTGTTGAGATAGATTAAGAATAAGATTATTTGCAAACTTTCACATACAAAAGCATGCCAATTTACACACTAATTGATACATAAAAAATAATCTTTTTAAAATAAATTCAATTTAAAAAATATATTAATATAAGATTTTCACCATCATAATATTAATATTTAAATTTTTAAAATATTTTTTAAATAATATTAAAAAAAAATTAATGCAATCCTTTTTATTTGAAATCATGTAACAACTTTAAAGAAAAACACAACAAAGTTTTAATAACTACACAAAGGACCAAGAAAGTTTTTATTTGTAGCGACCCCCACATAAACACTGATTTTGTAGATAAGATTTCTGAGTGAAAGTAAAAAATATCATTTCTCCGGGTAGTAATCCACGAAGCCTGTTGGAGGAGACATTGAAGGATCCTAGATATGAAAAATTAAGCAGCTCTTGGTCCACTTAGCTGATTTTGGGACAGATCCAACGATTCCATCTGTGATAGTTGCCCAAGTAATGGCGGTATCATGCCTTCTAATTGATTTCTGGATAGATTTAGCAACCTCAGGCCACTCAGACTCCCAATGGTTGGTGGTACTACCCCAGTAAGATCATTACTTGACAAATCGACCATGGTAAGTAATAGCAGAATATAATGGTAAGTTTGTTCATAGCCTCCGACATCAAGAGTTACTTGATAGTAGAGTATCTTGCCATAGACCTCTCTATCTTCAAGGATTCAAAACATGCCCAGTGTATTCTTCTGCATTTTGCATAAATATGTAGAAGGCATTTGCAACTACTATGTTAGATAAAATCCATTATTCATTATAATTTGATGGATATCCATACTCTATTTTAAATTATCATTTTTACATAAGTTTGATGATGCTAATAAATGGTACGGAGATTGGTTTTATACCTCTCAATTGCATTTGCATAAAAGATTCCAAGGCCTTTTTAACTAACCATTTTGTGCACATAAACAATCATCACATTCTATAAAACCACATTCCTTTGGGGCATTTCATTGAAAAGCCTTAAAGCCCTATCAAGTACACTATTTTGTGCACATCTCATAATCATGGTATTCCATGAGCCTGCACTTTTTTCAAACATTTATCAATAGTTCATAAGCCTTTTGTATTCTCCCACATTTAGAGTACATATCCACTAGGACATTTGCAATTGTAAGGTCTCACAAATATCCACTGTCCATTATGCTTTCATGATGTCCATACCTTTTTCCTTTAAGCTCTATTTTGGCATACGCTATTAGGATATTGGAAAATATTGTGGATTTTGGCTTTGCACCTACTCCTTGCATTTTCTCAAAAGTTTCTAATGCCTTTTCAACAAACTCATTTTGTGCATGTCCCACAATTGTTGCAGTCTAGGAGACCACTATCCACTATCTCTTTGAGATAGATTATTAAATTGTTCAATTGCCTTGTGTCTTTGAAATTTTGAAATACATATTGAGATTATGTTGATTTTAAATTGTAGGAATGCAGTGGAAATAATTAGTGTGGGTTCATTTTGTGACTTTAAATTTGGTCCTAATAAGAAAGTAAAATTAGCCACATTCATTGCTTCTGCCTTTTCTAATAATATTGGTTCTCATTGTATATTTTGTAACTATTTAATGATAAATATAAATGTAATAATGTTTCTCCAAAAATTCCTTAAGAAATCGTCTCTATTAAAATTGCCTCCTTAGAATGGTTCAGTTTTGGGAAACTCGGTCAATTCACTAAGAAGTTTGTTGATTTGACCACTCTTCCATCTTTTGTCAAACTAAAATTTGATGGTACTTCTAGAGATAATCTAGGTTTGTTAGGGACAAGTTCTATTATCTATTATAAAAGATAGTGATGAAATCTTTTAAAAGCAACCACCAAGAAACTCCCATGAGGCTCCAATAATGAAGCTAAAGCTCAAGCACTTTTTCTCAATCTAGAATTGGCATTTAGAAAAAACTTTAAAAAGATCATAATTGAAAGAGATTCTATATTGTTGATAAATGCTATAAGTGTATATAATACATCTTATAATAGGTTTGGAATGTTTTAGCTTCTTTTTTTAACTACTTCGAATGCCTTCATTGCTTTAAAGAAGCCAACATCATTGCGGATTATTTGGCCAACAAGACATTTGATCCTTTGTCAACCCCTATCAATGAAGCCTTAATTCTTAAACTATGGAAAATATGGGACAAGATATCCTTCTGGAGGTGCCATGTGTATCTGAATACTCAGAGTTGGTTTCAGTATTTCTCTTGAATGCAATGGACCTCCTATAGAACGAAGAATTGCTCTCTCTTGGGTTTTGCTTACATCGAAGATTATTTGCTATCAGAGGAGAATTTACAGTTTGCTCTTAATTAATACATCATCTTGGAGGGTACGACTTTGGTTGATGGTCTTTTTCAACTCACCAAATCAAACATAACCCAACAATTGCTCGTCTCTTCCAAGCTATTACAAAAGGGTCTACAGAATGACTACGACCTCCCTTTCAAAAATTCTATTAATGCCCATTGTCTCCAACTAGAACTTGGTCTATTAGCTCATCCCAGGGAGACTCTTAAATCAATTAGATTCCTTCTCTGACATGAAAAAATTCCTCCTCCAGTTTTCCCTGCTCAGAGATGGTTGCTTCTACGGGTTAGATGTCTACTTTGGCTTCGATTCCTCCTTAGGAACTCCTCTGCAAGTAATCTTTGACAATTCGAGCTTGTCAGTGAGTGCATGAATTTTGCTCTTTCCTTCTTTTTTGTCATTATTTTTGGGTTGGAGACTGTTTATTCTGTTACCACATTTTGACCACCTCTGTTTTGCTGGAATATCTCTGAGACTGTCTCTTTAAAGTTAGTTGTTATAAACTTTGCTCTTTTATTTAATAGAATTTACAGGTGTCTTACATCTATTACTTGAAAAATGTTTCTCCCAAAAATCTATCTTCATTTTCATTTTCTATGTTGTATGATTAATTATTTTCATCTCATAGATTTCAAAATTATAAAGGTTTTAGAAGATGTAAATGCTTTTTGAATTTATAAGTTTAACAAATATAATAAGTTATAAATCATTACAGCTATATAAAAAATATTTATCATTTTATGGTTTTTAATCTAGTTATATTTAGGTGTTTTTAATTTTTGTGCATAGCATTGAAGTACTTACAACCCTCCTCCACTAAATTATTTTGTTTGCATGCTAGTAAAATACAAGTAAAGCCTACATAGTCAAGTTGGGTTCCGAAGTGCTATATTAATTCAAAGAGCTTGAAAACATCCTTGCAAATTCTGTTTTGAGCATATCTTGTGATCATAGGGTTCTATGAGATCACATTTTTTTGAGACAACATTTAAAAAAAATCACGTCTTTTGTATGCTTCCAAATTTTGCACATGCAACTACAACATTTACAACAATCCACTTTGAGTCATGTTTTCATGGATGTTCATCCGTTATCCACTTTGAGTTATGCTTTCATGGATGATGATACTTGTTATAAAGCTCCCATTTTGGTACAGGTTGGGAGAATGTTAGCAAAGGTTGTGGAGATCAAATTTATACCTACCAATTGTATTTTCCTAATAGCTTCCAAGGCCTTTTCATTAAATTTTTTTTTTTCAATATCTTACAATCATTCTAGTCCACAAGACCACATCTCTTTCATACATTTTGTTAAACAATTTGAGTGCCTTCTATATCCTTATTTGCTTGCAACTTGGGACAAATCGGGCTCTAGTTTTACTTTTATGGAAGGTCATCCCTTGTTCTAAAGCTCCCATTTTGGCATAGGTAAGGGATAATACTAGCAAAGATTATAGAATTTGGCTTTATGCCTTCCAATTATATTTTCTTAAAAGTTTCCAAAGTATTTTTTATATCCATTTTGTGCATAGCTTGCTATCATTGTCATCCATGAAATCATGTTCTTTTGAGGTATTTTGTCAAATAGTTCACATGCCTTGTGTATGCTTCCACATTTTGTATACATTTGTACTAGGGTAATTGCAACTACTATGTCAAATAAAAGTCCCCTTTTCATTATGATTTAATGGATGTCATCACCCTATTCTAAATTATCATTTTTGCATAGGCTTGGAGGATGCTAACAAATGTTATGGAGACTTGCTTTATACCTCATGATTGCATCTGCTTAGAAATTTCCAACGCCTTTTCAACTAAACCATTTGTGTGCATACAACAATCATCATATTCCATGAGACCACATTTCTTCAAGGAATTTGATTGAAAAGTCTTAAAACCTCGTCAAGAATACCATTCTATGCATGCCCCACAATTATGGCATCCCATAAGCCTGCACTTTTTTTCAGGAATTTATCAAATAGTTCACACGTGCTTTTTATACTCTCCCACACTTCGAATACACATCTACTAGGGCATTTACAACTACAATATTTGACAAAAAAATTCTTTCCATTATACTTCATGGATGTCCATTCCATGTTCTAAAGCTCTATTTGAACACAAGCTAGTAGGATAATGGAAAATGTTATGGAATTTGGATTTATAGCTACCCCTCGCATTTGGTTGAAATTTTTCAATGCTTTTTTAACAAGACTATTTTGTGCATATTCTACAATCATTGCACAGTTTGGGAGGCAACATATTTTTAAGACACGTCAAATAGTTCAATTGTCTTGTGTCTTCTTTGACATATTGAAATAATATCTGCAAAATAAAAGAAAAATATTATACAATATTCTCTTCATATCGACTCCTTAGTTAAGGGAATGGATTTAAATACACGTGTAATAGAGAAATTTAAAGCATCAAAATCTAATTAAATAATTTAATTAATATAGAAAGAATATTGTAGTTCAGATACATTACAAGAAAATCATTATAAAATTAAAGAGAAAACATGTTATAAATAAAGAAAGAAAAATATCATATAATGTACTACTACACACTTATTTCTATGAACAAATAATACTTGATATGCATAACTAATACACCCTTTTTAATCATTTGATGCATGGCGATACCTTGTTTTAAAGATCCCATTTTGACATAAGCTAGGAGCATGTTAACAAATGTTGTGGAGATAGGCCTTACAGCTACCAATTATATTTTCGTAAAAGTTTCCAACCCCTTTTCATTAAACCCATTATGTGCATATCCTACAATTATTCTTATCTATGAGACCACATCTCTTTCAGACATTTTGTCAAATAGTTCACATGCCCTATGCATGCTTCCATATTTTGCATACATGTGCACTAGGGCACTTGTAACTTGACATGAGACAAAAATATGGTTCTAATGATTTGTTTTGGCACATGTGAGAAGAATCTTGGCAAAGGTTGTGGAATCTATCTTTACACCTTTTGATTGCATTTTTTAACAATTTTCTAAGATATTTTTGATAACCACATTTATATATCCTACAATCATAGTAGTCCATGTATGTGAAACCATGTTCTTTTGAATTTTTTTCTCAAATAGTTCACATGCCTTGTGTATACTTCCACATTTTTTTATATATAGTGGTCACTGCTATAAGGTGGGACATTCATGAAAACCTTCCTAAAGGTCTTGTAGCACCTACTACCAAAATATGAGCATTAAGCACTTGTAAATAGTAAAAGCCTTTGATTAGCCACCAACATCAATTATGGGAACCCTTCTATTCAAAAATATTATTGAATTTGAAACACATTAGTTTATAGGTCATTTTAAGGAAAGGATATTTTGGTCATAGCTAGAGGAGTAATTTTTAATTTGGACAAATTTTGATATCTTTCCTCAAACTTACCCTCTTCTTTCCCAATCAACTCTAAGAATTTTTTGAGATAAATCTCATAGTTTGCAAGAGCCAAACTAAGCCATGTTTAGACTTCCACGATATAGGTCTTTAAGGGTTTCACACCCATGATGGCTATCTCTACTAGTGATTAATTGAGATGATCCATGGAATCTTACAAGAGCTCTATACAATATTCCAAAGCCATGCATATGTAGACTCCATTTTATAGGGGGATACTCTCAAATCCATGTTATAGGATTCTTAGAATTGATCCATGCTCAATTTATAGTACTATAAATGAAATTGTTGGGATTTTCTAGTTCAACACCAAAAAATGATAACAATGTTGAAACATAGAGCACTATGTATAATATTTTGTCATAAAATGAATTGATGAGCTTGGTACTCAATTTCAATCCACTATCATTGTGGGAAGAAGACATTCATCAAAATTTACAATCCTCACTAACACAATCATAGATAGAAGTAGTGTTGACAATACCACCATGATTACAATTCTTTTGGGTCAGGATGATCCATGGCTTGCTAAAATATTGTTAGATCTCATTGTCAAACACAAAAAATTGAGTAGGATTATTTTTTAAGAAAAAAACAAATGGCTACAGGATGTGTAAATCACATTAAATTTAATTAATGAAAATTGATCTAATCTAGAATATTTCCTTGTTTTCTAAAGTAAATACTTTTTGTACATTACTCAAAAATGACTAGTTTTTTATTGGAAGGTGAGAAAAAAAGAAACTAGACTAAGCTAGAAATATTTTAAACTTGGAAAATATTTTCACTAAGTTTAAATAATGCAGGAAATAAAAATATGTTGATTTATTGCAAATTGGCAACTATAATGGAACTTAGAGTTGAAAGATGAACCTCTCGATTAAGGATGCCTATGTTGTGTAGGTATTTTTGTGCAACACACAACCATCTACATGAATGTTGCAACATAGGATGTTGGTAAACTCATTTTCACCTTGAAATTTGTGCCCAATTAAATAAGAAATTAAAGAGAACAACTCCAAGAAATATAGAAAATAAAGTAAACTAATTTAATCTATGAAAATTTAAGAAATGAAAATGATGAACAAGAGAGGGAAAAGGAAGTGAAAACCCCCATGTATGATGAAGAACTACAAATGAAACTTGTATTTTAAATGAGAGGAGATTTTGGGGCTGCTTAGGAGCTTGTCATAAATTGTCAATACCCTATTTTATCTTTTGACCTCCATGGGAAGCCAAAAAGATATAAAATTATATATGATCTTATCCTATTTGTGTCTAGGAATTAAAAGTAGTGATCAAAGCTATGTATGACAATATTAGGTTTACAAAGAGTGACAAACTAGTGCATATGTGTGTGTAATAGAAATGGAGTGAAAACCCAATGGAGCTAAGTGCAAAATAGGATTTTTATTCCAATGGAAGTAAGTAAATAATAAAATAAGATCACTAACTACATAAAAAACAAGAACAAGGTCACCTCAACTTGTTTGAGAAGCTAGGAGAAACCAAGATGGTTCTATCATGTTTCCATGAACCTCAATGGAGTGTTGAAAAATATAGTGTAGTTCACATAGAGATACAATGTCAAAAGAGTGCTAATGAATGCTACAATTTTTTTTTGATATTTGAGAGAGTTTAACAAGAGATTGATAGAAATTGAGAGAAAGATTCATTCCAAATGAGCTTGGAAGGGGAAAATGGGTGTCCAAGGTCTAAGGAGGATTTATTGTAGAGAGGTTACCATTGAATTGGACACACAATAAATGGTGAAACACTTGGAAATGAATTTTCAAGAAACAATCTGCTATCATGGGATGCTAGCACATCACATGAATGTTTGTGTGTCACATTACTGTTCAGATAATTACATCTTTTAGAAATGAAAAAGACTAATAAATAACAAGGTTAATACATCTTAAATATGATTTTACACAAAAGAGACTAGGGGAGGGCATGGCATGACACTATGGGTGGGAAAAGGCTATGGAAAAGGTAAAATGAGCCTAAAAACATGTTAGATGATACAAACACCAAAGTGGTCCAAAACATGTGAAATTATAAGGGTATACAATTATCTACATTACATCTTCCCCCTCACTTTAGTAGGCTTATGAAACTAGGTTATATACTATGCTAAGATATTTAATGAAATATTAAAAAAATTATAATAGGATTCCCAAAAACATATTGCAAAGGGTACAAAACATTCTTAAAATAGAGTGATTATTCCCATAGGTTGAAAACTTACAAAATAAATAAGTGTAGTGTAGGAAAAAGTGTTCCCTTTTCAAACTTAATTTGGGAATAATTAATAATAAAATGAACTTAATTATGCCTTAATTTAGTGTTGTGTGCTTTATATGTTCACATTAAGTTTAGGGCCCTATTAATTAAAATGGACTTAATTGTGCCTTATTTTTTGTGTTGTAAGGTGTACCTTTACACTTTCACACTAATATAGGGATTTATTAATTGATTGAGGTTAATTTTCCTTAATTGGCCCCTTTAATTCAAATCCAAGCCTAATTAATTGCAATTTCTGAAGGATAAAACCTGACATTCATAAATTCCATGACATAAGGTTTAACATTGAACAATGTGTCCTAGGCAAGTGGCCTAGGACCCATTCGTCATAGGGCGAATGGGTCCTCACTTGCACTTAGGAACTAAATTAAAATTATGTTTTTGGTGGTTTTTCAATGATTTCAAATGTACATTCAGATGTTAGCTTGTGATATTTGAATTTTAGGAATTAATGTTAAGATATGTATAAATAAGAGGTTATTTCACTATGTTTCACCTAGAAAATCTAAGACTTCAAGAATTCTAGAAAAATTATGATCAAGTGTTATTAAGAGCATTTCAAGAGAAATTTCAAGGCATTCAAGGGTAGAATTATTGGAGATTATTGTAGCAATCAAGATTCCTATCATCATGTCAAATATTTATTGCATCATGCATGTTGTTTGAGCTAATATGTTGATGTAGTGTTCAATATCTATTCAAGCATTCAAGGACATTGTTTAAAATCAAGTTTCATGATCAATATCATCATCCATTGAAGTCAATTCATGCTAATTATAGATCTATATTCCAAGGTTCAAATAAGGTTTGGTGAGTTGTGGCATTGCATTTGTTCATTTATCATTCATTCATGCTTTTCTATTTCAAACAACATTTTTCTCTCTTTGATGTGTGATTGCAGATTTTAGGTTGAAGATCCTTTGAAGAGAAAAATTGAAGAAAGTTGCAAAGTTGTCAAAGTTACAAGAATAGTTGTCATATCACAGAAACTCCTCTACATAATTTATTTTCATCTGTCTGATAGTGAACATTGAGAATTTGGGAGTGCAGACCTAGCAGAAGAGACCCTAGAAAGCATTTTTCAGGAACCCTAGCCTGGACCCATTCGCCATAGGGTGAATGAGTCCTTAGTGAGCTTCAAAAGGTGACTTTTGGTGAAAGGTACACATTGTTTACCCTCTCTAGATATGCCTTTTGATTACTATTTCTATCAAATTTAATTGTTGTTCTTCATTTGCGTTTCATAGCTTGCATTTTGGAGTTTGTTTGATGGTTTTGATCTTTCTCTACAAAGTGCTATTTAGCTTATACCCCCGTCCTTGTATAGATAGGAATTTTTTTGATTTATACCTTGATTAAATGACTCACCTTTTTTGGTTGTTAGTTACTTCATTGTCTTGGATCTCATTTCCTTGAATGAAATTAGGGAAATAGGTCTTTTTGGTGAACCCCCTTCATAACATTTTTCCACCTCACCTATTTTCACCTTTTCATTGTGGTGAACCTAAGTTTGATCATTGAATTTTCTAATTTTTGAGTCATCTTTCATCCTAGATTTAAATATTTCATTCATTTGCATCTCTTTGCATTGAATTGAGTCTCATTTAGGGTGTCTAGTTGCATTTAACTTGGCATTTCATTTAAGGGTTTTTATTTCATCTTCGCATTCTTTAAATTTGAAAAATACAAAAAAAATCAGTCATCTTGCATATCACTTACAAAGAATTATATAATATTCATTTACATTTAAAAATTAAAACAAAATTCCATATCAAATTAGGTGTCCTAGGTTGTAATTTTGTCAAATTTTGCATTTGCATTTAATCTTCATTTCGTAGAAAAATAAAACTGAAATTTGTTCTATCATATCAGAATTTGGAAACCATTGAAATTTACTCAGAATTTTGTAAAAGAAAATTAAAAAAACCCTCATCTAGGACCCATTCGCCCTAGGGTGAATGAGTCCGTGATCAGGCCATATTTTGATTTTTTGGGCTTTAAAACATTCATTTTTGCATTCCTATTGTTGTTATTAGATCTTTGTTTCTATTTGTAGAAATTTTGTTTCTTCAATTGGGTCATATTTAGCTTAATTTGATAAAGTTAGTGTATTGTATGATCTCAAAATTGCATTTATAAAACATTATTTTTTAGGTTTTTGCATAGTGTAATCATAAAATTACCTTGTTTAGAATCTAAAAATTGCATTTACATATTGCATACTAGGTCATCGCATTGCATTTTACCCACTTTCTATTTTGGGTTGACATTGAGTTTTTGAAACTTGTATGAGATTTACAACTTGGTGTCCTATTAGCAATATTGTTGTGAGATGTAGTTCGAGACTCATTTCTTCCTATGATACACCATTCATTGTGGATCTTGGGTTTTCTAACTCTCTTTCTAATAGTGTTGATAATCAACCCCCTATGGATCATAACTTGCATATCTCATTTCCAATGACTTCCTTACCTACAACCAATGTGCATGATGTTGTTCATATCCCACAAGAAAGTGTAAGAAAAATGGATGAAGGCATAGAAAATTTACAAGAGCTTGTGCTTAATGAAAACATGGACACTAGTATCATTCCTACTTTACAAAATCTAAGGAAAATGCTTAAAAATGAACACAAAATACAAATTTTATGTAGTCTCGGTTGCCTCCTTCACGAGAACTTAAACAATCAAGAGAATGATAGCATGCATGCCTTGATCAACTTTATTGAAGCTAAACCCCGTATGGGCCAAACAAAAATGCCACTTGACATTGTTTTCTCACAAAAAGACATAATCAAACATGCCCTCGATGGTCCTCTTTACATAGCTAGAAGAATCAATGACAAGCCTACCAATGGGATATTAATTGATCTTGTCTGTGTAGAGAACGTGATCACTGAAGGATTCCTATTTTGTGCATGAACTCTATCAAGATACACATGAAAAACCAAAATCATGGATCAAGATGCATAATGGTTTAGCTTTTCCTATGATAGTCTCGATAAATCTCCCTCTAGAGGTTGGACCGAAAACATTAAATGTATCATTCACCATCATCCTGTCGCTGGACCAATTTCATGTGATGTTAGGTTATCTATGGCTTCACTCCATGAATTTCATCCCATTGGTTGTGCATAAATGTTTAAAGTTTCCTTTTGTAAATGAGATCTTTATTGTGCATCATAGTGGCTTTAACCCTGTGTCTTCCCATGGGAACTTTTCATTGGATTTCTTTTGGCTCGAGCCTATTGAACCTATTAAACCTTGTGAAGACTTCTTTTTCAAATCATATCAAAATTTTAAGGCAAAGCGCATAGAAAAATTATTCCTTAGAAATATACCTCAACCCGTGATTGAGCCACCTATCCTTGATGAAACCATGATTGAACTATAAACCCTTCCAAATATCCAAGAGTAGCCTATGACAAATGGTGCAAGGGTACCCACAGTTCTTCATGCCTCCAAGGGGTCATAAAAGTTGATATTTTGTTTTTTTTTGGTGTTTTCCATGTAATAAGGTCTAAGAAGACCATTTCATGTTTATTTGGGTCTAGTTTGAGTTCTTAGGGGTGTGTTAGTGTGCAAATGCAAAAAATTTCAAAGTTGCACAATGTTGTAAGAGCAACTTTTGCATTTTGTTGTCAAATTGAAGTTTGGTTGCAATATGAACCATTGTAAGTTGAAAAGGGGTTAATGAACTGTTGGAATATGATGGGTATCTATTTAAAAGACCTTGTGTGATCGAAGGCAGGGTTGGAGTGGAAGTTTTGGAAGTTGAAGCAATAAAGAACTTTGTTTTCTGCATTTCTGAACGTTTCCTTGTTCTTTGATGTAGTATTTATCTATACGATCCTGTGATGAATTGAAATTGATTGTGGTCAATTGTGCATTAATTCTAATTTTTGTTTCACTTAGTTTCATTCGTTTTCATCAATATTTGAGAAAGTTAGAGTAATTTTAGTATGGACTAGTCTAAACCCTAGGTAGGGTAACAAAGGAGTAAGAAAAATGCATATATTTCCATTACACCAATGAAAACCATTCAAAATTGGTGGAATGGCTTGTTAGGAAAATTATTTCAATATTTCAAATTTTCAAGAATAGGGGTGGAGGCTCGCACATGTGGAGGTGTTGTAGTGGTTTGATACCTTCATATATCAAGCCTAGGAACCCTAGAGGCTTAGGGAAATGGTTGTAGAACCTTTGGAGATTGATCTACCTGATAGGAGAAGGTTAATTGGGCTAGGTGTGGTATGTTGAAGGCATTAGAATGAGTTTTTAATCTCTATGAAGCCCTAAACACATTTGGAGCAACCTAGTTGAGTGATTATGCCTAGTTGAGAAAGAGGACAGTCAAAATTTGAAGCCTTTCGTACAAAGAACCTTACACTGGTTTTGAGATATGTCCAATAATGGTCAAATGGGTATTTGAAACAAGTTTTCTTTTTTGAAGATCAGTTGGGGTTGTGGAGCTATGTCCAAAAATTCCTTTTTGAAAGACTACAAGGAAGAACAAGGGTTTATGAAGGAAAACCCACTTTTGATGAACAAAGGAACTTATTTAAGGTTGTTTTGAGTTTGACTACCCTTTCTCTACATAAAATTGGTATTAGAGCATAGGTTTGATCTGAAGAGGAAAATTTGAAAGGAAGAAGAAGCAAAGATGCCTCCAAAAGGGAATCCACTAACCAAACAGATAAATAAATTGAAGGAGAGACATGCGAGAGAGATGAGAGAAATGAAGGAGAGGCTTGTTGCTCTGGAAACAAGTTAGAAAAGAGGAATGGTAATAGGAGACTTGAGTGACCAAGAAGAAGAAGGGGAAGATAAAAGTTCCTAAGGAGGATCTGAGGAAGAGATGGATCCTGATGACTTGAGGATGGAAAAGCTGTTGAAAGTAGTCAAGGGAGAAGGACCCAAAATCAAGATGGATTTACTACTGTATGAAGGAAAATTGGATAGTGAATAACTCCTAGATTGGATAGGAGCATTAGATAACTATTTTGAATATGAAGATGTGCTAGAAAAAAAAGGGTGAAGTTGGCCAAGACAAAGTTGAAGGGCTATGCCTTGCTTTGGTGGGATTATGTACAAGATGAAAGGAGAAAGAAGGGAAAGTCTAAAATCACCTCTTGGGATAGGATGGTTATTAAACTGAAAGGAAAATTCCTACCAAGTGACTATAACATTCAGTTATTCAAAAGGCTTCAAAATCTCAAGCGAAAAGAGATGGATGGCAGTGCCTATACTAAAGAGTTCTACAAATTGAGCATAAGGGAAGGCCATGTAGAAGATGATGTGGAAAAAGTGGAAAGATATCTCAATGGGTTGAGATACAACCTTCAAGATCAACTAAGCCTAAAAAATCCAAGAATAGTGGAAGAGTGTTACCAATTGGCCATCAAGGCTTAGGATAAGTTGAAAAGAAGGCAAGAAAAGTAAAGAAAGGGTAGAGGAAGGAATTCTAGAGGAAGAGGGGCATTTTTTGATTCAAGACAATCATATGAGAGTCAAGGGGAGGCAAGTATAGTTCAAGAACAAACTTTTGATTCAATGGGAAGATTTAGAGGAGGTAGATCAGATTCTAGGGGAAGATTTGGAAGCCAAAGAGGAGGTTCAAGTATCTTTACTGGGAAATGCTATAAGTGCAACAAATTTTCAGGCCATCAAGCATGGCAATGCACTAAAAGTTAGTCCACTA
Source organism: Sequoia sempervirens (assembly GCA_007258455.2). Classification (NCBI taxonomy): domain Eukaryota; kingdom Viridiplantae; phylum Streptophyta; class Pinopsida; order Cupressales; family Cupressaceae; genus Sequoia; species Sequoia sempervirens. The sequence goes on along the minus strand of VDFB02000003.1, from coordinate 305,746,604 downwards.
CTTCATTTGGAGGAGAAAGAAGAAATCAGTTTGCACAAGCAGAGGACAATGAAAGTGTGAATTCTCCATCATTTAATGTTGATCTAGAAGTTGGTGAGTCTCTCATGGTGAGAAGAAATTTGATCAAAGTACCAATGGAGAAAGAGCCACCATAGAGAAATTCTCTTTTCAAAACTACATGTAAATGCTTAGGTAAATGTTGCAAAGTAGTGATTGATTCCAGTAGTATAGATAATTTGGTTTTAGTTGAAATGGTTGAAAAGCTTAAGTTGAAAAGAATCCATCATACCACTCCATATATAGAATCTTGGCTTAACAAAGTGCAACAAGTAGTTGTGAATGAACAAAGTTGGGTAGATTTTCACACAAGGATAAGGTTTTATCTGACATAAGACCAATGGATGTTTGCCATTTGCTTTTGGGAAGGCCTTGGCAGTATGATAGGAATTCCAAATATGATGGCAGAAAAAAAACATGTTATAGAAGAAATGGAGTTTCTTACACCCTCACACCATTGAAAGATGAAACCCAAAACCCACAAGTGGAGTCTAGAGTGATGTCAATGGGTACAATAGAGTTTTTAAAGCCAATAAAATAGGAAGAGGTAGGTAATACAATGGTAAGAAAACCTAGGATTGTTCTAACATCAACAAGCATTGAAGAGTTTCCTTGGGAAGCTCAGGATGTATTGAAGGATCATGTGGACATAGTGGTGGAAGAATTTTCTGACTTTTTTCTTCCACAGAGAGATGCTAGTCACTAAATGGCCTTTGTATTAGTGGTTGGTCTATCATATATAGTAGCCTATGACAAACAAATTGAAGAACATAATTTTTCTGAGGAAATAGATGGTGTCAACATAAATGATGTACTTGTTTGGAAGGTTGCAAATGCAAGAAATTTGGATGCTAAAGGCAAGAGGATTGTTGTGAAGGAGATTGTAGAGTTGAGCAAGCAATGCTTGAGGGAAAGGGGAAGTATAGAGTGGCATAATGATCAAACTAAGTTGTAGATGGAAGATGGAAAGTTAGACAAGCATCCACTACAAGTGGAGCAGTAAAAGAGATTTGTAGATGTTTGTAAGTGTAATACTGAAGGTACCAAGGTTAGTTATGATTTACTTCTTTTAGAAGAGGGTAGTAACACTGATCAAGAATCCATACTTGATGAAATGATGGTTAGAGACAAAGAGAGAAGACAAAATGCTTTTGATGAGATTGCAAACTTGAGAGATAAGAAACCTAAGGTGAAAATGAAACAAGCCATTGATGGAGAACAGGGTACTATTGGAATGCATGACATCCATAAAACAAAAAGGGATCAATTATAAGGTGGAGGTGTAGATGCAAGCAAAGGGCAGTTGTGAGCAAAGGATCCATTGATTTCAAGATTGTAGACTTAGTTATTAATTTGTACTCTTTACAAGTGGATGTTGTTGCAAGTTATGATGTAGGTTTCCAAGCCTTTATATATGGTAAGTGGTCATGATGTAGGTTTTTTGTTGTAGGTATTAACTCAAGAGGAGCTTGAGTTATTTTCTTCCCTGGGAGTATGGTGCAAGGGCACCCATAGGTTTTCATGTAATAAGGTATAAGAAGACCATTTCATGTTTGTTTGGGTCTAGTTTGAGTTCTTAGGGGTGTGTTAGTGTGCAAATACAAAAATTGTCAAAGTTGCACAATGTTGTAAGAGCAAATTTTGCATTTTGTTGTCAAATTGAAGTTTGGTTGGAATATGAATCATTGTAAGTTGAAAAGTGGTTGATGAATGGTTGTGTAGACATCGAAAATATATAGATTGATATCGCACACTCAATCCTAATCTACTAACATCGTTTCATCCTGAATCATCCCTCTATCTAACCATTTAATCAAATAGCCTTATTTGATTAAATTCATCATAATTCCCCTTTTAATTAAATAAATCCCTCGATTTAATTAAATCATTATCTTTGTGTAATTAGCTAGGTCATTTCATCTTCCTATCTTTGATTTAATTAAATAATCCATATTATTTGATTAAATCTCTAAAGTTCATCTAATTAAATTAAATAAATAAAACATTTATCTAATTTAATCTAAAATCACCCCCTTTGGTTAAATAAATAAAAAATATTTATTTAACTAAGTCTAAATCATTCTCTTCTCATTTTGAGTTATTTAAATCCTAAAATCCAAGTCAAAATGGTGAAATAAACTAACATCATTTAAATTAATCAAATCACGATCAATGATAATCCTAATCACTCAAATCCTCTAGATTTTGCAATTTGCACATGAAAATCAATTTAATTGATTTATAAATCATCTATTTTCATTCAAAAAGGCATCAAAGATGGAATATTCCTCAAATTTGAAATCTCCCCCCAAAAGGACTTGTCCATCCAACAAAGCATTTAAGGCTCTTACATTGTCTCTTACATGTCTCCCACTTGGCATTTAACTCATCTTTCATCCCCCCTAAACATGTCATCTCATAAAATTCAAATTTCAAACTTGCACATGGATCAAAATGTACTCAACCTTCATCCTATCAAATGTTGACAAGTGGCACCTTGCCATTGGTTGAATGTTAGTCCCACATTGCTTCATTTTTGGCATTCATCTATCTTGATATTCTATAAATGAAGAGCTCATCCTTCATTTTATCCATCCACAATCCAAGCAAAGTTACCATGCTCAAATATCTCTTGAATTTCATCCATTATCCTTGAGTCATAGCTAGGTTTTGTATATTTTTGGCTTGAAGTCTTCATTCTTCACCAACAAAGTGGATCAATCTCTTCAACATTCGAAGCTTGCATCTTAGGAATTGGGAAAGGGCCAATTTTCGCATCAAATTGGCACCAATTCCCCCATGGGATCACGATTTTGCACATTTAAATTAGGATTCAATCTAGTTTTGTCATTTATATTGTGTTCTTCATTGTTTTCTTTCCTATTTTGAATTTGTAAATGGATTTCATGGGGAATCCTTGTTTTGGCTTGCAATATCTAACTTGAGGTGTTTATTCTCCTTGTTTTGCAGGTACTAGGAAAAGGGTTCGCACATTTGGCGCTAGAAGGAGGGTTGGATATCATTATTTCTAATCTTTTCTTGAAATTTTTGCGTTTTTCTTCACATACAGGAAATTCCAATATTGGGAGCTTAGTGTAGCTTTTTTCGCACTATGGGCTCGTTAGCGTCGCTCTACAGCACTGCTTAAAACACAAACTCCGCCGCTGGACTCGTCCTGCCAAGATTTTTGAATTTCAAACTCCGCCGTTGGACTTGCCGACCTGCAGAAACTTTCAAAAAATATTAAACTCTGACACTGGACGTAAACTGTGATGTTGGACAAAAATTGCAACTCAGTTGAGCTCTCTGTCCTGACACAAGCGTCACTGACTGGTAAGCAGCGCTGTGAGAGCACCGCTGAGAAGACAAACTATGACGCCATTGCGAGTTGCGACACTGGGAGATAGTAAAAGGGGAAATCTGATTTTTTAGCACATGCTTTTAATTTATGATTAATTTATCTTCTATTTTTTGTCTTTTAATTTTTGTACTTTTCCAGAATCTTATTTGTTTTTATTCTTTGTAGGTTGGAGATCGAAAACAAAGAAAGAAGGAGCATGAGGGGCTATGTCTTACAAAATCAAAGTGTTTTTAAACACTTTAGTGTTTGTTTAACACTATTTTGAGGATTTGTTATCTTTTCATTCTTAGGACACTAATCTTCCTTTGGGTTTAAAAAGAATCTTTTTGTTTATTTCTTGCAAAGGGCTAAAATGAACAATAGGATCAACAACTTACTAGATTTTGTTTCATGGATTAACAATTGAACCAAGTGTCTATCATTTGTGATTTGGTGCTCTAAAACAAACTCACATTTTGCTTTTGGGGATTTAAAAAGAACAAGAGTAAGTTTGTTTTTTGTGAGGGCTTACTTAAACTAAAGGAATTGAAAAATGACATATGCGCTTCTCTCGCACTTTATAGTGATCTTGAGAATCAAAAGGCCTTTTTTATGACTTTAGGGTGAGATAAAGTAATCACTTCTACACTTTGATTTGGGTTTAAAATTGAACAAGATCTTGTGCAAGTGTGAGTAGAGCATCATCGCGTATATTCTCTTTCTTTGAGTCATCAAAGATTGATCGAGTTACAGATTTTTTCTTTGCTTGCTTTTGTTTATCCTAGAGAGCCTGCCTTGGGGAAAAAGTACTCACCCAATGGAATGGCTCAACTGGTAACACTCTAAAGCCAAGAGTATTTCCAACCGGGATATAAATGTGGGTATTGGAGTAAACGCCAGTATCACGTGGTTGGCTCCGACGAGATGGATCCGAAAGGGGACTCTTGCCATATGGGTCAATCCCCATGAATGGAAAGTTTGAAATAGAACCCTTATTTTTTAGTGACCAATTGATCCATTGAGAAAGTTTATCGAAGTGGTGCATTGGAACTTAGATTCCAAGAAGTTACTTTCCATGTCCGATCTTGGTTAAAGTATAAAGGTTAAGACTTCATTCTTAACATACCTTTATACTCTTTCCTTGGTTGCATGTAAAATCATCTCTTCTTCTACGAAGGGCATGAGGCAAGCCCACCAAGAAAAACGTACCAATGAGCTAGGGTGTTATATTTCTTGTGAGTCAGTTTGAAAACACAATGCTTTAATCGAAAACATTGGAAAACCAACATTCAACATGAGCATCAAATCTCAAACCCTTTAGGAGAAGCAAATATCTTTGAACGAATTCACATGTTATTGCTTGCCCTTGGGATTCATATCCTTAGAGGCTTCTGAGCATTTGGATTTCATCTCAATTTTCTCCTACTAAGGTCAACAATAGGAAACTCTTGCCTCAAATTTCCTTGGTTTTCGCATAATACACTTTGCGAGATAAGGGGAAAGTTGAGACATTAGACATATAGATTCAAATCTAATCAAGAGTGTTTTTGTGGTAAAAAGAATCCATTAAGCAAAGATTAAATCAATTGGACCCCACATATGTGTTTGGCATCCTTTGGTCATATGGTTTTCATGCAAACATTGGTTTTTTGATTTTGAATTACTCTTAGAGAAAGGCATGTTCTTCACTATCTTGGTCTCATAAACAAGTCCTTCCTAGGTTCATGTAGGATCAAATTGAACACTTCATCCACCCCAAACATTTGTCATCTTCATCCCAAAAACAACTTTAGAGCTTTGAAAACATTAGTCTAGACTTGGGTAAATCATCAAATTCAAAATCACCTTGTTTAGTTAGGTGTATGGGAATGCATCCTTTCTCATACATTTAATTAAATCAGCAATCCTTTGAACAAGTTCATCCTAAGATCACATCCAACATCTTAGGGTTTTGCAAGTTCATTATCCAAATCAAACCAATCAAAATCAAACCCTAAGTCTAGCATTGATCCAAAGGTCCTAAACGTTCAACACTCATATCATTTCCCCATTTCATCCTTCATCTCGTCATTGGTCTTAAGAACCTTAGAGTTCACTTTTACAACAAGGTCAAAACACAAGAGGAACATGGAATATAAACTTGATCCATACATCATGAGTAATCCAAGTCAACTAAGCTATCAAAGCCTTACAATACCGATTGATTATCATAACTCACACTTATACAATCCATACATGGGATCATTACCTTCTACAAATGTCAATGGCACAACAAGTGTGAGTATGCCCAAATCAAAGATTGGAACACATTTCCTGATGGTAGATCTAAATCCAAACCTACAAGTTCTCCAATCGAACAATCAATGCATGGGCCTTCAAACGAACAACGAGAATGTACCAAGTACAAGTTTTTGAAACATGAATTCAACAAACTTTGGGATAAATATGGTTGCAAATCATACAAATATTGTTCAAAATCCAAACAAGATGTTAACAACTCCAAGTCAAGGTAACACCATGCAAGATCAGAGTTACCTAAATCAAGGCAATGTGATTCCCAACATCAGCAATGTTCAATTTCAACCCATAATGCCAAATTTGGACATCATCCCAAATTAGAACATTGTCCAAAATCAAACACAAGTACACACTCCAAATCTTCTTAAACAAAAGCCAAATCAAGGGATTCAAGATTGAAATCAAGATCAAATATGGTGAGATCAAATTGCTGCACTTACCAAAATAGTTGAGTCATTACACCAAGAAACATCTCCACTGCCATTATCCATATCAACATCATTCCTTGGTTTAGGGCTTCCCCCTTTACCTAGCACCAATCACTCCATCCAAATCAATCCACCTAACACCAATCAATCCATCACATCAAATCCTTTGAATATACCATCAACATCACACCAACAGATGGTATCTAATCAAATGACAACATCAAACCCGACAAAACAAAATATGGTTTTCCAAATACCTATCACCTTAGTCATTCCAACCATCCCTATAACTTCGATCATTCCAACCACCACTATCATGCCCATCACATCTCAAACCCTCACAATCACTCCAAGCGTATCTCAACCACTCATCACTACATCCAACACAATTCCAAATCCACCACCACTACCACCAAAACCAAATGAAGCAAGACAATATAGCATTGCGTTGAAAGCTCACTAGGCCTACCAAAAGGCCATCCAATAATATCTAGCCACGCAATAATCAAGAAAATCTCAACAAGTGCAACAAGCCTCTCAAGCTACCCAACAAACACAAGCACAAACACGAAAAATGATAACTATTGGGGATAACGATGAACATTCAACCAGTGGTGATAGTATTGACAATCTCCCCACCACAATTTTTGAAAGCAATGATCAAGATCTATCCATCAAAGAGCACATTGAAGATGTTTCTATCTCATCCGAAGATCAAATCAACATAGGTGAAGAGTCATTTTTCAATCATGATCAAAATCCACCAACAATACTGGACAATGATCTATTTCAAGAAATGTCAACATCACTTGACCCTATGGTTGAAGACATTCACAATCTCTCAACCACAATTAATGAAAGCAATGACCAAGATCTCTCCATCGATGAGCACCTTGAAGATGTTTCCACCCCACCCGATGATCAACTCGCCATAAATCAAGAGCCACTTTTTAGTGATCTATTTCGAGGAGTGTTAGGATTATTTGATCCTATTGACATAATGCATGATCCATTGACCTATGATCATGTTGAAAATGTCTCTACATCACCTAATGAGTTAGAGGACATATCTCAAGAATTTATTCCAAAGCAAGATCAAAATCTTCCACTAAGGTTTAGCAATGGTCCTTTCCAAGACATGTTGACCCTGTTTGACCTCATGGTTACATATATTGAAGGAACTCTGAACTTGGCACTTGATATAAGTCCACTCAAAGATCAGGAGGATATTGAGCTGCTTCCCATTCCTAATGACGACATCCAAGAACCCTTTGTAAGAAATCTGATAGGGTAGGGTTGGATGGAACACTCACTATCCCTTTGGTGTCACTCTCCACCTTCTTAACCTATAGGCCCTAATACTTGTTAGGCACCCCTAGTTCTCCTGGCCAACCCTATTATCATCTCCATTTTCCCTAACCAAGCCAATCTTGGTGCTCTCTCTGCCATTCTCTCCTTAGCCCTTAATCTTCCTAAAGGCTAGCTAAACCTCCAACCTTCACTAATTCGTTTGCAGGGGTGTGTGATGTCTCCCATAGCTTTAAGATCATCCTCTTAGGGTTATTGATCATCCACCAATCTCCAATTCTCCATCGCTCTCACCAAACCCTCTTCTAGGGTTAGAAAAGGCTACAAGCCCTAGAGCCCCAATTAGGTCTCCTAACTCGAGAAAAGTGGAAAGTATGCCAAATTCTCCAAATGAACCCAAACATTTTCTTGGGATTCATGATACCCTTACCCACACCTTGAATATTTTTGGGGTTTGGAGCCTCCACTATCCGTACACTACTCCAACCCTTATCTTAGCAAATTTAGGCTTGTTTTAAGCCAGTTTCTGACCTTCTTGAGAATAGTCAGTTTGTTTGCCACTTCCCGGTCTCTGTTGAGCCTCCTTCTTGTTACCAAGCCTCTGCAAAGAAATCCTCATCCACTCCACACTATGGTTCACTAGGAGATTGGCACCCCTGCAACCTTAGTGCTCTGTACTCTTTGACTGTCCTAACCGGGCACTGCCAAGCTCACCTAGGAATAGTCTCTTGCCATGGATTCATTACTCCTAAGGAATCCTACCTCTACATTATGTACAAACATGGAGCCTAGCCTCTATTTCCAAGAACCCATACACTAGGTACAGGGAAAACACGGTCTAGAGCTCCATTTCTTCAAACCTATCTGGTTTAGACCAGCAATAGGGTACAAGTGAACTATTTACAAACTATGAATGGAAAAAAATCAAAAAGACTAGAAAATGGCAAACAAAACTTGTATTCTATCAACACTACATCCTACATGCAAAACAGTAACAGATTCAATCCATTTAAACCCTACTTTCAGACAGAAATCAGAAAATGATACACAAAAGCATTATTTTCTTTCAATCCACTAAGTATTTACACAATAACAAGACTTCCAACCCTCCTCTCAGGTTGAGGCTCACCTTAAATAAGGTCCCTCAATTAGTTATCTTCCTTGGTTGGACTTATTCAAGACCTAAAAGTAAGAGTTGTAAAATCCACCATGTTTTTCAATTCTTGCCAATTATTAGCAACCTAAGCAAGTTTAGTTCCTCAAACCATCCATCCTCTTCACTTCTTATTCTACTGATCACAACAGATCAAGACTTATTCATAAACCTCAAATGCTAACTAAATGGTCAACATGACCTCAAAATAACACAACAAAATGGAACTTCATTCTTAGACTCACAAATTTTCCTTGTGCTCCTTAATGCTTCCTAGGTGCTCTTGCACCACAATCCATCCTTTAAAACTGGTCCATGTCAAGAACTTGATCCAAAGCATGTTGAGAGCAACTCCAAAATCATTCAAAATCAAGAATTTGTATCCCCAAGATACTACAATGATTTAATGGAAACTCTCCTATCTATGCAAGATGCACATACTCCTCCATCTACCCATGAGATGCTTTCTGCAGATGAACATGTAGATGATCTTCATTCAGAATAGGATTCCATTACTCCCGATATTACCACACAAAAAGAGTAGATTATTGATTCCTACAGTCAAACTGAGTTGTCAACATCAGAATCAGATATATCCCAAATTCAGACTGAGGACATCATGTATGAGGAAACAAGTCAGATAGAACAGGATATTCCAGAGTTAGCAGAGCAGCAAATGGAAATAATGTCATCTACAATGATCATTGATCAGAGAATGCATTCTAAACAAGATTTCTTAGAATAGGCGGAATCAAAGCATGAAGGTACTACTACCACCATACTGGGGGAAACTTCATCTCAAGCAAATTTCAACATAGGGAGCATGAAGAATCCTTATGATGAAACTGATGTCAATACTACAACCATTCATGTCATGAATCTTCATCCACCCATCACCCCATCCATGAATTGGGACCAACGTCAAAAGAAATAGTTGAATCAAAGTACGAAGAATGTTATCAAAGCAAAAGAAGTTGAGAAGCATAATGGAAAAATCAAATACAAATGGATACCAAAGAATACAAAGAAAGATCATCCCTATCAAACTCCATCAGTCAAAGAAACTATGGGGAAAAATAAAAAAAGGGAAAAGTATCCATCAAAGATGTCCAAAAAATCAAAAGTAGGATTTTCAAGCAACGTACAAAGTGTATCAAGCAGTTGGTCCTAATTCTATGCACACTTCCATATCCACCCATCATTGCTCATCTTCCCATGTTTGGAGAGTCAAAGATTCCAAGCTGTCAACCAATCCATCTTTTATCCCTAAACACACTCCATCCATGCCTCCATGCATGATATCCAGTTCTTACATTGACCATGTATTGGCAATGACCCTTCATCATAAGGATTCTGAAGGAACTCTATCACAATGTGCGGACAAAGAAAGGGTTAACCCCAGTATCAACGAAGCAGATCAGAAATCTCAAAAGTTGCATTCAAGTGCACGTATCTTAGCAAAGAAACTTCTTCAAGCAGGATATTGATGGAACATTATGAAAAGGGCATCTACATCAGCAACACCTTGTGATTGAGCATGATCTCTAAAATCTTTCAGAATAAACCAAAAAAATCAAAAAATATGAAAATCCAAAAAAACTTAGAAAAAGGATTGAAAATAGTAAAGAGAAAAATTGTCCTCTAGTGAAAACCGCATGGGCAGCGCTTTGGGTAGGTACCATGATGAAAACCTAGAAAACAGTTGTCATGTGTAGAATCAAGCATCTGTGTGCGCTATTTCATGTGAAAGCATCTCATCCCATCCATAATAAATCTAGCATTCCATCCATCTTATCCATAATAAATCCATTCATCCATAAACCATTGATCCAATCCATTTTCATCCATCTACATCCATCATCCAAGTTATCTTGATCTTGATGAAAGTATGGGGCACACTTTACACTTGCTTATGGTAAAACATCTTAACATGGGCCGTTTTCATTAATCCTATCCTATGCAGCATTATCTGAGCCATGAAGCATTATCCAAATGAGAACTCTTTATTCGAACACCTTATCTTATCGCAAGATAATCCTTGGAATCCTTTGCATGCTTGCCATATCCATCCATCCATGGCATTCCATACATTGCTAGACACTGGGGGCAGATATTTACATCTTGCTTCGGGAATAAATCTTGATCTATATCCTCCAACTTATGTGGTGATCCAAACATTGGAAAATATGAAATCAAATTTTTCAAGCATCTATCCAAATTAGTAGCCAATGTCATATTTTGACAATAGGATTTTCCTTATCAAGTGTTATCTTCAATCGAACACTGATCCAAAAAATCAATATCAGTCACATCTAACACACCCTTCAAACATCACATCAAATCATTCAAACAACTTTTGTTCCAAACCAAGCTTCAACAATCCTGATCAATCGAATCCAATCAATCCACAATCTTAGGATATCCTTCCTGATCATTGTGTTGCTTAACACTATCCTTGCATTGTTGTGCATCCTCAACATGTTATCGTCATCAATCCTGATCAATCCAATCCTTGCATTGTTGTGTATCCTCAACAATGTTATCATCATCATCAATCCATCGATTCAATCAGTCAACCTTAGCTTGGTTTTTAACAAAATCCCAAAATAGAGCACTGATAGCATCATACACATCCTTATCCAAATCATCAAAATCATGCAAAAATCCAAAAACATTCAAAACACAAAAAATCCACAAAACAATCAAAAAGTCAGAAAACATAAAAAACATTGAAATCCTAACTATGTCGTCTCTGAGCTTAAACGTAGGCAAGGCTAATCTTTTATCAGCCCCCGAGACAGAAAAATCCAAAAACATTCAAAAAACATCAAAATCCAAAAACATTCATAAAATGTCAGAAAACCCCAAAACATTTGAAAAATCCAAAAACCCAAAAACAGCCTCAAAACATTGCAAAACATCAAAAACATCCAAATATTTGAAAAAATCCATCCATCTCATTTCACAATCACCCACAATAATCAATCATCCATAATAAAACAATTGTCACCTTCACCCTTTGGCAAAACAAACAAAAACAATCACAACAATCAACAAAAGCAAACATCAAATGCAAAATCAAAAGAAAACTACAAACCTTTAAATACAAAATCAAACTCTTGATCATTTGCAAACATGTAAATCAACTTTATGTCAACAGCTTATCAACCCATCATCATCCTGTACAATGCATGTCCTAGGATATATCGTTCTGACAATGGGCATCATTTTGGATATCACCTTGGATTCTTATCCTATCAAAACACATCCCTTTGGTTGAAGGTGTGAAGAACATTGGCTTCTTTGTGTACTTGATCTTTTCTTTTGGTTTATCTTATTGTGCTCATTCCAAGGACCTCTCAATGATGTCCCCAACGAAGGGATTTAAAGAGATAGGAATAGGGCAACGATCATTATCTTTTTATCTGTTGTGCTTGTTGGATGTTCTTGTAATATAACTTGGTGAATACTTGCTTTGTTAGGTATGTCCTAGCAAGGTTTCTGTATGTCAAGTGTGAACAGGAATACTCCTATTTGTTTGTCGAGTCAAAGTCCATCACACTAGGTACAATGCCATCCTGGTTCTTTATACCTTGATGCATCGTATCTAGGTGTGTTATCAAACAATAAGGTAATTGGCCCTTTTAAAATCCCAACTCCTTGGTACTCAAATCATCATCATCATCATCATCATCATCATCTCATGTCTTGTTGGAATCTCTTGTTTTCTTCTATCTCTTACTTTTTGTGCTAACATGGTACCATGATAGTTAATTTTAAATCAACGCTAATGCATCCATCCTGCATCCACAAACCATCTGCATATCATATCATATCATATAAGAAACATTGGTCATCTCGCATGCATTGCATTTCATCATTGCATAATATAGATTGGTTATTCTAGGCATCTCATAAACCATAGATTTATTATCCATTGCATAATCATAAAAGCGTCATCATATCATATCATGAACATCCACATCATCCATGCATCATCATATCATCTATTACATATAAATATCATAATCATCTCATCATCAATAATGTCACTATCATGGTACAAATCAGGATCAAGTGGGTGTAATATATCAAAATAGGCGTGAAGCTACCCATTACTGATGACTGTCTACATTATCAAATCTGTCTACATCAAATATTTGAGCTGAACTAATCTTGAACCTCTTTGTCGAGAGATTGACCCTCAAATCAAACCTCTTCGCCCGATCTCGTGAGGGGGTAGTATACCAACGTAATTCTTCATTCGCTGGGGCAGCAGTGGGGCATCCAAAAAAATTAGAGAAATTTTGACTTTTGATCATGGAAAGATTATTCTTTGAACCAACGCAACAAGTGCATCACTTCAAAGAGGGGAAAAATGTAGACATCGAAAATATACAGATTGATATCACACACTCGATCATGATCTACTAACATCATTTCCTCCTGAATCATCCCTCTATCTAACCATTTAATCGAATAGCCTTATTTGATTAAATTCATCATAATTCCCCTTTTAATTAAATAAATTCCTCGATTTAATTAAATCATTATCTCTGTGTAATTAGCTAGGTCATTTCATCTTCCTATCTTTGATTTAATTAAATAATCCATATTATTTGATTAAATCTTTAAAGTTCATCTAAGTAAATTAAATAAATCAAACATTTATCTAATTTAATCTAAAATCACCCCCTTTGGTTAAATAAATCAAAAATATTTATTTAACTAAGTCTAAATCATTCTCTTCTCATTTTGAGTTATTTAAATCCTAAAATCTAAGTCAAAATGGTGAAATAAACTAACATCATTTAAATTAATCAAATCAGGATCAATGATAATCCTAATCACTCAAACCTTCTAGATTTTGCAATTTGCACATGAAAATCAATTTAATTGATTTATAAATCATCTATTTTCATTCAAAAAGGCATCAAAGATGGAATATTCCTCAAATTTGAAATCTCCCCCTAAAAGGACTTGTCCATCCAACAAAACATTTAAGGCTCTTACATTGTCTCTTACATGTCTCCCACTTGGCATTTAACTCATCTTTCATCCCCCCTAAACATGCCATCTCATAAAATTCAAATTTCAAACTTGCACATGGATCAAAATGTACTCAACCTTCATCCTAACAAATGTTGACAAGTGGCACCTTGCCATTGGTTGAATGTTAGTCCCACATTGCTTCATTTTTGGCATTCATCTATCTTGATATTCTATAAATGAAGAGCTCATCCTTCATTTTATCCATCCACAATCCAAGCAAAGTTACCATACTCAAATATCTCTTGAATTTCATCCATTATCCTTGGGTCATAGCTAGGTTTTGCAGAATTTTGGCTTGAAGTCTTCATTCTTCACCAACAAAGTGAATCAATCTCTTCAACATTCGAAGCTTGCATCTTAGGAATTGGGAAAGGGCCAATTTTCACATCAAACTAGCACCAATTCCCCCATGGGATCATGAGTTTGCACATTTAAATTAGGATTCAATCTAGTTTTGTCATTTATATTGTGTTCTTCATTGTTTTCTTTCCTATTTTGAATTTGTAAATGGATTTCATGGGGAATCCTTGTTTTGGCTTGCAATATCTAACTTGAGGTGTTTATTCTCCTTGTTCTGCAGGTACTAGGAAAAGGGTTCACACAGGTTGTAATATGATGGGTAGATGTTTAAAAGACCTTTTTTGGTCTAAGGCAAGGTTGGATGTGGAAGTTTTGGAAGTTGAAGCAATAAAGAACTCTATTTTCTACATTTCTAAATGTTTCTTTGATGTAGTACAGATCTGTATGATCTTGTGATGAACTAAAATTGATTGTGTTCTATTTTGAATTGAGTCTACTTTATGTTGCACTTGGTTTCTGTGATTAGGGGAAAATATACAAGTAAGAAAATGAGCAGCAAACAAAAGAGCGCAACCAACAACTATAAACACCCTACACCTCAAGATTGGGCAAATGATTAACTTAACAAAACAAAATGGAACATTTTACCTTATTGAGTTGTCTTTTGGTTGGCCCTTCGATTGTTGACGTGATATATGCTCCTCTTGATGGAAAAAGATGCAAGTGTGAGATGCAATATGGATGGAAAATAGGTGAGAATGGATGCAAGTGCAAATATTTGGCTAAGTATGGCTCAAGAGAAAAATTCGCAAGAGTTTGGTTAGCACAAATGATCTCTTCCCAAAATGAAAGAAAAGAGGGGGTATTTATAGAGAATTTTGAATTCTTTAGGAAAATAGACAGTTGAGATTAAACCAACATGGCCAAGATGTAGGTCTATGGTGAGTTGACATGTGGCATGTGAAGTGGCTTGAGAAAGATGGTGTGTAAGTGAGTTGGAAGGAGAGTACATGACATGGAGGTACTACATAGTACCTTGAGATTTGGAAAAGATATCCTCATAAAGGAGGTCCTTGTCCCCATGTGGGTGAGAGGACATGTGAGGAATTAAAAATTCCTCAAATATCCACTTGGGAATGAGAGAAAGAATTTAAAATTCTTTGAAATGCATTGGGGGATTAAATGTGAATTAAAAATTCACATGGGAAAATGGGTGCCTTCTCCAAAAGGAAAAATAATTTAATAGGGTTGACTTAGGACACATTCCATAGATGACATGGAGATTAGGTTGACCTAATTAAGTGATTAAGGTTGTGCAAGTACCTGATTAGACAAGTTAATGACATATTAGAGGCAAGTGGGAGATTAAGAAGAGTTTACATGTGGCTTGATGTGACAAGTCAAAGATCACATGGGGAAGAGAAAAAATAATTTAATATTCCTTGGAAGGATAAAAGGAATTAAAAATTTCTTGAGAGCTTGATTAGGCTAGTTAATGAAGGATTATAGGAGGGTTAAGTGGCTAAGATAGATTAGAGGCCAACTTGCAAAAGTTGGAGGATGTGACACATCCTAATCAAGGATTAGGCATGTGCATATCCCTAATGATGAGAGTAGGATAATAATTAGGATTAAGAAAGGGATGTGACATGTGAGGAATTAAATAAATATCATATTTGTTTAATTCATTTGATGAAAAGGAGGATTAAAGAGGTAAGGTATTTATTTATTAATTAAATACCTTAGAGATTTGGCAGAATTAAGGATATTAATTAAATAATAGCGATATTACTTAATTAATGAAAATAAGGGGATGCTTAGAAAAAAGGGGATAAATTTGGATAAATTAAGTGTCCAAATTTAGGTGTATACAGTTCCATTCATTTTCATCAAAATTTGAGCAAGTTAGAGTAATTTCAGTCTAGGCTGGTCTAAACCCTAGGTAGGGTAACCAAGGAGTAAGAAAAATGAATATCTTGCCATTCCACTGATGAAAACCCTTCAAACTTGGTGGAATATATTGTTAGGGAAATTATTTCA
Organism: Sequoia sempervirens; assembly: GCA_007258455.2. Lineage (NCBI taxonomy): Eukaryota > Viridiplantae > Streptophyta > Pinopsida > Cupressales > Cupressaceae > Sequoia > Sequoia sempervirens. The sequence goes on along the minus strand of VDFB02000003.1, from coordinate 305,730,628 downwards.
ATATTTTCAAATTTGCAGGAGCAGGGGTGGAGGCTCGCACATGTGGAGGTGTTGTAGTGGTCTGACATCTTCATATATCAAGCCCAAGAACCTTAGAGGCTTAGGAAAATGGTTATAGAACATTTGGAGATTGATCTACATGATAGGAGAAGGTTAATTGGGTCAGGTGTGGTATGTTGAAGGTATTAGAATGAATGTTGAATCTCTTTAAAGCCCTAAACACATTTGGAGCAGCCTAGTTGAGCAATTAGGCCTAGTTGAGGAAGATGACAGTCAAAATTTGAAGCCTTTTGTACAAAGAACCTTACCCTAGTTTTGAGATATGTCTAATAATGGCCAAATGGGTATTTGAAACAAGTTTTCTTTTCTGTAGATCAATTGGGGTTGTGGAGTTATGTATAAAAATTCCTTTTTGAAAGGCTACAAGGAAGAACAAGGGTTTATTAAGGAAAAACCACTTTTGAAGAACAAAGGCACTTGTTTAAGGTTTTTTTGAGTTTGAATACCCCTTCTCTGCATCAAAAAATCCTCCTACCATTTCCTATAAGAGACCACAAGACAATCAAAATAATCTCGTTGTGCCTCCTAAAATCAAAGAAGTTTACAAAGTTAAAGAGAAAGTGGTTGAACAACCTCCTATGGTTCCTTATGTTCCTCCCCTAAGAGAAGAAAATAAACCTTTGGTTGAAAAACCTTCTCCTACACAATCACAATTTGAAAAAAAAAGGAAAAAAAATCAAAATTCTAGAGAGTGTAGGTGTAGAAGTCATGTTATTGCTCGTATGTTACAAACTAAAGAAGAAAAGAGAAACATAGAAAATAAAAATTCGAACTTGCCTAAAGCAATGCATGATGATTCTATAACTTCGCTGCAACGTAAACAAGAACCTTCCAAGGACACTATCATTCGACCTCCTATTGTGATTAATTTAGATGATGACATTGACATTACGAAGATTGATGAACAAGTGCATAATGAGTCGAATTCATTGTTCTCCTCTTCTATGAGCTTAAATGAAAATTCTCCTAAAAAGAGTGTTGAACTTGGTGCTTGTCCTAGTTTTGCACTTGACATTGTCCCTTTAGCTAGTTTTCCACCTTCTGTATATACCGAACAAGATTGGGATGCAGACGACCTACTATAGGTTGACTCACATGTGCCTTACTAGTCTTTTTCTTTATTTTCCTTTTCATGTTTCTTTATGTGATTTCATGTACGTAATGTGATCCCCCATAATTTTTTTTTTATGTATCTCTCTCTTTTCGTGCATTCCTCTATTTGTATCTACAGTCTTCTCTATGTCGTAAACATTTTATCTTTTCACTTATCTTGTGTTTTCCTTTTGGGGATTCAATGCAAGGCGTCAAGACATTTAGGTCTCTTCCATGTTGACCTAAAATATTTTTCTTTTTTTTCACTCTTTTTGTGTCATTCTTCTAGTTCTATGAGTATTTGGGGAATGATGACATTTCTGAGCTCTATAACAACATTATAGCAAAGATATACAGACCCCGAATCCATAGATCCCTTATGTATTTTAGGGGGAAAGCCCTACTTCCTTTTTCATGGTGTAGCCTCATTTCAGAAACATATGACTTGGCATAGGGATTTTCAAGTAAGCTCTCATGTCTTAGGATTGCACATTGGCTACTTTAAAGAAATTTCTCACAAATTGGTGTTAGTGATTGAGCTTTAAGTGAGGGCATATATCGATAATATCTTTCAAAATTTCTCATGTTTCATGTTGTGATTTTTTTTTCTTGTGATGCATCCTTTTCTTGGAGGTGTCATTGGGTTTGATGTCCTCCAAGAGTGTGATATCTCTTAGTGTACGAATTTCCTCTTAGTGGTGATTCGACGCACTACATTCCCTAAGTTTTGAATCTTTTACTCTTGATTTTTCCTCTCTTGCAAAGACTAGGCACGATGTTCCCTAAGAAGAAGATCTTACACGAACTAAGAAAAATCCCTTTGACCAAAAAATTCTACTAGCATTCTTGTTCATAAGTGTTAGCATAGTGCAACTTGTTAACCTTATGAAGCTCAAACCCTAATTTCAAGGCCACCTAGCATAACACACCTTGCTTTCCTGTGGAGCTTTGCCTTGTCTTGTGGCACCTTATTGAAGTTGTCAGGAGGATAACTTTGATATGGTATGAGATCGAATATGATTCTCTCATTTTCCACCCTTTTTGGATATCACCTAGTGGACAGCCTGAGGCTCCACTACTCGAGAATGAGCACACAACAAAAACAAAAACCAATGGCTTAGATGTTTTCTGCATCAATTGGACCATCTAGGCTTGATCCTCTTGGCCTTTGATGTTGTATGATTGTGTATCTTTGTCATTGTTGCATACATAAGTGTCTTGAATGTCTACTTTAGTGCAAGTTTGTGCTTGCACTCATCCTCGCACTAAAGTGGGGTCTAAATGTAGTGTAGGATTTTTTTTTCCTTTTTCACACTTAATTTTGGAATAATTAATAATAAAATGAGCTTAATTATGCCTTAATTTAGTGTTGTAATATGTTTTACATATTCACATTTAGTTTAGGGCCCTATTAATTAAAATGGACTTAATTGTGCCTTATTTTTAGTGTTGTAAGGTGTAACTTTACACTTTCACATTAATCTAGGGCTTTATTAATTGATTGAGGTTAATTTTCCTTAATTGGCCCCTTTAATTCAAATCTAAGCCTAATTAATTGCAATTTCTGAGAGATAAAACCCGACATTCATAAATTCCATGACATAAGGTTTAACATTGAGCAATGTGTGTCATAGGAAAGTGGCCTAGGACCCATTCACCATAGGGCGAATGGGTCCTCACTTGCACCTAGGACCTAAATTCAAATTATGCTTTTTGGTAGTTTTTCAATGATTTCAAATGTACATTTAGATGTCAAATTGTGATATTTTAATGTCAAGAATTAATGTTAGATATGTATAAATAAGAGGTTATTTCACTACGTTTCACCTAGCAAATCTAAGACTTCAAGTATTGTAGAAAAATTATGAGCAATTTCAAGGCATTCAAGGGAAAAATTATTGAAGATTATTGTAGCAATCAAGATTCCTATCATGATTTCAAAGATTTATTGCATCATGCATGTTTTTTGAGCTAATATGTTGATGTAGTGTTCAAGATCTATTCAAGTGTTCAAGGACATTGTTTCAAATCAAGTTTCATGATTAAGATCCTCATCCATTGAAGCTAATTCATGCTAATTGTAGATCTATATTCCAAGGTTCAAATAAGGTTTGGTGAGTTGTGACATTGAATTTGTTCATTCATCATTCCTTCATACTTTTCTATTTCATTTCAAGGTTTATTTACCAAAACAGGGTTTGACCAAGGCAAATCCCCACTCCCTAACAAACAACATTTTTATCTCTTTGATGTGTGATTGAAAATTTTAGGTTGAAGATCCTTTGAAGAGAAAAATTGAATAAAGTTTCAAAAAAAATTGTCATATCACAGAAACTCTACAAAATTTATTTTCAGCTATCTGACAGTGAACATTGGGAATTTGGGAGTGCAGACCTAACATAAGAGAACCCAAAAAGCATTTTTTAGGAATCCTAGCCACAACCCATTCACCATAGGGTGAATGAGTCCTCACTGAGCTTCAAAAGGTGTCTTTTGGTGAAAGGTACACATTGTTTTCCCCTTTCCAGATCTGCCTTTTGATTACTATTTTTTCCAAATTTAATTGTGTTTCTTCATTTGCATTTCATAGCTTGCATTTTGGAGTTTGTTTGATGGTTTTGATCTTTCTCTCCAAAGTTCTATTTGGCTTATACCCCCATCCTTGCATAGATAGGAAATTTGTTGATTCATTTCTTGATTTGGCTCACCTTTTTTGGTTGTTAGTCACTTCATTATTTTGGATCTCATTTCCTTGAATGAAATTGGGGAAATAGGTCTTTGTAGTGAACCCCCATCATAACATTTTTCCACCTCACCTATTTTTCAACATTTCAATATGTTAATCAACAAAAACCTACATGAAAATCAATGTTATAATAACATATAAAACATATCGAAGAAAGGGATTAGACCAATATAACATACAAAATAAAAATATTAGCAAATTATGTAGTTACACCTTTCCTTGCTATGAATAAATAGATTTCAATGTAAATAAATTCATAAAAACTTGAACAAGTACTCTTAAAACCACTTAATATCATTAGCTCACATTCAATAACTAATGAAAATAAATGGGACACAAAATTATTTGCACACAAATATGAAAAATAATAATGGAAATATACTCAAATTGAACACACATTGTTTACTCTAGAGAAAACATAATTCAAGTTTAAAAATCTTGATCTATAGAGCAATTTACTATTGGTAATTTTTTTCATTGATGTCAAAGGTAGTTGGTATTTGAAGAGTTGAGGGATTCATTGATGGAAGATTGGAGGTGAAAGAAAATAAAATAAAATTATATTGTTGCTAATGGCCAACCCTTATAATCTTCTCGCCCTCATTAATAAATATAAATTGCAATTATTTTTTAAGAAGCCAACCCTCTTAAGTGGTGCATCCCATTTTGGGGATTCAAATTTAAAAATATTAGATATTAAATATTAAATTTATGGGGTGATGGAGCTTTTGAAAATTATGCAAAATTTTGATAAAACCATATTCTGAGTCATGGTTTTTGAGTTCTATAGTTAAAATGGGCTAAGGGTCTGGTTATAAACAATAATTTCATAAGTGTCCCATTCTAAAGCCCTTGGATGTTATAATTTCATAGTGACCTACCCCTACTGATTTCCAATTATGTAATTCATAATATAAGCCTTTAAACACATTGGGTTACTAACCCCTTCAGTTAGGACAAGCAGTTGCCATGCATTTTATCCCACACCAAATTTTCCTAAGTTGGGCAAGCAATGTTTTAAAACTTTTAAGTCAACACCCTTAAGGGTCTTGTCATCGTCGGCCTAGTTGTGACCCTTTTTATGACTAACATTAAGTGTGTGCAGGAACAGGGACCATTGGATCTAAGGATTGAATCCCTGCCGCCCATTACACACCGCACAAGTAGTAATGAAGGGTCATCCTAAAGTGTGTGAGGTCTGCAAGATGTTGACACGTGTCCCCATTGTATGGAGCCCAACCCTTGTACCGATGCTCGATAACCAATGGCAGTGAAATCGACAGTTGTAATGATGGATGAAGATTTAATCCTTGTCATTCATCTCACACCTTGTGGTACATGAAGAATACTTTCCTAACCACTTGTGAGGTGTGTGAAATGGTGACACGTACCATTCTCGACCGCAATGCGGAGCAAAGCAGATCCAGTGGGACAAGTGACTTGGCACCCAGTCAGATTTTTCTTATTGGCCAAAGGGTGATGAGATGTTGTTATGGGTTTCCAAACCCAATTTGACCATATCTAGGCCGCTCAATTGTCTAGCTCACTATCAGATCGATGACATACATTCAAAATTAACAATGCACACATGTGGTAGTTGTTTTTATTCTGCAACAATTTAAGCATTGATGGTGTTCTCACCTCAGGGAAAGTAAAATTGACTCCTTATGTGTGTGATGAATTAATTCCCATCCATTATGTGAAGTGATTTGAAAATCTCCAAGTACTTGGGTTGTTAATGATGAAGAGATTGGTGCTAGCCATTAATTAATCCCTCGAGTGTGTGACACCAACACTGAGGAGCAAACATCACCATAATTGCTCGATAAATACAAATGAAGTCATTGTCACTCTCGCATTCAGTATTTAGCATCCTTCTAAATTTATGCAGAACAAGGAGTTCTCAATTGTGAGCTTGAGAGATTACTAGGCATCGAAAATGAGCAAGTCACTCAAGTCTGAGGTACTTGTGAGAATGTCGTCTCGACTCAACACACATAAGTTTTCTAGTGACACTTTTGGGCATGAGACAAGTGAAAGTGATCCTATTGCAGAAGAGAAGGCCCCTATCAAAAGGATTGTGAGTGTTTCCTCTAGATGTAGCAAGAGGCTACAATACCAAGGAATTGCTGCTAAGAAAATGGAGGAGAAGGGTAAGGAACTTGCACAGTTTGCCTCTAGAGCTTGTAGGAAGGTTAGGTATGGAAACAGTTCCCTTGGTCAATAGAATTCACCAATTGATGTCACTGATAGCCCATTCGAGAGCGCTACTAAGACTGACCCTAGTTATATGCAATATCTCATGACGCTCAACCAAATTGAGGTCCATGGAGTGGAGATATTATTCGTTCCACCATTGGTTGTCAGGACTCCAAGCGGATGCGATGGATTTGTTCCTGGAAAAGACAAGGAAGAGGATGGAGTAGAAGTTTCTTCTCCATCTTTTGCAACGACGTGAAGTGGGTCCAGGTATCATGGGCTGGGTGTTGGTGCTAGTCGTGCCTCTAGTTAAAATAATTTTTGTGTGGGTACTACCTTTTTTTTGTGTTGATTGATAAATTGTTGTGGTGGTCATTCTTGTTCTCCATGGGAGGTACTATTTTTGGGGTTTTTTCATGTTAATTGTGCAGTTTCTCGGTGACGTGGACATTGGATATTTGGCCTAGCTAGCAGGTAAAGGGAATTTTGGCAGCACTTTGCATTTCCCTTTTTGATGATGGTTACAGATTTTGCTTTCTTGTTTTCAACATGTGGGGAATTTTGAAATGCATCCCAAATTGGAGTTGAAATGAAACATCTTTTGAAATGTAATTTGCATTTTGAGTTGGAAGCTTGTCTGCTCCTTTGCATTATAAAAGGGATATCATGGCTCATTTGTAGGGGGTTCTAGTTTTTTGAATCTTTGAGTCCAGTATACATAAAGGGTAGAAATTAGGAAGAATCCCAGTGAATAGAACAGTCGAATTGTCTTGGTTTTGAGTTATGGATATGTAAATCTCAAATAGTCTTATAGAAATTACTGATATCGAAACAAATCTTATGCATAAGGAATATACTCTCCTTCTATAAATCAATTTTCAAATTTTGAATGAAATATCAAGAATATTTTGTTCATCGTCAAATACTTTGTTTGAATGCATGCTATTATTTCCACTTTGGTTCAAAGAATCAATTAAATGTGTTGGTGAGGTAATGAATTTTTGAGGATTTATAAAGGATTTGGTAAGAAGTAATGCTTTAGGTATAGTGAGTTTTCATAATGTAAGGCCTTATGAAAATAGTCCAAAATTGTTAGAGTTAAAGAATTTCTATATTAATGATTGTAAGATGTGTGACTACATTTCCCAATTGATGAAGACACTGATTTATTTGTTAAGGTATTTTCCATTTGAAGGATAATAATAGTATACTAGATCGTGGATTCAAGATTAGAATATAAATCTCTTAAAATTTGTTTACCATGAGGCATGTATGTGAAGTATTTCCCTGTTCCTAGTGAATTAACAGTTATTTGCTTAAAGATTAGCCAACCTTTGATTGAATTATGTTATTTACCCCTCATAGGAACCGATCTATGATTTTATATGTCATTCATTGAGAAAATCAAATGGAACATAATTAGCAACACCCTCCTAGGTCCCACAGAGCCTGAAGTAAAGGAGTGAAAATCTTCAAAGCTTTCACTCATTAAGTTGGCTATTCCTCTTGGGAATTCTTGATTATAGGAGCTAGCTACTCTTTAGAGAGTTCTAAGGGTGTATTGGTAAAAACACCAATAGAATGGTGACTCTTCTAGGGATTTCTCCACTCTCCAAACGCAGATACTTGTATTTCATAGTCAAATGGTGATGTAAATCTAAACATCTTGTTTAGATATTGACAAATTCTTGAACCTGGTAGAAGACTTGATTGCATTAAAGTTTGAAAGATCTGGAAACGACTCCGCTGTGGAAGAAAACCCAAGACATATTCAATTTTTGAAGAAACTTCATTTGATTTTAAGTTCAATTCCTCCATAATAGGAGGTGGTGACTCTTACTAAAGAACCTGATAAAGCTTACATCAAATGTTCAAATCTAAAGATTTAAATACAAAGGATAGTCAACTGCTACAAAATTCTAGGCACTCTCATAGAATTTAAGGAGAATTGATCATGTTTATGGAAAATTATGATAAATTTTCCATGGTCGATTTGTAAATAATTTCCTACTAAGATAATTAGTACTAAATGAGGGAATATTAGAGATAATTTAGCATGCATTTCAAAATGTGAGTTATGAGCATGCAAATATCATGGGATCTGAAGTAGAATTTGTAGAAATTATGCACTATAAAGGCTTAGGATCATAGTTGTTAGAGGAATTGGTGTAACATTGTGTAGTTTCACCGTAAATCTTTCAACTCTCTTTGTGGAGTGAGGATGGACTATCAAGTTGCAACTTCTAGTGTGGATGTAAATCCAACCATACATAATGGATAGTCTTTGTCACAACAAGGGAATTTTAGTAACGAAAGGTACGGATCCATTAGCTTTGATAAAATTTGTGGTTATCCAAATGTTATGCCACCAAAGGTCAGAGAAAGGATACCAAAGTCCAATGGTGACAAATCTGAATCAACAAACAAACATATGAAATATTTTGTTGATATGATGGGAGATTATGAAGTGGACTTCGAAGATGTTGTCATGAAATTATTTGTTCAATACTTGAGGGGAGATGCAAGAAATTGGTTCTCTTATTTGCTAGCTTCCTAAATTAACTCATGGGAAGAATTTAAGGCAGTGTTCATGGAACAATTTGGAGAAAGGGTTGATCTAGTTTTAAACAAAAGTTCATGACTATGGAGAAGGAAGAGGATGAGTTAGTTCCTTCTTTCAATCTTAGGTTTTCAAAAGTAGTAAGAGAGATCCCTACAAGCATAAGACTAAATGATACAGAATGTTTAGTAGTGTATCTGGGTGCATTTGATAAAAGGATGAGCTATTTATTGAGGGACAAGGAGCCTAACACATTGCATCAAGCATACCAAATGGCAATAGATATTGAAAAAAATTTGAAGTATTCAATGATGAAAGGATTTGCAGTAGCTAAGGCTGATAATTCTAATAATTCTCATGCTAGTGCAGCTTATGGATCAATTATTGGAAGTGTGAGCCAAGAGGATAAGCATCCTATTACACCAGTTTCTGCATTGTCACATTGTGGGAATTATTCAAAGACCCAAGCTAGAACCTCACAGGAGCACAATAAAGCTGATCAAGTATTCTTAGCTAAAATCTTACATGAAATGAAGAGGTGTCAAGGGGAATCACCCTATGACTTGTTCTCTTGATTTGTGGACACCTTATTAGAGATACCTAAGGATCTCAGGGTAGATGACTCCATATGTATTGATTTTTTTTGTGGCATGTATCAATTAGGATTAAGCATTTTACATGTATCAATTAGGATTAAGCATTTTACCAAAGGAATTGAAACCTTGCAACTTGAGCCAAGTAGTTGAATGGATAAGGGTTGTAGAAGAGGCTAAGGATGAATACACAAGAAAAATGTCACTTCAGAGTGCTACAGGTAGTTTTCATGATGAGGAAAATCAAATTTCAGTATTAGCAAATCAAAGTGTTGTATCAGAGTGTCAACAGTTGGTTAATGATTGTTGTCATTTCACAAGTAACATAGAGGGAGATTTTGGTAGCAGTGATGGGGATGCAAAACATGAGGAGAAGGAAATATTGCATGATTTTTTTCCTTGGGATGTCCTATACCATGAAAAAATACAAGGAGTGCAAAGAGGAATCTCACATCCTCATATAAGTAGTGATGATGATGCACAAATCCATGACCATGGTGATGAAATTGAACCTGGTTGATCATCTATTGATTACAACTCCTCTTATGATGTTGAAGTTGAGCCTCTTGCCTATAGTAGGGGACATGTTGATAGATCTGAAAGAATGCACTCTCTTGAAAGTGAAAAATTCTCTTCATGTGAAGAATTTTTTGAATGTGGATCAATAGTTTTGAATACAATTAATGAAGAGGATGTTGAAAACATCTCTTTTTGCTCCTCAAGTGACTATACTGATTTTGAAATCACCAATGATCTTAGAGATTGGGATCCTCAAGTTGAAAAGGTAGGGGTGTATATGACAACCGTGAAGATATGGAACAATCCCTTATTTGATGAATCATCACTAGAAGATGAGGTTAGGAATAATGATTCCTACTAGTGTGGAAGCAATCCACTCTTTGAGGAGGATTCTAATGAGTTTGTGGCTAATACTATTGGTAAATATCTGGGAGAAGGTGCAAATAAGAGCCAAGTTGATATTGAGGTCTATGGCTCTTCCTTTGAAGGTGTCAAATCTGATTTAACAGCTTATCAGCTGTATGGAGAATATGGTGGAATAGATGTTGGTAAACTAACTTGCCAACATGTTAATGAGAAAATTGCACATGGTAAACACCAAGAGTGTAATTCAAATTTGTTGATATTTGAATGTGATAATTGCTCACATGGTGAAGAAGTTGAAGATTATAATGGTAGTATTGAATACAATACTATTAAGGGAGAGGTAGATGATTATGCTCATTTTCCCATGGTACCTGGTCATGTGCTTGAAAAAGTGGTTGCGGTGTCAACCACCCATACTCCATATGATGATATTTGTACTAATAGAGAAGGAAGCCTATTCTTGGGTGGTCAAATGGTACACCAGGATGAATGCATTAATATTGGAGCAACATCATTATGTATTGATGAGAAGGAGCCATTTGATGAATTTGCAAATCATGTTAGCATTGTAGAATTGTTTGCTCCATGCGAAGAGAAATTCAAAGGTGTGGACAACTAGAGGTATGATGTTAATCAGTATGAAGCTACACCAGAATTCTTTGTAGATACTCCCTTTCTTTTGGATCTTATCATGGAACTTCTTCCATCCCACGAGGACAACACTCATGACAAGAAAATTGAAGGTATGCTTGATTCTGTATTTTTCTTCCCTGATCTTGTCAAGGATTGGGCAAGTATGAGCTAGAGTGTTTATGAAGGTTTCCAATTTGATGAAAAAAATGAATTTGATGATGTAACTCATGACAACATGGAGTATGAATGTTTTATTTTCCCAATTCAATTTGATGTTCTTCTGGTGGAAAAGGCTAATGAACAAGGCAACATTGCAATAAGTGGAATAGGTGATGCTAGTTGTCTAGAACTACACAATATACAGGTTAATCCATTGCCAATAGAGCGAGACAAAGTTTTCGATAGAGGAAAAAATATGTTCTGAATTTTTGGGGGCCATAGGCTTCCAAATTGAAGATTGAATCCAATTGTTAAAAGGGGCTTCTTGGAATAAATTGCACTATATAATCTTGTAATTGATGTGCATAGGTTTAGTTTGGTGTGTTTGCTTTCTATTGTGTCTGCTTGTTTCTTATGGGCAAGCTCCTGGGTTTTTGTCTTTCTGCCCTGGTCTGCTTCAACCTGAGATTTGGATTCTCGCTATACCCACTGGGGGTATACTGTTGGATGTTGTGGTTGTGTTGCCAATATGTGGTTGTCATTGATGTCAACACTATTGGTGTTAATGTCTCAGAAGTTGAATATGTTGAGGATATTGAGAAAATTGTAATGGAATAAGTTGTAGGTTGTCATTGATGTAGTGAAGTTTAGTCTGTTGGCTAGCTCAATATGTTGATGATTAGAGGTTGTGGATTAAATGGTTTTTTGTTGAGTACATCTAGTTTATCCATGTTAAATTTTAGAGATATGCATGAAGATTTGATCAATTTATGAGTAGTTGTCTTCTGATAATCATTTTGTTGCTTCAGTTGGTGTTCCTAAATGAAGATGATGTGATTATAGTAAGTTCAGTTGTTGTGGATGCTTCTCTGGTGATTCATGATGTTTGTGGATGTTTCTAGATCATTCTCTATCAGTGTTGCATGTATGCATTGATTGTTGTTCTCGCGATTGGTGATTTTCTCTTGTGTGTTCATGTTTTTCATGTTCATGGACGACAAGGTGATGGTAGTGTGTTGTGGATCTTCAAGGAATAATTTTTGAAGGTGTTTTTTGTTTGAGGTTTTTTTTGGGGTCTTCACTATGTTGTGGCCAACCTTGGTTGATTCACATTGAAAATTTTTTATTGTTTTGGGCCGACAGTTTGCATATGTTTTATTATTGAAGTCGACATGTAGCGATGTAATCTCTTGTTGTGGATATATATAAGTGATTGCTTATTCCATTTGAAGGAATGTGTGTGTATGAGATGTGCAAATAATTTCCTAATCATTCGAAGGAAGAAGCGAAGTGTAAAGAAGAGTGAGAAGAGTGTAAAGAAGTGTTCATGTGCTTAACCAGAACTGTAATCAGGCATTAACAAATGCTATTTTCTTAGTTCAAAATCCTGTGAATGTAATCTAAATGTTTTTGTAAGACAATGTGTCTTCCCTTGGGCAGTAAGCCTTGTTGTATTTGAGTAGTGAGCTCTAGGCAGTGTGCCTGAATGAATGTGCATTGCCCATTTATTCTTCTTTATACTTTTAACAGGGTATAATCTTGTGGACTGAACTCCACCATGGTTTTTCCCCTAACAGGGTCTCCACACAAAAATTCTTGGTGTTATGTGTGTTTCTGATGTGTTGATGATTTATGCTTTCATGGTTATTAATCAAATCTTAGAATAGGGTTAATAAGTTTAATAAGTTAGATTTTTTGTGACAATTGATTCACCCCCCTCTTAGTTGTCTGCCCTTGTGTTGCCAATAATTGGTATCAGAGTAGGTTCCTTGGAAGAAGTTTACTAGTTTGAGGTGATCCGGGATGGCAAAATATAAGAAGGATAGTCTGAGATTTGATGGAACAAATTATTCTTTGTGGAAGAATCGAATGGAGTGTCATCTGAGATGCATTGGTGAACCCTAATAGAACATTACAAGGAATAGGAATGTTATCCCACATAATGGTCCTTCTACTTCTGCTGAGATTAAGGATGCTAAGTACAATATCAGGGCTAAGGAAGCATTGTTGAGTGCTTTAACTGATTCTGAGATGACAAATGTTATGGATCTAATGACTGCTTATGAGATATGGAAAAAGTTGGAAAATTTGTATGAAGGTGATGCTAATGTGAAGATTTCTAAGTTGCAAAGTCTGAAAGGGAAATATGAAATGTTGAGAATGGGTGATGATGAAAACATTACTTCTTTCATGCAAAGAGTGAATGAACTAGTGTGCGGTATCAAATGTGCTGGTGGACGATTGGAAGAATTAGAGATTGTTTCTAAAGTGCTTAGATCCTTGCATGTTGCATACAAATTCAAAGCTACTGCTATTAAGGTGCTTCATACTGTAACAAATGTAACCAAAGATATGTTGATTGGTAAGCTTACTGCTTTTGAGTTGAGTGAATTTGGTGATGCTCTTCCTAAGATAGAATCTGCATTCAAAGCTACTACTTCTAGAAGAGATAAACAAAGATATGATCTGGGAGAAATTTCTTCTAGAATGATATTCAAGTATGAGGAGGAAATGAGAGAGATTGAAGAAGAAGAGAGAAAACTGGACGATCTTGAAGCACTTATTGTCAAGAGAGAAGCCAAGGGAGAAGGTAAGTATAAAGAGAAGTTGTTTATTAAATGCTTTTCTTGCAATAAGATAGGTCATTTTGCATCAAGGTGTCCAGAAAGAGTCCCTAAGTCAAGACCTAACAAGCCTAGATTTCAAAGAAAGTGCTATTATGCTATTGATGAAGGTGTGATAGATGATGAATCGGATAAAGGGAATGTAAGTGAGGACGAATGGGTATTTATTTCTATCAAGGAAAATGATCCAGCCCCTACTAAATTTGCTAGTCGTACAAATGTGGAGAAAGCCCTAGCGGCCAAAATCGAAGAGAAAGTTGAATGGGTGATTGACAGTGGATGCTCTCATCACATGACAGGTGATAAAAGTAAGTTTGTGAGCTTGGAAAAGTATGATGGTAGTGTTGTAAGATTTGGTGATGACAAAGTAGGTGTAATCTATGGCATAGGATGCATTTCTCTTGATGGTAAGCATAATACTAATGATGTCCTATGTGTTGAAGGTTTGAAGCATAATCTTTTAAGTGTTGGAAAGATGGTTGATAAGGGATAAAATCTTCAATTCAAGGATGGAAAGTGTAGAATATTTGGAATTTCTAGAAATGTGATTGTATCAGGTACAAAAAAAAGGTAATATCTTTCACCTAAATGTTGCTAGTAAAATTTGTCTTATTGCTCAAGTTGATGAAAGTTGGTTGTGGCATAGGAGAATGTGGCATGTTAACTTTGACAATATTATCAAGATAATTTCTACTTAGGCTTTGAGAGATCTTCCTAATTTGATAAAACCTACTAATGCTATATGCAAGGAACGTCAGTTAGGGAAGCAAACTAGAGTTTCATTTTGAAGCAAACAACATTGTTCAAATGAAGTGTTGGAGCTTGTGCATACTAACTTGTGTGGTACTTCTAGAGTCAGAAGTTTACAAGGATACATGTATTTCATGTTACTTGTTGATGATTATTCCAGAATGATGTGGGTTACTTTCTTAAGGGAGCAATCTAAAGCTCTGGAGAAGTTCAAGATCTTTAAGGCTATGGTTGAGATAGAGACAGGCCTGAACATTAAATGTTTGAGATCAAATAGAGATGGTGAATTAACTTCCAGTGAGTTTAATTCTTTTTGTGAAGAGCATGGAATAAAGAGACAATTATTTGCACTGTGGACCCCTCAGCAAAATGGAGTTGTGGAAAGGAAGAACAGGACAATTGAAGAAACTGCTAGAACTATGATGTTGGAAGGAAATGTTCCTCATATCTACTGAGAGAAGTTTTGAGTATTGTTTTTTACACACTCAACCAGGTACAAGTCAAAGGTGATATTGGTAAGACTCTTTATGAGCCATGGTATGGTCATAAGCCTACTTTCAAATACATAAAAATCTTTGGGAGTAGATTCTTTATCAAAAGAGATGAAGATATAGGAAAATTTGATGCTAGGAGTGATGAATGAATCTTTCTTGGTTATTCTACTAAAAGCAAGGCCTACCAATGCTACAATAAGAGATTGAGGAAAATGGTTGAAAGTGAAAATTTAAATGTTGATGAAGACATAGTTAGACCATCTAGAACCTGTGGATACGATTCAGATGATCAGAATGACAATTCAGGAAAGAAAGTTCATACTTCAAATCAAGTTCAGATCATTACGGTGAATCAAGAAAATCAAGAGGAAGGAACTAGTGAAAGTGGAGAAGAGAGATCACAAGAGCCTAAAGTTCAAGAACATCCTAAGACTCCAAGGTATGTAATATTAAATCATTTAGAAGATCATATCATAGGTGATAAGAACAAAGGTGTTTAGACTAGGAGAAGGATTGCAGAAGAATACTGCTTGATTTCAAAAACTGAGCCTAATAGTGTGAATGAAGCATGCAAAGATGAACATTGGGTAGAAGCAATGAAAGAATAACCACAACAGATTGAGAAGAATATACATGGATTCTTGTACCTCAACCTAAGGACAAAAATGTAATTGGAACTAAATGGGTCTTTAGAAATAAACTAAATGAGCAAGGTGAAGTTAGAAACAAAGCAAGATTGGTGTGTAAATGATACTCTCAAATGGAAGGAATTGACTTTGAAGAAATTTTTTCCCCTGTTGCTAGGATTGAAGTTGTGAGACTATTTATTGCTTATGTTGCTTACAAAAACTACAAGGTTTATCAAATGGATGTCAAGTCAGTAGTTTTAATTGGAAAATTGGAAGAAGAAGTGTATGTTGAGCAACCTGATGGATTTCAATTGACTAATCAGGGAGATATGGTTTGTCAGTTGAAGAAAGCACTATATGGACTCAAGCAAGCACCAAGAGCATGTTATGCCAGATTGAACAAGTATTTTTTGAAGCTTGGATTTAATAAAGGTATTGTTGATAGTAATCTATATTTCAAGATTGATCATGATAAAGATTTGATTGTTGAAGTCTTTGTTGATGATATCATTTTTGGAGGAGATGATGGTTCGTGCATGAAGTTTGCTAATGAGATGCAGGATGAATTTGATATGTCTATGATTGGAGAGATGAAATTCTTTCTTGGATTGCAAATTACTCAGTTAGATAAGGGGATCTTTATATCTTAGTCCAAGTATGTGAAAGAATTGCTAAATAAGTTTGGTATGGAAGATTCAAAGTTGGTTGGTACACCTATGGTCACCGGATGTAAGTTGACACAAGATGATGATTCCCCGAAAGCAAACCAAACTAGATACAGATTGATGATTGGTTGATTACTCTATTTGACTCAAAATAAACCTGATATCATGAATGTCGTATGTATTGTTGCAAGATTTCAAGCTAATACTAAGGAATCTCATGTGATAGTTGTGAAGAGGATTTTCAGATACTTGAAGGGGACTGTTGATTTTGGCCTATGGTATCCTAAAGATGATGAACTTACTTTGAGTGCCTTTAATAATGTTGATTGGGTAGGAGATGTGAATGAAAAGAAAAGTACCAGTGGTGGTGCATTTTTCTTGGGAAAGAAATTGATTTCATGGTTAAGTAAGAAGTAGAATGCCATTTCTTTATCTACTGCAAAGGCAGAATACATTGTTGCTACTAACAACTATACTCAAGTATTGTGGATGAAGCAGATGTTGAATGATATCAAAATTGTGTATGATGAGCCTATTGCTATATTCTATGATAATTGAAGTGCAATTAAAATTTCTAAGAATTTGGTGCTGCATTCGAAGACTAAGCATATATCTATCAAGTTTCACTTTTGAGAGAGAAGGTGAGTGAAAAGGAAGTCAGATTGGAGTATGTGCCTACTAAGGAATAGATTACAGATATCTTTACCAAGCCTTTACCTAAGGATACTTTTGAGTATCTTAGAGGGAAGCTAGGGGTGATTACCCCTCCTAATCAGAACTAAGATGCATTGATGTGCATATCAGTCTATGTATTTCACAGTCATATCTTGATCCAAATTTATGTTGTGGTGATTGTTACTCAGGGGGAGTAGTCAGATGTTCAGGTATGTGGTTCAGAGCTTGTGTGTATCTTTTTCATTGATGTCAAAGGGGGAGAAGATTCATGTGAAAAAAATTGAGGGGAGAACAGTCATGCGAAAGAGTTGAGGAGAAAAGAGTTAGAATCTAAGGGGGAGAAAGTGTTAAGAGATAGTTGCATTGATGGTGTTTTTCACATCATGTGTTTCCATCAATGCCAAAGGGGGAGATAGTTGAATGTTTTGGTTGTGTTGCTGATATTTGGTTGTCATTGATGTCAACTCTATTGGCATTAATGTCTCAGAAGTTGTATATGTCAAGGATATTGAGAAAATTGTAATGGAATAAGTTGCAGGTTGTTAGTGATGTAGTGAAGTTCAATCTGTTGGCTAGCTCAGTACGTTGATGATCAAAGGTTTTGGATTAAAGGGTTTGTTTTTGAGTATATCTAGTTTATCCACGTTAAGTTTTAGAGATCCACATGAAGATTTGATCAAGTTATGAGTATTTGTGTTCTAACAGTCATTTTACTACTTTAGTTGGTGTTCCTGAATGAAGTTGATGTGATTCTAGTAAGTTCAATTGTTGTGGATGCTTCTCTGGTGATTCATGATGTTTGTGGATGTTTCTAGATCATTCTCTATTTGTGTTGCATGTCTGCATTGATCGTTGTGCTTGCGATTGGTGATTTTCTCTTGCGTGTTCATGTTTTTCATGTTCATGGCCAACAAGGTGATGGTAGTGTGTTGTGGATCTTCGTGGAATAATTTTTGAAGGTGTTTTGGGTCTTCACTATGTTTTGGCCAACCTTGGTTTATTCACATTGAAAATTATTTATTGTTTTGGGCCGACAATTTGCATATGTTTTATTATTGAAGTTGACATTTAGTGATGTAATCTCTTGTTGTGAATATATATAAGTGATTGTTTATTCCATTTAAAGGCATGCGTGTGTATGATATGTGTGAATAATGTCCTAATCATTTAAAGGAAAAATTAAAGTGTGAAGAAGAGTGAGTAGTGTGTGAAGAAGTGTTCATGTTCTTAACCGAAAATGTAATCATGCATTAGAAGATGCTATTTTCTTAGTTCAAAATTCTGCAGATGTAATCTGAATGTTTCTGTAAGACAATGTGTCTTCCCTTGGGTAGTAAGCCTTGTTGCATTTGAGCAGTGAGCTCTAGG
Organism: Sequoia sempervirens; assembly: GCA_007258455.2. Classification (NCBI taxonomy): domain Eukaryota; kingdom Viridiplantae; phylum Streptophyta; class Pinopsida; order Cupressales; family Cupressaceae; genus Sequoia; species Sequoia sempervirens. The sequence continues at coordinate 305,712,496 of VDFB02000003.1, read as the reverse complement.
CAGTGTGCTTGAATGAATGTGCATTCCCCATTTATTCTTCTTTATAATTTTAACAGGGTACAATCTTGTGGACTGACCTCCACTATGGTTTTTCCCCTAACAGGGTTTCCATGTAAAAAATCTTGGTGTTATGTGTGTTTCTGATGTGTTGATGATTTATGCTTTCATGCTTATCAATCGGATCTGAGAATAAGGTTAATAAGTTTAATAAGTTATAATTTCTATAGCAAATGATTCACCCCCCCTCTCAGTTTTTTTCCCTTGTGTTGCCAACATATACGTCCCCAAGCATAAGCCACTAATGGAGCTTTTAAAAATTATGAAAATTCTGAGAAAACCATATTTTGAGTCATGGTTTTTGAGTTCTATAGTTAAAATGGGCTAAGGGTCTGGTTATAAACCTTAATTTCATAAGTGTCCCATTCTAAATCCCTTGGATGTTATAATTTTGCGGTGAACTACCCCTACTAGTTTTCGGTTATGTAAGTCATAACCTAAGCCTTTAGACACATTGGGTTACTGACCCCTTCAGTTAGGACAAGCAATCACCATGCATTTTATCCTGTGCCAAATTTTCCTAAGTTGGGAAAGTAATGTTTTAAAACTTTTAAGTTGGAACCCTTAAGGGTCTTGTCATCGTCGGCCTAGTTGTGGCCCCTTTTATGACTAACATTAAGTGTGTGTAGGAACATGGATCGTTGGATCTGAGGATTGAATCCCCGTTGCCCATTGCACACCGTGTGGGTAGTAATGAAGGGTCATCCTGAAGCATGTGAGGTCTGCGAGATGTTGACGTGTGTCCTTTCCATATGGATCCCAACCCTTGTATCGGTGCTTGATAACCGATGGTGGTGAAATCAATGACTATAATGATGGATTAAGATTTAATGCCTACCGTTAATCACAAACCTCGTGGTACATGATTAATTGTTGCCTAACCACTTGTGAGGTGCACGAAATGGTGACATGTAGCATTCTCAACTGTAGTGCAAAGCAAAGCAGATCTCGTGGGATGAGTGACTTGGTGCCTAGTCAAAAAAAAAAATTGGCCAAAGGGTGACGAGATGTTGTTCTGGGTTTTCAAACCTGATTTGACCGTATATGCACCACTTAATTGTCCATCTCACTATTAGATCAACGACATACATTCAAAATTAACAACACATGTATGTGATAGCTATTTTTGTTCTGTAACCATTGAAGCACTGATGGTGTGCTCTCCTCAAGGACAATAAAAATTATTCCTTATGCGTGTGATGAATTGATTCCAATCCATTATGTGGAGTGATTTTCAAATCTCCAAGTACTTGGGTTGTTAACAGTGAAGAGATTGATGCTAGCCATTAATTAATCCCTCGAGCATGTGACCCCAACACTAAGGAGAAAACATCACCAGAATTGCTCGATGAATATGGATGAAGTGGTTGTCACTCTCGCATTCTGTATTTAGCATCCTTCTAAATTTGTGCAGAGCAAGGAGTTCTCAATTGTGAGCTTGAGAGATTACCAAGCATAAAAAATGAGCAAGTCACTCAAGTCTGAGGTACCTATGACAAGGTCATCTCGACTCAACACATATAAGTTTCTTGGTGACACTTCTGGGCATGATACAAGTGAATGCACTCGTATTGCAGAAGAGAAGGACCCTATCAAGGGTATGTGCAGGATGATGATGGACCAAAAAGTGGCAATATGATAGGTATGTGGCTAACGACTATTTTTTTACCCAAAATTGATGAAACGAAAAGGGTTTTTAAAGGAGATTCTCAGCTTTCCACCGATATAAATTATGCTTTACTTTGAATTTAATAAGTAACTTTTATTCATTTTCTATTCAAATTATGACTAAAGTCCTGATTGATAGGCTAATTGAAAAACATCTATAGCTTTCAAATAGTATAACATTTTTTGAATCCAAAACATGCGTCACATTCTATGCTTTGCATATTATAGGATTAAAAAAAGAAAAAATTAATTTCATGAAGTTTTGACCAAGGTGGTCAGACATACAAGTTTTTATATTTTTTAAAAAGTTGTATTAAAAAATTCATAATTAATTATTTACTTGGAAAAAAATTACAAAAAAATATGCATCACATCGGGGCATGAGTCCTCTACTTATATCTAAAATATTATAAAAAATATTATCATTTTATTGGGTGGTTAGACAGACACCTACTTCTTATTTTTCCCTGAAATTTAAGTACCACTGCATTGAAATTTTAAATTTTCACCAAATAGATTTTTTTTTTTAAAACAAGCCTAGTAGTTTAGAAACTACATTCAATTTTCTATAGATTCTATTCTTACATATTTTTGAAATAATATAGATAACTTATTCAAATTTTTACGTCAAGTTGTCTAACTCTAATTTTTTTTAATTTTTTTCCACTTAAGGGCCTATTTTTTCAATGATGATCTTGCACATACCCTTAAAAGGCCTGTGAGTGTTCCCTCCAGATGCAGCAAGAGGCTACAATACCAAGGAATTGTTGTTGAGAAAATGGAGAAGGGTAAGGAACCTACACAGTTTTCCTTCAGAGCTTGCAGGAAGGTTAGGTATGGATGCGGTTCCTTTGGTTGACAAAATTCACCAATTGATGTCATTGATAGCCCATTCGAGAGTGCTATTAAGACTGACCCTGGTTATATGCAATATCTCATGATGCTCAACCAAATTGAGGTCCATGGAGTGGAGATATTTTCCATTCCCCCGTTGGTTGTTAGGACTCCAAGCGGACACAATGCTTCTATTCCTAGAAAAGACAATGACGAGGATGGAGTAGAAGTTTCTTCTCCATCTCTCACAATGACGTGAAGTGGGTATGTGTATCATGGGTTGGGTGCTACTGTTGGTCGTGCCTCTGGTTAAAATAATTTGTGTGTGGGTTCTACCTTTTTTTTGTGTTGATTGATAAATTTTTGTGGTGGTCATTCTTGTTCTCCATGGGAGGAAATATTTTGGGGGGTTTTTCATGCTAATTGTGCAGTTTCTTGGCAACGTGGACATTGGATATATGGGCTAGCTGGCAGGTAAAGGGAATTTTGGTGGCACTTTACATTTCCCTTTTTGATGATGGTTACATATTTTGCTTTCCCATTTTCAACATGTGGGGAATTTTGAAATGCATCCCAAATTTGAGCTGAAATGAAACATCTTTTGAAATGTAATTTGAATTTTGAGCTAGAAGCTTGTCTGCTCCCTTACATTATAAAAGGGATATCATGGCTCATTTGCAAGGGGTTATAGTTTTTTGAATCTTTGAGTCTAGTATACATAAAGGGTAGAAATTAGGAAGAATACCAGTGAATAGAACAATCAAATTGTCTTGGTTTTGAGTTATGCATATGTAAATCTTAAATAGTCTTATCGAAATTATTGATATCAAAATAAATCTTATGCATAAGGCATATACTCTCCTTCTATAAATTGCTTTGCAAATTTTGAATGAAATATCAAGAATATTTTGTTCATCATCAAATACTTTATTTGAATGCATGCTCTTATTTCCGCTTTGGTTCAAAGAATCAATTAAATTCTTTAGTGAGGTCATGAATTTATGAGGATTTATAAAGGATCTTGTAAGAAGTAATGCTTTAGGTACAGTGAGTTTTCATAATGTAAGGCCTTATGAAAATAGTCTAGAATTGTCAAAGTTAAAGAATTTCTATATTACTGATTGTAAGATGTGTGATTCCATTACCCAATTGATGAAGACGCTGATTTATTTGTTAAGGTATTTTCCATTTGAAGGATAATAATAGTATCCCAGATCATGGATTTAGGATTAGAACATAAATATCTTAAAATTTGTTTACCATGAGGCATGTATGTGAAGCATTTCCTTGTTCTTGGTGAATTAATAGTTATTTGCTTAAAGATTAGCCAACCTTTGATTGAATTGTGTTATTTACCCCTCATAGGAACCGATATGTGATTTTATATGTCATTCATTGAGATAATCGAATGGAACATAATTAGGAACATCCTCCTAGGTCCCACAAAGCCTAAAGTGAAGGAGTGAAAATCTTCAAAACTTTCGCTCATTAAGTTGGTCATTCCTCTTGGGAATTCTTGATTATAGGAGCTGACTACTCTTTAGAGAGTTCTAAGGGTGTACTAGAAAAAACACCAACATGGGGGTCAACCCCTATTGGTGTGCCCAAGATGTAGGTGAAAGGGTACATATAAAACACTGAGTTACATTCATTTGCAATGCATATGTTGTTTCATGAAGTCACCTCACTTGTTGAAGATATTTAAAAAGATTGTGAAGTCCATTTGAAAGAAAGCAATTCATTGAATATCATTCGTATAAGGAGAATCCATAAAAGGAATATAAGTGTAGAATTTTGAACAAATATGAGAAAAACTATAAGACATATGAGCAGATCGATGAGAGATTTATTACAAAATCTATGAAGGATTTTTGAAAATTCTAAAGGAAATTTTTTGTAATGTGCCAACCCTTTAGTACAATAAAAAAAATGCTAAATTTAATTCATACGAGTAAATAAACATGCAAAAAGTCATTGCAATAAAAAATTTATTTCTTTTATTAAAATATACAAACAAGATTCCATTTTATATTACAATAAAGATTCTACTTTATTACAATAACTTCACAAGTACACATAGCATGAATACATACCTTTACAAACATAGCTCCAATGAGCTTTAGAATAAATAATAGTAAGAAGGTATAGGAATTCTTCCTTTCAAATCTTGGTTCTTTAGTCACCTTCTATGGAGGAGAAGCATCAGTCGGGTGCTTTTCCGCCAACCACAAACTCATAATGCGGTCCCCCACACATCTATCATTCGATAGATGGCCCTTCCCTTTGATGAAGATATTGGTAGAGTAACCGGTAATGTTAACCAACTGAGCATAGTGTTGTGTCCTACATAACTAGATCTTGTGCAATCCGACAACCTCGAACTAGCATGTAATACAAGATCATGGTGAATTGGCAGTGTAGTCTCAAGCATCACAAAATCTAAGTGGATGTCGTACATTGCACTACTTTGTCCAAAGTGTTCTCATTCAATACTTTGAATGAAGTTGTCTATCACATACACTATTTAGGGTCAATTTGACTTAGGGCTATCTTACACTACACATATGTTTTGTCCTTCAATGGATAATCCATATCCCAAACACCCTACAACATACTAAACTACTAGAAATGAATCACCAAAACAAGTAATTCACAAGTTCCCTCCCATACTAGAATTTTATCCTAGGAATAACACAAGCTCTTCCAAGTTAATCTAATAACTTAGTTGGTTGAACTTTACTTGAATCTAGCTTTTATTTCAACCTAGTAAATAGTAACTAATGCAAATAGTATTCTCCTACTATGGAGATCATACAAACAATGTACAAAACAACCAAGATGCATCATTTTTCCTTTTTTAGAATACAAATAGATGCCCAAACAGAAAATACTTTACAACATATAAATCTTGTAAAAATAATAGTAGAAGAATATCCCATGCATGTAGACACTTTTCCTCAAATTAATGACAACACAGTCTTCACTTCTAGATTATCCCAGTAATCCTAGCACCTCAGGAATTAGTATCAGGTCTAACACATTCTTTGGGATGAATATGTTTCTCTCCAAATTAAAGGTAATTCTCAAAAATGTGAACACAGTTTGAATATTAAGGTCACTCAGAATTATGATGAATGGCTATATAAAATATCCCTCAAATTTATGATGAATGGCTATATAAAATATCCCTCAAATTTATGATGATTGGCTATTATGAAAATGTCACTCGGATAATACACATATGGAAAATAACTTAGACTAGTAATAACAAGTTGTGAGAGAAATGGAATGAAAAGAGTAATGTAGAAATATGAGTGAGTGAATTTGTCCAAAATATGAGAGTTGGGAAACTATTTATAGTGAGCCTAGCCTTCCTATTTCCTACAGTCATGGCATGTGGTTTTCCACCACTGCTGTTTGAAACATTCAAACTAGAAGGTGGCACCATTTCCCTTCCCTACTCAACATTCAAAAAGGTGAGTCATTCTCCAATCTTTGACAACATAGTGAAGAATAATTCCAAGCACATGGAGAAATTATTCCAATCGACACCTACATGATTATTCTTAGATGTGGCGCCAATTTCATATTATGGAGGGTCTTTAAGAAAAATTTGTTTGTTAATTCATGTACACGTATCCTTTTTTATAGGCTGAATTGACATTGTTTGCAACTACTTTCATTTCATTCTTGTATCCAGATTGACTCAGTCATACGATTTAAATGACTTTGGTGTTTTCATCCATGCACGCACACCTACAAGTGACAAGATTTCACATAGTGGCATTTTTATTCAAATATAAATATTTTTGCCAAATCAGCATAGTCTAACCATAATCAATGGAAAATATTTCAATTTGCTTCATAATTCAATTTTCCAAGTTTAAGAGATATAAACTATATTGATTCAAAAATATTTGATTTCAAATGTTCAAATGATGAATATTTACTCGAATAGGAAATAATTTGATTTTCCAAAGTTATATGATAGGAATATTAATTTGATTCAATTTCCATAATTCGATTCAATAAATTAATTATATATTATATAATATATATAATTATAGTTCTAAATATAAAACATATATATATATATTTAAATACCCATATATATAAATATATATATATATATATATGTTTTAATATAACTATAGTTTATATATAATCTTTAATATATATATATATATATATATGTCAATTCACAAGACAATAATAATAATAATAATAATATTAATATCCACATAATACAAGATGTGTGCATATATACATATATATATACTTGTATATACCTCTATGTACACATATGTGTCGGTATACCATATCGATGCATTTGTATGAGCATATCCATTTGCCAATGTACACTTGTATCAATATGCATATACATATGGATACATGTATATACTATATATATGTATATATGTCCACTTTCGATTCACTTGCATCCATTTACATTACCATCATAATGATTGTAATATCACAAGACAAATACATAAATAAACATCACTCATAAATGCATACAAAAGTAGACAAGACTCCAAATGCAAACATACAAGCTACGAATGACTTACCTATAACCCAAACAAACTAACTCAGTTCACTCAATCTAAGGTGATGTGTGTGTATTCTTAGATAGTTTACTTTAGCGGTTACCCAACCAAGCTCCTCTCCTGAGTGATACTTCCCCTTACCTTAGAGATTGAACATTTACTTGCAACCACTAACACATGCCTTCGACAGTTATTTTTTCAAAATAGTAAACAACATATATAAACATCTTCAAAGTTAGAATAACAATAATTAAATAACCATCTATGCAGTATTTCACCATAAATAACATCAACTAAGATAACATCAAATGAAAAAACATCAAATGAGATAACATTCATATTGAAAATAAGGTACAAGCATCATTAATTGATCTCTAGAATTCACATTACATTCACATTTACCCTATCTAGTAATAGTAAAATAGTAACTTCACAATTTGGGGTGTAACATTTTTTATGAAGTAGTGAGTATATTTATGAAGGTGAATAGGACAGATCTAAGAAGAAGTTTCAAATAAATTATTATATTGTTCATTTGGAGTTTGGTGCCTTCTAACTAAGGAGATTGAGAGGTTGGTGCCTCTCATTAGAAGATATTGGTCTCTCTTGTTGAGTTGGTTCTCAGTTGTGGGGATTGGTGCCTATGAAAGAAGTTTTGTAAAAGAAGTAGGTTGGTGCCTACAAGAAGATCTACATATAAGCAATGTTTTGTCGTGGCTTTCTTTCACAAGGGTTTGCACATAAATCATGTATTCACCTTGTGTTATTAATTCCTAGATCTTGCATGTGTGTTATTGCTATGGTTAATTAAGTCTTGAAAAGTAAAATATTGTTGTTATATTGATTGACCTTCCCTCTTAGTATAATTGAGTGCTCTTCATGTAGTGCCCCTCTGCACTTCACCATGTCAGTGTGGTCAGTTTGTATTGGTCTGTCAGCATTGTTGTTGTGTATTGCCTTTCGTTCTACTTCATGATCAGGTACTCTTTGCTTGTGGTTAGAACATTTTATAATATCACTTGTTTAGAATGTTAGCTATTTAGAAATGACCTTTTATTGTTATTGATATTCGGCTTGACTTCGTACTTGCAAACAAGTGACTTTATGCTATAAGTTTTAAAATTTCATCCTTGAATGTTGTGCTTTGAATTATTGATGTGATATTGAAATTGATTAATCGACAAAATACTTGAAGTAAAAATAATTATAATATAAATTACTATATTAACATTAAATAAAAGAATTAATGAAGATAACTATTATAAGTTAATACAATGAAAATTATTGCACTAAAGGCAATGAAGTGCATGTTACATGCAAAAGATTTGGATTGAAGCTACACTCATAAAAAGAAATCATAGTGGAAAAGATATGGAGGTGTGTAGTGGGCGGCTTATTGTGGATGGTCTCATTATGGCGTTTGAGTGTTGGCAGCTATCTGTAGAAAAAAATAAAAGAAAAAGATTAAAAAAGAGGGGACACACAAAATAATAGGGGGGGGGGATGGAGGCTCATCTAGGAGCCGACAGTTACTAGGAAAGATGACTCCCTATCTTATATAATTGTTTGATTGTCTGGTAACTGATCGGGGAATACTCTGCATCTTTGTTCAAAAAAAAATTGTTTCATTTTTTTAGGTTTTTTTGTGTGTTGTCCTCGAGGGTTTCATGGTGGGGCATTACACATGGTATTAGAGCCTAGGTTCATACACTGGGCACTCTGGGCACTCTGGGCTTGTTTGAGCCCATTATGTTGTTCTAGTTTTGTGTACTCTTTAAGGTTATTTATTCCCTTTTTGGTCATCCTCGCTTGATAACCCTAGATTTTTCCTTTGGTGGTGTTGGTCCAATGGTGTAGAAAACCTATGGAAAGGATAGGACCCTCAGTGTAGTGTGCAATGCATTGATATTCTTTCTATCGGGGATGCATTATGGACCCTTGTGATGTGACTCCTGGTGATGTGAATTTGTGTGTGTATGTGAAGAATGTGTGTTGAATTTGGAATTTTGTGATTATGAAGTGATAAATTGTATTTTCATGCTTTTGAAAAGGTGTAAAATCATGGTCTTTTGCTGAATTTGTTATGAGATTTTGTGTTGAATAATGAATAAAGTGGAACATCTTGTCTGAAAATGATGAATATTTAATGAAAACACGTGCTTGATGTGCATAAATATGTTGTATTTTGTGAAAGTGTGGCATTCTAATGTAGTGAATTAGCTTGTATTACATTACTTAGACGCATTGTTATGTTCAACATGCAATTATTCTATCATGTAGCAGACGGTTTACGAGATGGTTTGATTACTAAGTGTTGTCTTCGGATGTGTCTTGGTGAAGGGGAAACAATGTTGCATCACTTGTAAGTGCCATGCGACACTGTGACTTTTCCATCACTGTGTGTTTGACTGTATGACTATGTACATGTTCGACTATGTTGTTTTGCTATAGGTTGCAGGTACCAGGCATTGACTCCACCTGAATTGCCAGGTTTGATTGTGCCTTAGACCCAATGGAAATCATTGATGGAGATAGAATTTGGTCCCAATTGAACCATCATCCTTGACTAGGATGAGTATCCGTTGTCACCCTGGTAGTGTTGTTCGTTTGTGAATTAGTTCACTTGATAATTGATATTGCTTGTATTTATGTATGTTCTATTCTAACTTTGCGTCTTCCAGGAGTAAGTCAAATCCTAGGGGAGGATGTAGTAGCCCTTTGTGCTTCACCCTGTCAATGTGGTCAGTTCATATTGGTCTGTCAACATTGTTGTTGTGTATTTCCTTTCGTTCTGCTTCGTGATCAGGTACTCTTTTCTTGTAGTTAGAACATTTTATAATCTCACTTGTTTAGAATGTTAGCTATTTAGAAACGACCTTTATTGTTGTTGATATTTGGCTTGACTTTGTACTTGCAAACAAGTGACTTTATGCTATAAGTTTTGAAATTTCATCCTTGAATGTTGTGCTTTGAATTATTGATGTGATATTGAAATTAATTCATCGACAAAATACTTGAAGTAAAAATAATTATAATATAAATTACTATATTAACATTAAATAAAAGAATTAATGAAAATAACTATTATAATTTAATACAATGAAAATTATTGCACTAAAGGCAACAAAGTGCATGTTACATGCAAAAGATTTGGATTGTGGTTACACTCATAAAAAGAAAGCATAGTGGAAAAGATGTGGAGGTGTGTAGTGGGCAGCTTATTGTGGAAGGTCTCATTATGGTGTTTGAGTGTTGGTAGCTATCTTTATAAAACACTAAAAGAAGAAGATTAAAAAAGAGGGGACACACAGAATAATAGGGGGGATGGAGGCCCATCTGGTAGTTGCTGGTTACCAGGCAAGATGACTCCCTATCTTATAGCATTGTTTGATTGTCTGGTAACTAATTGGGGAATACTTTGCATTTATGTTCAAAAACAAATTGTTCCATTTTTTTAGGTGTTTTTGCATGTTGTCCTCTAGGGTTTCGTGGTGGGGCGTTACACTTCATTTACTCTTTGTTACATAATCAAATGGTCAATTATAGATGATTATGGAACCAACATAATTATAATGAACTGATTTAATAGTGTTGGAACTTCTCCTATACTTGCAACTTACTCTCACATTAGGCCTGCATGAACACATGATTTCATCTTGTAGATGAACTAGCACCAACATAATGGAAACCAATCACTTTGAAAATGTGGTATAGTAACTTATGGCCTTCCTAAAACTTCTCAAACATGATAAGATGGAAAAATAATTGACCAAATGGAAGATCAAAAGCCCAAAATTTAAAATTCTACAAATTTCATGTATGAGAACATGTTCAACAGTCATTGAAAGTACATGTTTGTTTGTTGTTTACATGTTTCCCATGATGAATAATGTGTTTTCCTCATGTTGCAAGTGGTGAAATCATCAAAGTTGGTTTTCTAGGTAATTTTAGGGTCTACAACTTTGAATGAAGGCTTCTTGGAGGTGTCCCATTCCATATTTGATCAAACTTAGCCATGATTATAGATCATTTTCACTACTGCAATGATGAATTCCTCCTTTTATATTCTTGATAACATTCCAATGATTTTGGAACACTAGGACTGTAATGTTCCAAAACACAAAATTGACCTTTGGATCAATCCTCCCTAACTAGGGATTATTTGGTCCCTGAAATCTATAAGAACCAATGGAAAAGGATTGATAGACCCTTTATCCTAAGAGGATTCCATCTTACCTTGGTCCATAAGAAAAACATCTTTATACATTTTTAAACCTAGTAGACCTCATGCACCTACTATCCTCTTTTTGCATTCTTTGAGAAAAAATATTTTCCTCACTCCTAACCTTATCTTCTAAGGCAAGAAGCCTTCCCCTTGCATTAATCAATTAATTTCCATTTGAGGTGCTAGCTAAATAAATCAAAATTTCCATTGTGAGATTTAAGAGATCAAATTTTCTCTTCAAGACCAATATATATATTGGTTACTCCTTTATAAATAGACTTCATCCCTCTCATAGAGATATGAACCCCCAAATATCATCAAACATACCTAAAGGAACCACATTAAATACTACCTCACCTACAAGATCCAAACTAACTGAAAACCAAAGGTTACATTGTGATGAGGGCGCAACCTGAGACTTAGAAAATAACCCACAAACAAGAGAATAATTTTATTATTCAGAAAATGGAGCTTCTTACATGCAGAAGATCTCAAATCCCCAAGTTCTACAACACATGCAAGTTATAGAAAGCTACATAATAACCCTTTCGCAATATGCGAGTTGTCCCCAAAAAGTTACCCAAAAATTAGAAACCCGCCCATAAATAGAGCTCCTCATTAGTTTGGAGCTAGAACAACATTCAAATTTGAGTTTAGGCGGTTTGGCGCCGAAAATTTACAACATGAATTTCAAATTTCAAAAGTACATTTGCAATTGTATCTTCTAGAAAGTGCACTAACTTCCTGGGGCCATAACTTTTGATCCAGGACTCTGATTCACGAACCGTTTGAACCGTTGGAAAGGTCTCGAAGTCAATAATGCGCTCAAAATTTTCTATGCCAATTTTGGAAAGTTTTCGGGCCTTCCGAGGAACTCTAAGTGCCTCAAATCTAACTTGAAAGATTTTCAGGTGCAAATCTGGGAAACTAAAACTGCAATATCTTTCAACCCAGGAATAGAAAATAAAAACCATAAATTGGGAATTTCATTATGACGAAAAGGGTATCCAAAAAAGTAAAAACATCTAAAAACCAAGAAACTTGAAATTTAACTATTTTTGGGTGATGCATGATTTCCCTTACACCACTGGATGCTCCTGCATCAGAAACCCAGGGTAATTTGAGAAGTGACCCTATCACACCTCAGATGGTGGAGGAAAAAACCCAAACAGTCAACCTCTGCCTTAGGCAACTAGGATGAATCTTCAACAGGCCTTCCTTTCCATTTCACCAGATATTCTTCATACTGCCTATTCCTGGTACTCCTTCCCACATGACTATCCAGGATTTCTTCAATCTCCTCCTTTTCTGAAGTAGGTGCTAGAATCCCACACTATTCCATCGTTGGTACTTCCT
>VDFB02000003.1:305667957-305685302 GCA_007258455.2 Sequoia sempervirens | reverse complement strand
CCAAAATTTAGAGAGCACCAGCATAAATAGAGCTCCTCATTAGTTTGGAGCCAAAACAACATTCAAATTTGAGTTTAGGCGGTTTGGCGCCGAAAATTTACAACATAAAATTCAAATTTCAAAAGTACATTTGCAATTGTATCTTCTAGAAAGTGCGCTAACTTCTCGGGGCCATAACTTTTGATCCGAGACTCTGATTTGCGAACCGTTTGAACCGTTGGAAAGGTCTCGAAGTCAATAATGCGCTCAAAATATGCTACCCCAATTTTGGCAAGTTTCAAGGCCATTCCAGGAACTCTAAGTGCCTCAAATATAACTTGGAAGATTTTCAGGTGCAAATCTGGGAAACTAAAACTGCAATATCTTTCAACCCAAGAATAGAAAATAAAAACCGTAAATTGAGAATTTCATTATGACGAAAAAGGTTTCCAAAAAATTAAAAACATCTAAAAACTGAGAAACTTGAAATTTAACTATTTTTGGGTGATGCAAGATTGCCCTTACACCACTAGATGCTCTTGCATCACATTGATTTGAAACCTTCTCACTTATGATATCCTTGAAACACCCCAAGGAATAATAATATGAATTATTTACTAGTCTTAGATTGATCTCTACAACTAATTTGTAATAAATCATTTTTTATAAGACAAATCAAATAATGCATCAAACTTATTACCTTTTTTTTATGTAGAATAACTTGGTGAGTTCTTATCTACTCAAAGTTCCACCATTCACCATAATAACACCCATGTTACCTCTTTTCCTTTTTCCATGTAAATGGTGCACTTGTCTTTCCTCATCTTCCTTCAAGAAGGGAATAACTTTAGATATAAATTTAAAAACCTTTCCTCCACCTACCCATTTTTACTACAATGTTTATGTTGAGTCTTGCTCTTTTCCCCTTTCATCTTGGTACTTCTTTCCACCATGTTGTTGTTTTCTACCCTTAGGTTTATTGGAAGATATCCCCTTATCTAGTTCAAGATAATGTGCTTTGGCACACATCTCATCTATGTTTTGTAGTTAGACCATGATAACTGCTCTTTATAAGTGATAAAAAGCCTACCACATGCTTTATTAGCACTTCATAGTCCATAATGTCCTTCCTAAGATAAAATAACCTTTAAATAAATTCACTTGTCTAGATTTGAACTATTTTCTCATGTTATTGCTTTAAATAATGCCATTGCATCACCCTTTCTTCTTCAATAAAAAATTGGTAGAATTGCTTCCTCCACAAAAAATTAAAGTCACATTGCTTGGACACTAGCAGAAATTTTCAAACTCCTAATGAGTGTGCATAATTCACATATCATGTAAGAGCATGGAAATAAGACAGTTTCAACCTTGTATAAGAGATTTTTTGGTGTGAGGAATGCTAATGTAGACTAAGTACACCTCCATTTGGCATAGCCATTGGTTTGGGCGTTTCAACATTGATCTCTTCATCATATGGTTGGATGCAAATTTTACCCTCAACTTTGAAGAATCATCCTTTGGATGACTCACATTACCCATTTATTCTTTTTCCAATTCTTGTCCTCATTGTTATTTTTATGGATCCACTCTTTCTATTAAGGTAAATGTCACACTCTCTAACCTTAAGTTTCACTTCCATGATAGAATATTATTTACATCTTCTAACTTTGAAACATAGCTTCTCCAATATCTTATCTATCCATTCTTGCATTCATTTCTCACTAAATCTTAGTGGATGGAATAAATTTTTAATCTTTGCAACAAATAAATACCTAGAAAATACAACTACTTTGATATCACTTGATTCATAAATGGGGAGGTTATAACTCTCTAGTATGAATAAATAAATTATAATGTGAATAGTTCTTCAAACAACTAAACAAGAAAAAACAACATATTTTGGTTATTATATATTCAACAATACGAATGCAAATTGAGGAAACATAAAGGTCTTCTACACATAAATATTAAAAATAAAAATGGAAACATACAAACTAAAAGTACATAGTTTTCCCTAGAGAAATCCCAATTTAGGGTAAAAGATCTAGCTTTAGAGATAAATTTACCCTTTTTTCCAAAAAAATTGGTTGATTATAGATGATTAAGGTGCTAAAATGACTATAATGAGGTCACACAATTATTTTCAAGCTTCTACTACACCTACAACTCACTCTCACCTTACTCATATTTGTATACACATATGCTTCAATCTTAAAGATGAACTCCTACCACCAACATGATGAGAGACAACCACTTTACAAACATGGTATAACAACATATAAAATTCCTATTGCTTCCTAGATATTTAAAGATGAAAAAATAATCAACCAAATGGAAGATCAAATTATAAAACATTCAAATTATACTCACTATTTGCATTATAATTTTTTTGTCGCTTGTGACAAAGAAGAGTTTGTTATTCAATGATAACATGTTAACTATAGAAAATACCTTTATCTCCACCTATTGCATGTAGTGAACTCACCAAAGTTAAATTTTTATAGGTCATTTTAGAATCCACAACTTTGAATGAAGGCTTCCTAGAGATGTGCCTTTCATTTTCTAATCAACCTTAGCCATTATAAAAACTCCTTTCCAAGATTTTGATGATGAATCCATCTTCTCAACTTCCTGACAACACTCCAACAAGCTTGGAACTTTAGTACCCCTATGGTCCAATACACTCGAACTTAGTTTTTATCTCATTTATTGAGCATAGTATAGTTCTTTATCTTCGTATGAATGATATTGATGACTCATTGATAATTATTATTTAATTTGTAATGCACATTATTTTAACATAGTTATGATAAAGTGCTTTAGTGGCAATAAAAATGCACATTCACATGTTAAATATTTCTTATTATCACACTATACTTACATATATACTGATGCTTTCAATCCTTCCCACTTTTTCATAATTTCACTATCCCATGAGAAGGCTTTTTTTTTTGTACTATTGAAAATAAACCTATTTTATATTACTTCTATATTGCCTCTTCCTACTTTCTTTCTATATATATATATCATCTATTTATAAAAAAAAGTTTAAAAATTATATACATTATTTATGTGTATATATACAAATATATATGTATTTTTAATAAGAATGAAATAATAGCATATTAGGGAGCTTGATTGCTATACTAACAACTTAAATTATTAAGTTGTATGTGTGTAGTAGAGGGGTTGGTAGGATTTTTGAGATTTCTTATTGACTTGTGAAATCTCTTAATGATTATCACATAGTGTTGAAGGTGGAGGTAGTCAAAATAATCATCCCATATAGATTGTTAATGATGATTTGGCTTATCGAATGGGGCTTTGGTAGGGTGTTAGGAAGGATTTTAGTTTTTCAAAAATGTGGATGCAAGTATAGGCTATGGTACTTTGAATGTGATCTACCTAGGATTATTGCTTCAACTTATAGCATGGGGAAGAATAAGAGAACATTATCAAAGAAGATAGGAAATACTAGTTATAGAGGTAGAAGGTAAAAGGAAAGAGTTGAAGGAGAGAATATAACAAAGGACTTCACTGCTTATATTAAGAGAGATTCCAAATTCTAATATGCATTTGTGGTTGCCACACATATGGGAACCAATTGAAGATATGGATGGCTTGTCATGCATGGGTATAAGGGCAGCCATGGAAAAACTCTTCCTAGATCCTATTTAGTCTATTAGAAGAAAAAAATACTTGATGCAACATATTCCCTAATTTGCATATCATTTATCTCCATGGTTATGTAAATATATTTATTACACAATGAGGTTGAGGGTCTAATGAATTATGAAGAAGTCTTCTTCAATTTTCAGTAGAGGCATTTTTATGGACTATGAGAATATTTGAAGGATTCATTAGGTGATGATGGAATTAGCTAGTGGATTGAAAGAAAACCTTTCTTCTAAAGTAAAATTAAATGTTCTTTTCTAATATTATGATGATGAGTTAGGTGATGAGCCTATTGAAATCCCCTTCTTATTAAGGGGGGAAGATGTAAAAAATGTAGGTGTGGTTCTAGGGTTGTGGGGGTTCCTATGTAATTTTCTCCTTCATACCATCTTTTTTACTATAATAATTCATTAATGAAGCTGGAGAATGGAGGGTTGAGGTAATTCCCCCCATACCCTCCCACCTTTGGATGCTCTAATATCTTAAATGGAATATACTAGTTGTATGGGTTAACAATGAGGTTTTTGGTATTTTTGGTTTCTATTGGGAAGTTGTTAAGATAATATTTTAAAGTAATGGACAATATTATAGTTAATCTAGTATTTGTGTGTGCTCTATGGTGATCTATCATTTTTTTTATATAGAAGATATTGATAGTCCTTTTTATTATGATGGGAATGATGTAGTGTTTTTTCTAATAACACATGTGTGATAAAACCCTCTTCCTTTGGTATAGGTGGGTATTTTTATACACAATCAAGATAAGTAATTTATATATTTTAAGATGGATATGGTGAACCCCTTGTTACTATAACTTAAGATTTTAATGCTCCCTTTTAAAGGCTCCTAGATACCTAACCTAGGTATATTAGCAAAATAAGAAGAATGAAATAAGTGACCTAGCAATATATATTCTAATTTTATTTTGAAACAATACACACACATTCATTATGTGTTTTTTACTTTAACATATTTATGGTTTGTGGGGTTTTTTCAAGTATTAGAAAAATAAAAACAACAAATCATTTAATAAAAGATATATTTAACAAATTGCATAATGAACTATTTTTTTAATCTACATTGCTCAGTTCACACATAAACTAAAAGTATATTTATTCTCTTACATGACAATGACAACAACTAAATCCTTACATTATTTTTATTTTCATTTAAATTTATTTATATGGAGGTATACTCTCACTATAATCAAAATTTTCCATTACAAATTTTGAACCTACACAAGTAAGTTTACAAAAGAAAGAACAATACATTAATGTAACACATGGAATAGTCTTCAATCCTAGCCTTTAAAACAAAAAACCTATAATTTTCCTTCCACACTTGTAAGTTTCCCTCCTCATATCCATGTATTTCAATGGAAGTGTTCACCTCCCAAAGATAGGATTTGAAAATAAATCCACCTCCAAACTAGGAGGTCCTCTAAACTTGGGTAAATACCACAGATGAAGGATTGAAATTCCATTACACACACTATGACACAAAGGCCTAGTTTAACACTCTTGAATCATAAAATAATTCAACTAAGGGGAGTACAGGGAAATTACTCACTTGGGAAACTAAGATGGAACTTATCCCAAATGGACATAAAAAAGAACAAAATACATGCATACTAATTCAAGGGAAGGCGATTTTGCTTTATAAACTACTACAACACAAATTGCCCTATGCTTGATACAAAGAAATAAACCATTTTTTAATAAGAAATGGTGAGTCCTACCTCAAAATGGTTTCCAAGTAGGAGTAAAACTCTAATTTTTGAACCCTATACAAGTTATCTCCTTCCTTCTCAATCTCCTCACAGCCAACTCTCCAAAACTAACTCTACAATCCTCTAAATCTCTCCCTTCTAAAAATCAAGAAATGAAAAAATCCCTTTCAAAAATCATAAGGGGTAGATTACATGAGGATTACATGTTATCCATAATCATCCAATATTATGAGGACATGTAGACTCTAAATAATACTCTCCACCCAAACCCTTCAAGAAATAAATGTACTCCATAACTTCCCATGTACACCCACATGGGAAAGGTATAGTGCAGTGTAGTATGGAGTACACTCCTTTTATAAAATTTACTTGGAATGAGAGATGCAAGGTTGATTAATAAGACTATACTATTGTCTTACATGCCCATTTATGGCATGTTATTTGCAAGGAGTTGGGAGCATATAAAACTCACCCAAAACTCTAAATACTTAGCTTTAAAAAGGTGCCCATTCCTCTCAATACTTTCCAAAATGGGCTATTTCCACATTAGGAAAAAGAAGAAAAATATTTTTAGTTTATAAAACCCACTATAAGTGAAAATTTGGATTTGTACTCCAAAGGGGACATCTACCCATATTTTATACATAAACACAACCTAATACATTGCTCAAAATCAACAAACAACAAACAACACACTAAAATAAAATTTAGCACAATAAGGGTGGTCTTAGTCCCCTCATATAGTATGGCCAATATGTAATTGGGAAAAGCGTGATAAATATTTAGAGGATCTCCCCTATTATTTTCCATAGGAAATCTATACTTGACTTGAACATTTGAAATGATCATTATCCCATAAGACAACTAAATAAATTACACAATAAATTAAACATATTCATATATAATGACAAGGTTATAAATCTACACCACTATCATTATCCATCTATTAGTTCATGTTCCAATTATCTTTTAATAATTTAAATCCATCATTGAATAATTAATGTTCGTTCATACCAATTTTATAAAAAATCACAATTCATATACACATTAATCATGATTATCAAATTCAATTTAAGATTAGATTTAATAAATATATCTAAATCACATATATGTATACTCTACCTTTATTAATCTAACCATATCAATTCTTCATAATTTAGTATTCACATTAAAAACAACAATTTCAATAATTATATCTAAACATAGCATTTACCTATCCTTTGAATCAATGTTCTATCACCTACTAACTTTATTCTTAACATAATCTACCATTGAAATAATCATTCAAGAAATGCTATAAGATTTAAGGTTAATAACATCATCATATTATACAATTTTATGAGAAGTGTTCACAACTATCAAGATCCTATATAAAGTTATTAATATGAATAATTTTACTTATCGAGTGTTTGTATTGGCTTCAGGAAAATTCATTAGCAACAAAATTTCCTCCAAAAATTCATTGCCATGACAAATTCATCTCGTGGAAAATTCATCGCCAACAATATGATATGAATTGCTGGTGGTGAATTTTCCACAAGATGAATTTGTCATGGCGATGAATTCTTGGAGGTGAATTTGTTGGTGGTGAATTGTTGGTAGTGGATTTTCCTAGAGTCTTTTGTATTACACTAAGGTTGGTATTTCCATTGCTTAGGGTTAATTTATTTTGAACATAATTCTCATGTTTACTAGGGATGACTAGAAATTAAATAATATTTGAAAATATGAGAGTAATTTCTATTGCATTAAAAATCAATATTACTTGGTTAAAAATTTTGGGCACTTTAAGACTATTTAGGTTAAAAAGAAACTAGGGAATTCCTTCTCGAGGAATTTATAACCACATAGGCATAATCCATCTAAATTAGAATATAATACCAACAATACTAACCTTTTTATAGAAGCACATAAATCAAATTACTTTTGCAAATTAGATTAAAGTTACTTTATGCACATTGATGCAATAGTCATACAAAAACTAGTTAACTTCATCAAAAAAGTAAAATAATCACCCACTAAAATGTAATAAAAAATTATTAATATAATATTCATGAATCCATGGGAAAATAAAGATGAAATTATCCCAAAGTAGCTAAACTATCACAATCATTAAGTACATATAGCATAATCAAAGTCACAAAATGGTTGGACCTTACATCCACCTCCCCTTAGATTATAATTCCTATTGAAAGTTCCTAAGGGTAGAATAAAGGCCCAATCCCAACCAAGTCACCTACTCCCTATTTGACCATGACATGTCGATAAGATTAGATCCTATCTAGGTTCAAAATATCCTCACATATGCCTATAAGGTAGTTCAAATAGAATTTGACTACTCACATGGTAAAATATAACTACTTATAGATGTACAAAAATGGTGGTAGGGAAACTAGGTCAAAGGTATAGTTCAATACAAGGTAGGTTCATACTATTAGGTTAGGTGAAATTTACCTTTCAAACCTATGTCATTTATCTCGATGTTTCTTTGAAAGTGTCCTAGGGGACATGTGATAAACGTATTTAATTTTGGCATATTTTAATTGCATTTTTAAGAGGGAAATTAATATTGTTGGAGGTTACACATCACTAGAGTAAAAAATACTCTCCTAGGTGTGCACATTGGGAATATGAAGAGTCTTGAGTGGGGAGCCAAGTTTGAAGGGAAACAATTGTCCATTGGTGTGCCACTTGGAAGCTAAACAATCATCAAATCATCTTGAATGCTAGAAGTTGAAGGGGCTATGGGTTAGGCAACAATTTTGAAGCCTTTTGTATATTTAATTAATTTATTATCATGACTCTTGGTTTTCAAAGGAAGGGGTGTGGGTTTTTTCAAGTGGTTTCAACACCTCTTTTTTCATTTTACCATTGTGGTTTTTCCTCCCACAAGTTCTAAATTGGAGACTTGAGATGGTAGTTGCATCTTGTGTTATTTGCAGGTGTATGGAAGCATTCAGGTTGTAGGAGAACAAGGAAGTGTATTGTGGTGTATCTCTCTTTTGAAGATAAATAATATACTTTCCCTCTTTTCTTGTGTGGAGTTTTTTCCTGAAAGGGTTTCTCCAGATAAATTTGGTGTCATATTTGTTTGTTGATTTTTGTATTATGATGAATGTGCAATCACATACATTAAATAAAATTTGGTAATCTTATTTTCAGATTTGAGAACACATACATAAGTTAATATTGTAGCTTAGTTCCACCTTGTTTTCAACACATACAACTGAGTGTAAGCTATTTGGGGATATAGATCAACATATCATAACTAACTAAACTATTATAAGAGCTAAAAAGGACCTTTTGTATATATTAGTTAAAACAAAACAAAATTTCATTCATTGCACATACATGGTGTCAACTACATGGTACACAACATGTGTAATACAGTGAAGCAAATGGAAATCTCACTTCATGATTTCTTCAAATACTGAAAACTATATATTAAAAATTACCCTATGTAATGTAACATCTCAGTCCAATTCCATTTATTAAATTTAACTCATCTATTTATCTATTCATATTTACTCAATTCATGAAATTATTGACAACACAAAAATAAGTACACATCATTGGGTCCTCATGTCACAAAGATTGTATGATTAAATTTTGAAAACACAAAGTGTCAAAGTAAAACCAAGCAACCAAGAATTGAGGATCTAATAGCCAACTCTATCAAAATTAGTAACCATATATCTATTAGGAAAGATGGTCTCTAGCCCTCCTTGAGGAGTCAATACATTTCCTAGCACTATTTTTTTAGGGGGTTATCCTCTAAGAGATTAGCACAAGTAAATCACATATACACATTGAATAAATAGATTATAATCATCCCATAATTGTCACATTTTTAAAAACTCCATCCTCACAATAAAATTCCCTAGTTTCCCATCTACTCTCCCATGTATCATATTTCAAAACCCTCCTAGATATGGTATTTTTATACGTAGAAAACTAGTAGACACAAACACTATGAATTCCTAGTTTAAGATTATTTTTAAAAGAGAATAAAAAAAGAATGACTTCCAATTAATATAATTAAAATAATCAAGAAGATAATTATACCAAAAATTTGAATAAATTATAAATGGAGGCTCAAAGTCCATAAAATAAATCCTAGCAAGAGTCTCTAGGAATTGAAGTAACAAAAGGCTCATCATAGAATGAATCTTAGTGGACAAATGAGTGGGTATCAAGAGTAGGTAGGTGAGGAGAATAAGTGGGAATCCTCAATCTTTGTAGAGTTTTTTCCTTTTTATTTTTAATAAGTCCTTAGAGTCACTTCTATATATTTTTACAAAGCATTATCTCTCAAGCTTGCATGCTTATTTTCTTTTTTTTCTTTAATTTTAAATTACTTCTATATTATTTAATTTCTTGGATTTTATTTTATTTTGTATTCCACCACCATGACCTAACCCCATGTAACTAGTAATATGTAAGGGACCATCATCAAGGATTAGATCAAATAGTTGTGGATATTGATTTTTTAAAGATTTATTTTCAAAATTGACATGCTAAATTGAATTTTTTTATGACTCTATGCAAGAGAGGAAGTATTTGAGGGAAATGATTGTCCACTTATGATATTATAGGATTTGAAACTAAGCTTTATATATTGAGTTATATAGAGAGGATAGTTCTCATGAACTTTATGGTCTACATCCAATGCTCAACATATAGGGCAAAGGTAAAGTGAATGGCTAAATAGAATGGAATGCAAAGGGAGCAAACATCCAAAGGGTTGTATGATTATAATATTTGATGCATCATGGAAAGTTATAAATGGTCATAAGGATGTACATGATAATAGAATGCAGGGGTAAACAAGCATAATTAAAAATTGTATTAAGAAAATACTTGGTCATTTGTAGTACATAAATAAAGGATAACACTTTTGATATTGATTAATCTTGATCCTTGGTTCTTGTAATTTTTTGAGAGAAGGAAAAGAAAAGGATAAGAAAAAATATTTTGGGTCAACATGACTAGGGGCTTCGTTCCAGTCCTTGTTCTTTGCATCATTCCCAAAAAGTTTTGAGTACACCAAAGATAATAAAAAATAAAAGAGGCAAGATGTAACATGGATACAAGTTAGTGGTAAAACATCACAAAATGCATCAAATGGTAACTCTTTGGTTCATAGAAACAAAGAAGAGATAGTAGCACATAAACATGAACAAGAAAAGAATAGGGATTATATAAAATATAAAGGCTATGATCTAGGCTTATATAGTGGAGGGTCTCTTGTAATGAGATATTTGTCAACCAAAGATACTAGGTTTAAAAATATGAGATGACTCTCTATGAAGCTCAAGTGAAGAAATTTTGAAAGTATCACCTATTATTTTGATAATAATTTCAAGAGGGGTGGAACAACAATATTTTTAAATTTTTGTATCATTATGGGTAACAAGTGGATAAATATCATCATTAGGATTAGTATTGATGTCACTATATGGATCATGGGAGAATTATAAGTCATGCATTGTTCCCAATTCATTAAACCTATCTATCTTATTATAAAAATTCTTCAAGGGAAGTTTATCATAAGGGAAAAATGGTATGAAGTCATTGCTAATGAGATCTTCTAGATTTTATTATTTAAATACTCAACATTGATTGGTAGAATCGAATAACATTTGATGGTGCCTCAATTATTAAGGCCATTCCTCCTCCTTTTTCATATGATTTTTGGGGTTTTGAACATCAGGTAAATGTGGCTTGTCCTAACAACTAGTTCAATAGATTTTTAAGTCTCCACCTGACATGGTGATATATTCGCTAATGAAGTGTGAAGCACCAATAAGCATCAAGGTAAATGAAAGGGATATTAATCAATATTTTTTAGGGTATTTTTGAAATGATTGATGTGGGAGAGTGATTAATTTACCACCCAAGAGAAGGGGTAACAATTGTTCAAGGGAAGTAGCAAGTGGTGTATTACTACTTTCCTCCGGTCTGTCCATCAAGATAGGAGAAACATCCCCTAGAGAAATTTCATAGGTGGAATCAATAAGAGAGCTATAAGAGAATATTCTCTTGAAATTTGTAAGAGTTTTATCAACCTCAATGGATTCCATATTCAAGTCTAAAATATAATTTTGATGATCTAAAAATAGCTTATATTAGATATGAGGTAGGAAATTTTTATTATATATAGGTTGAAGCACGTAATCAAGATGATGGAATTTAATGTGGCCTAGTAATGAATGGAATTAGTAAGTTTAATAATAAATAATTTTAGTTTGGTCTTATTTATAATGTGTTATTTGTGTAAGGGAGACCTTAGTTTCTATGTCAAATGGGAAGTGAAGAGTGAAGGAATGAACAAGATCCACAAAGAGTGCATATAACTAAGTGGTTAAGTGTAGAACTAATCTAATGCATCATATGTTAATGTTTGAGGAAAGTATTTGGCTACAATGGGATCCTTAGAAGTAATTGTTGACCAAATAGTATAAAATTGATACATATGTTGAATAGGTTCCTTGTGGTCTTTGTAATTTTCGATTGAAAGGATTAACTTGAGTATCCCTAGTTTCACTTCAAGTTCCTTAAGTTTAGTAAAGACATATGTGTAATCAAAAATAGGTGTCCATAAGCATCATATTAAGGTAAGGTTCAACATCATGATAATGAGGGGTGGTCCATGATGAGTAGAAGGAAGGGATATTGTGAGGGTATATGTGTAGGGTAAAAAGTGGAGAGAGATGGTGTAATATGGGAAGGTTATTTCAAAGTTTTAGTTAATAGGATGCAAAGTGGACACAAGGTGTGAGATAATAGAAATAGAAGAAAGAGGTAGAAGGAAACTAGTAAATCTGATTAGGTCTTATGAAACTAACCATGCATGTTATTATTTAGAGGATATGGAGAGTGTGGAGTAGGAAAAGTGATCCTAGATCCAACTAGATTAACTAGGACTAACTTCTTTTCACTTTGACTCCACATATGAATAAAAACCAACTAAGGTTTGATGATTGAATTGTTTCCACAAGGGAGATCCAATCTCTTAGAGTTTTTGTTCTCTTGAGTTGCAAAGATGACAAGCCTATTTTACATAAATCTCTAGATATAAAAATGTATTTTATCACAAAAAAAAAATGAAAATCAATATAACAGTTGTAGATCTACAAGGGTGATACAGAGAGGAACCTATGAGTGAAAGTTGATCCTAAATTTTGAGGACAAGGGTGTGGGTGCCCTAGACTAGAAAATTTCCCTTTTTGAATTTATAAATCTTAGATACTATGTTACAGTCTAGAATGTTTTTCTTGTGATTGGATCTTGGTGAAACTTCTAGATCTATCTTGCACACATCAATAGAGTGGGAAAGGTTGTGTTGTATAGGGGCTTGCCTAAGTAAAACCCCATTTTGGTGTTTCCAAATCCACATATATCAAATGATGATAATCAAGAGGGCATGCCCTAGGTCAGGTAGAGGCCAAACAACTAAAATAATTGACTGAAATAAAATGATAAATGACAATGTTACCTTGGTATGAAATCCTTGATGAAGTGATGCCACACCACAAGTTTCCACAAAATTTGCTTGATGAATTAATGAATAACTTGAATAATTAAAATAGGTTAGTCCAAAAAACACAATAGATTATTTTATATAGCATGTAGAGGATAACTCGTACATCATAAAAATGGCATGATTAATGATAATAACTTCTTGTTTATAATTATTTCCTTCTTCCTAATGTCTTGCAAGAATGATCTTGATTAATGAAAGCACTATAATAATGTTGCTAATTATTCCCTTGAATTTTCCTTGACTACTCTTAGGATGCTCAATTATAATTTCAAAATTGTATCTATTGCCTTAGGATTTCAAATGGTGAAAAAGACATATTTATATGCATTTCTTTAATTCCCACTAAATTAATTATCGATAGTTGACAAATGAAATTGGTTTTTTAAATTTTAAAATGTCGATAATGAAATATTTAAATTGGGGAAAAAATAGGTTGGACATGGGCACTAGCGCCCTAGTGCAAGACCTATTTTGGGAATTTTTATGTCATAATAATTCTCAATTTACTTCTAATTTTTTGGAGATGACCATAAAATGAATAGTTTAAGAGCACAATTGGGCCTAGGCACTTAAGAGAAGCTAAATCTAGTGTGAAATTATCAGGGGTGACAATTTACAACGCTACATTTAGCCCCCACTTTAGTGAGGGTATGAAATTATGCTCATTCTCACACTAAAGTAAGGATGAGATATATTTCTTTATCCAAACATTGAAGAGATAGGATGACACCAAGTTGAGGGGTGCACAAACCCCCAACTTAGGATCCTATCAATCCACAATGTTAAGACAAACATGAAGTAGATATATTGCACCAAGACAAAGCAAGATTCAACCATACATAGAATCATAAATGAACAATCAATAGAGTACAAATAAAAGAATACACAAAGAATGTACATAAAGAAAACATGACACATACAAAGAATACACAAAGAAAACACATAGAATACATATAAAAAAATACTAAATACACAAAGGAAACACACCATATACATGAAGAAAACACACCTAATACACACATGAAACAAAGAATAAAAAATGTTAGTACATAAGAACTAAAGATTTGAGTCAGCAAGGTAAAGATACCTTAGTCTCTAAGGCTGTCTCAATTACCAAGAATCATCCATCAAATATACACATCTAAAAAGCTAAAATGATAAGATACATAGATCTACTAGCTAGCAAGATGTGTTAGGTTTCCATACAACATGATGGGTTTCACAAGACTAGCAAGCTACATTATGCTAGGTGACTCATAAAACGCATGGCTTCACTAGAAAGAAAGTTGTGTTATGCTAGGTGGCCATATAAAATGCTCTAGTTCATAGACCGAGAAGCTTCATTGTGCTAAATCCATGGACTATTTTTCCAATCACGCTTAAGGGAGCGCATAGAATTTTAACATCATAGAGGAAGAACTAATAACCATGCATCATGGGGTGTTATAAATAACACCACCACCAAGGGGTATGTCAATAGGTAAAAAATCATAAATCAATCAAAATGGATAGGGTGATATGCTCCCCTTAAAATATTGGCATACTTGCTATGTTAATATTTTAAGGAAAATAAGGGGGAAGAGGGGATCCTTGAAAATAATACACATCTCCTAGAACTAGTTATCCTTTCCTCCCAAGTGTAAAGTCAAGAACAATCATGCAAGCATGTACCACCATGCATGGCAATGAGAAAACACGTGAAGCTAAAAATGCCACATAGTGAGGAGCAACACAATATAAGAAAAAAATATTATTTAGAATGAATGGGTGCATAAACACATGGAAGAGTGATAACAACACAATAAAGAATTTGTATTTTATTACTCAAGGCCTCGAATTCATTTGTGGAATTACCATGCACTTGATGATATACATAAAAAATAAATATTTTTATAAGATTTCTTATGCATTGGAGGAGGAGTAATCAAGTGGACTTTTAGAAGACTCAACAAAATATTCTCTTGCTTTGATAAAGGATAAGGAGTAGGAGACAATCCTTTATTTTGTGAAGAAAACTTTGCTCGCTTACAACAAGAAGTTATGAATATAGTAGATGAAGGAAGATGAGATGTATATGAAGGAGAAGGTTGGAACCCTAAACCTCTTTTTGCAAGGTACAACATAGACTTCACATGATCCTTAACTCATTGTTCCATGTTTACATTATATACAATTTTAGAAATAATTTTGAATCCAAACCCATAACACTTTTCCAACTCAGATGGACGAGTCTTGTCTAAATGAATATGAGAAGAATTGATTCTTTTGCAAGAACGCAAATCATTTTTAGGTGTTGGAATGTTAGGGTTACACATTGCCAACACATGAGGCATGAAATCTAAAGATCCCCCATCACCATCATGGGTTGATGTTTTTGGATTTGTTGATGTAGAAGAAGATTGTGCAAATGAAACACAAGATTTCTTAGGTTTAGATTGTGATATTTTACATTCACCTACAAAGGAGGGCATAAAATATAATGAGCCCCAATTGTCACCAAAACATGTACTTGAACATGAAGCACTATTTTGATCCTTTTTTACAATTTGAGAAGAGGAATGACAAGATTGTGTTGAAACAAATCTCCAACTCTTTAGGCTTTGTTGGTGAGATTTTATACTCCCCAATGAAAGTGGATATAAAATCTAATGAACCCAAATCATCATCAATGAGTGCATTCATAGTATCATTATCATTGGAATGAAATGGTTCCACTTTTGAAGATGGAATCAAAGTGCTAAGAGAGTTGGAAATGTTATGTTTGGTTTCATATTGTAAATAGCTTTTTGGATTTACTTTAATTGTGTAGAACTTGTTATTATAAACATATTTCATTAGATGGTGAAGAGTATATGAGACTCCCTTCATGGCATGAATCCACAGTCTACCCAAAAGAATATTATATGAAAGATGATTTGGTATGACATAGATAGGGGTAGGAAAAGTCACAGGTCCTACCTTAATGAGTAGTTTGATTATCCCTAATAGTTTCCTACCAACATTATCAAAGCCATGAATAAAAAGACTATAAGATTTTATGAGATTATTATCCACACCTATCTTATCTAAAAGTTCAATGTTACAAACATTAAGACCTGATCCATTGTCAATGAGAGTACATCTAACCTTAGTTTTATCAATGATGAAAAATTTCATTAGAGAATAATGTTTCTTTTGAATTTCAGGAGGAGGTAATTCATGTTGAGGAAATATGATATCCAAGCTTGTTATATTCATGCTATCTAGAAATCTTGCTACATCATTTAGTTTTTAATAGAATATGGTACAACAATCTTCTACAAAGTCTCTTGGAGAATACCATGGTAGGCAAGTGAGGCTTGAATTAAATCCAAAAGAAAGGTCTTAGTTTGAGTATTATGAAGTTGCTCAACAAGGTTGTACTCTTTGTCACTATGTTAAGGAACATGAGGCGTGTGAGGAAGATATGGTTGAGGAAATAAAATGGTGGTTCACATTTTCTTTGGTTGTTTATTAGTTCAAGTGTTATATTTGTGAGCAACTACATGATAATTTGGTTTTTGCGACACATCTTAGTGCCATGATTACTTTGAGTGAGTTGTTTTGCAAACTTTAGGATATAGATAGGAGGTTTCGACTGGTTTGATGGAGGTCCAATAATGAGGGAAGGCACAAATTGATGGTGAGGTTCATGAGGAGGGTATATGTAGCATCGCAAATTATCACCCTTGACAAATTCACATTATATTTTTCTCCTCCTAAGTGAAAGGAATCTAAGTGAGCGAAAAAAGATTCCTATACTAATCTAAGTAGGGGAGAGTTACAAAAAATTCCTTTTAACACCTTATACAGTTACAATAATGAGAAACACATAGAAAGAATGAGATAGAACAAAAAGTACACATAAACAACAAAAACCAGATATATGTGGGGAAAATCCTTTTGAGTAAAAAACCCCACCCTCCAAAAAGCACAATACTACTGTATTAAATCAAGTAGAGGTTACAATGCAACTCCAAGTATGAAGCTTCTTCAAAAAGTGCTTTGAAACAAACACCTATTCTAGAGTGAATCTGGTAGTGCACTTCATTACTTACAAACAAACTATGCATTCTACAATGCAAGACATTAAAAATATAGAGAATACAAGCCAAGAGAAGCATCTAGAAGAGGATGGGCATCCAAATACACATGGCACAATATCGCATGCCATAGACATGTATTTGGACACTTCTACGGTATTCCCTTACACCTATTATAGTCGTCATAACATGCAATGTTCTCTCTCCAAGCTTGGGTGCCCAAAATATGCTCATAATAGCTTATGAAAAATGACTTACCACTATCATAAAATCTATCATAAATCTTCCATAAAATCTACCACAAGATCTGTTATAGAATCTATAAGAGAATCCATCATAACTGACCAAAATA
>VDFB02000003.1:305575040-305667857 GCA_007258455.2 Sequoia sempervirens | reverse complement strand
ATATTTTTTTAAAAAAAAATTTGCTTCTTCGTCTCAATTTCGACGATAAAAACCGACGAATCAACAGAAAGCCTCGACGAAGTTGCTATAGCTGCGATGTACGATTTCATTGTAACTCCCTACCCATTTCATCACCCTTCTGATGCTATTTCGGCATTGCCACCACACTAATCCCTGTCAATTTCCTCAAAATTTCAACGAACTTTTAGTGTTCTTCCAATGCTACTACTTGCCTATTTCGTCGCACATTTGACGAACTTTTGGTGTTCTTTCGATGCTACTACTATAGTATTTCATCGTTATTTCAACAAACTTTCCATGTTGTTTCCACGCTAATGCTTGCCCATTTCATCGAACCGACGACGAACTTCTGGTGTAATTTGTCAGTGGATAAACAAAGTTTTCGTCGATATTCTAACAAAATCCTGAGGTATTTCACGATGCTGCGGACTGACGATTCTTCACCGTTATTTTGACATTTAATTTGTCATTGGCCTTGCGATGAAAAAATAGTGACAGAAAAATTTTCACCATTGCGTCGCTCTTCCGACAGAGATTTATCGAATGACCGACGAACGACCGTCAAAAAATGGTGTCAAATCTAGTAGTGACTCAATACTTAATGGGTGATTCCAGTATCTCTACCTGGGCTATGGATGCCTAACTGGCAGTAAAGAAATGTTGTGAGAAAACTAGAGGTATCTCCACCAGAGCTATGGACACTTGACTGGCAATGGAGCAATGCCCAGGATATCATTGCACAATAGTTAAAGGGAATCAACTCATGTAGTTCAAATCTTGCGCATAATTGTTCAAAAGATGAGGAAAACTTTGTAAAAGGGTGATGCACCATCAAGAACACACATAGATTCAAGGATACCCAGTGTTGATTTACATTTGAGATTCTAGCTCAACCTTGTTTTCCGACTGACCTAACTGGAATTGTGATGTCCATAAACCAGGAGTTATGGGTAACTAAATCCCTCAGTTTCCTGAAAATGGTTAAACCATTTTCCCAGCCAAGTTGCCAATTGTTATGCCTTGCATAACCACCCCATTTTAAAATTGATTAAAATGGGACCCTCTTTTGCTTTCGCTCTTTGTGTTTTTCCCCCTTTGATTTTGAGGTTTTTTCTTTGACTTGGCATGTGCTTAACATGTTTATCTTGCATTCCCAAGTGTTTTTCCCAAGTTGAATACTAAAAATATTATGTTTTGGGAAAAGTTCGGGTTTTTACCCTGCTTCGGGATTTTTCGGTCCTTCTGGATTTTCCCAGTTTTCTTTCAAACTCCAGTTTCAATGCTGTTGTTCGGGTTTTTGAGCCAGTTCAGGATTGTCTGCCCCAGTCGGATTTTCCCAATTTTTCCTCCTTCCCTCTATTTTCCCAGATTGCACTCGAAGTTTGGCACGACCTGTTTTACACTGCAGTTCAGAGATTTCTAGCCTTCTGGAATTCCGCCTGGGCCGAATTTTTTTAGATTTCACTTCGCCGTCGAGTTTCTGAATTTCGGGTCACTGAGACTTATTGGTCATTGTGAGTTTCTTAACTCTCCGCCTGGGTGGATCTCTCGCCGATGTGTGTTCCCAAACGGTTTCCATGCCTTTCCTTGTTTGTCAATGCCTCAGTTTTATTCAAGCAGGGTTTTATGAAGCCCAATTCAATTTGACATGCTTTGACTTCAGAGTTTTGTGCTCTTCATGGAATTCTGATCTGGCCAGATTTTTCTAAATTCTCTACTATGCTCTGTGGAATTTAAGAAATTGGATAAAATTAATGAATCTAATGATGAATGCTTAAACATATCTTGCTTTAGCTTGATGAAGTTCACTATTGTATGTTGCTTGTGTTCATTTTAATAGTCTATTGTTGACATTGGTGCTTCATCGTGATAATCCGCCTAGTTCATAATTTTTTGAAATTCCTCCTAGGTTGGTTTTCCCCGGTTAACTTGAAGTCTCGAACTTCTTAGTTTTTATGCTTAATGGCTAATTTAATGGTTTTATCATAATTTTAAGCTAACACTTGGATGAAAATGTTGTCAATATTTGGATTCTCACATTGGTGTTTGATGAATGTAGGTTGAGTCTAGGAAGATAGCAGCTGGAAAGGCTAAGAGAGACACAAAGGGATCCTCCATCTCTGAAGTAGCAAAGAAGAATGAAGCTGGATGAAAAGAGTAGGATTCCTAGGGGAAAGATGGCATTAGTCTGGTTTGAGGTTTTAGACCCGAATATGAACACCCTACTATGAAGGACTAAGGCTATCAGGGGATACAATAGCTGGGCACTAGCTGGATGATGCAGCGACCTACAATGTGCAGTCATTAATGAATATCAATCCAACAAGAGAGACTGAGACAATGTGATGAGACAGTTGAAGAATGATATTAATGCTATTGAATGGTGAACTAGGGTTTCACCTATGCCACTTGCGAATAGCTTACAGAGGAAATTCTTGATGACGAAGGCCAGAATGGAGCAAGGTATGGGCGACGTGGGGGAAGCAGTTAATGCAAAGTTGCATCAAAAGTCATGCTTCCTCATCATTTCGCTTTGCCTCTTCTTCACACATTTTGGTCTGAGTTATGTGGCGGATCCTGGGCCGATCTAGTCGGTGCTCGTGCATTTAATGCACATTTGACTTTGTTTCAAAGTCTTCTAGGGATGACTTGTTCTATGACCGACTTATTTGTAAACCCTAAATTAGGCCGACGCATCTGACGCATTTTTATAAATATGGTGTTTCACCTCTTTTGTAAGGGTTAGAGGGTAGAGAAACTCAAGAAGTAGAGTAGGAGTTAGAAGTTATTTTATTCTGAGCAATCGTTGTAATACAAAGACTCAAATTGTTGCTATCTTTGGGGATTCGATACAACTGAAGACATTGTGTTCTTGGTGAATTCATTGTGTTGATCTATCTTGCATGATTCTTGCTATTTATCTTTTGTTAAGAAGTTCAAAAAGAGGAGGAGGTGATGTATCTTCTAGATTTTCTTAGCATATATGGAGATAATTTGAAGACATGGGTTTTTGTACACTTGTGATCTTGCCAGATTTGTAAATGTTGCTTATCTGTTTCATTGATAGTAGGAGCAACCATATTTAAACCTACTTTACATTATTCTCTAGAATGGTATTCATTTTGGGTTAATCATTTTGATTTGAAAATATTTCAAGGAATGAAATTTTATCTTATGTTTTGTTTAAATGATGATTTGCAATCTACTATTAAAGTTTGCACTGTGAATGAATGAAAATTTGTATCAATTACAGGTTAATTTTATTCTGTAGTTCTAGTTTAGGAATTCCTTGGAACGTAACAAGTCCGATTAGTTGAATGAATCAACATTCTTTTTAGTTTGAAAACCTTGATCTATCTTTTTCTATTTCTTTAAAACCCTCGGTTAAAGTAGGTTTAGATAGATGTTTGATCTTGCAACAATCTAGAAGCTCAAAACCAGCATGCCCCTTGAATATTACAACCATATTGACCACTTCGTGAAACAACAACGTTGTGAACCAACATCAAAGACCTTGGGAGGTGATTAGTTTGATTACTGATTGTCTCTTTTAGGAGAGGTGAGATACTTTCACTTTTATCTTACATGCATGTTGTGGGTCAATTTGGCACCTCAACAGATGTGTGATAGGATCTTGACATGGGGATGATGGGTTACTTTGATCTTGACTTGGAAAAGAATCATTAGGTGTAGGAGATGGAGTAGCTTGATCTTTATCAAGTATGGAATCATCAAGAAGTGGTATGAATGGAATATCTTGATCATGAGAAGGATGAAGACCATCATGGAATAAAAGGGTATCCTTGAATGGAGGTATATCTTGATCTTGATGAGGAAGGGAATCCTGAGATTTTTTAGAAAGCATATCTTGATCATTAGATGGTAGGACATCATTGGATATGATGGGAGAACTGTCATGCTCTTGGGATTCAATGGAATCATCTTGGATGAAACAAAAAGAGATAAGGGGATCATCATGAGGTTCTTGAGAGATGGGATCTTGGTTAAATATTGGAAGGGGTTGTGGAATTTTGGTATCATTGGATGGAGTAGAAAGAATGCTTTGAACTTGATGTGCAAGGGATTCTATGCTAGCATGATTTAGACTAAGAGATTGAAATGAATCATTGGATGTAGATGATATGATAGGAGAGGATGGTTGAATAGATTCGTTAACTTGGGTGAAAGACTCATGAGGTTTATTTTGACTTATGCGGGATGAAGATAGGTGCATGACATGGTAGGATTGCTCAATATTATTTTTGTTTGAGGACATAGATTTAGGTTTCTCATTTAGCCTTTGCAGAAAGTCATGGACATTGAACTTGGATGTTGTAGTTTTGGGTGAGGATAAAGGCTTATGATATGATTGCATCACTTCATTCAAATGTTGGGATTCAAGTTGTTTTTCAAGATCTTTCAAACTATGGTCAAGATATTCAATCCTTTGGTTCCGTTCATAGGTTAGGGATGAATATGGAGGATAGTGGTTAGACATGTTTGGTTGATGGTTGTGGGAATGTTTTGAGGTGTTGTAGGATTATTAATGAAATTTTGGGAAGGTTATGGATGGTTTAATGATGATTATTATGATGGATGAAGCATGAGACCAAAAGGTTATATGTGATGATGTTTGATTGAGGTTTATTTTTGAACACACATGCAAGACATAGTAGAAAAAATGTTTGATTTTAACAATAGAAGCACAAATCCCAAGGTTGGAAAGGACTATATTCACTGGATTCCACATGGGTTTCCCCAACCGCACTTATTCTTAGTGGGTGACTTAGAAGCTTGGCCACATTAGATCCCCTCCACAACACTCACTTCTATGGGTCAACCAAGCTTCGAGCCCTCATAAATCTCCCATGATAGGCTCTTCACCTCTAATAAGAATTGCAAGAATGTGGATGCCTTGGCAATGACCGTTGTTGCACCAGTAAATAGAAGGGTTTTTGGAAAACTACACAAGAGGGTTCTAGTGAATACTCAGGAACATGGCACCTCGCAAGTGTACAACAAGCCACTTAAGGATTTAACGACTCTACTATTGGCTCTTATACCTTTAAAATAAAAGGTAGGTACCCTTTTTTGAATGGAATTGTACAACTAAGGCCTACATACCATGAGGACTTGACAGTTTAGTCTCATCCTTTTATATACCAAGTTGAGCAAAAAATTGGTTGGAGTCATTCCCTCTTTCGAGGCAAGCCCCTCTAAGGTTATAAACACAAAGACAGATGGGTCTGGTTTCTAATCACCAAGTTTGTACAAGGTGAGAGCATACTCCCTACCATCTCAAGCATAGAAAACCATGTTCATTGAGCCCCTATTTAAGCCTATGTGAGAGAAGACAATTGTTCTTTTTAAAGCACCAATTGAAGTGTTTTCTAATCTAAAAGACAATTGGTTTCAAAATCATGTCTTCAACGAACGTCCTGCATCAAAATCTCATTAGTAGTTTCATACCTCCTTTCTTTGACAAGCGTATGTTTTGATTTTCAATTCTCTGCCAAATGAACCTGCAAGAAAAGCCCAAGATTAGCCCACAAATTGACAATTAAGCTATAAAGGGAAAAGACATTAATCTAAATTAAAAACTAATCTAAAAGTAGAAACTAATCTAGATTAAAAATTAATCTAAATTAAAAAGTTAATCTAAATTAAAAATTAATCTAAAATTAGAAACTAATCTAGATTAAAAATTAATCTAAAATTAAAAAAATTATTCTAGATTAAATCCAACCTAAAATTAAAATTAGTCTAAATTAAAAAACTAATGTAAAATTAAAAACTAATCTAAAATTAAAAACTAATTTAAATTAAAAGCTAATGTAACTTAAAAGTTAATCTAAAATTAAATCTAAATTCTAAACTATAAAAATAAATAAAATTAAATCTAAATTAAAAAACAACTCTACATTCTAAATTAAATCTAAATTAGAAATCAAATCTAAATTAAAAAGCTAAAGCTAAATTAGAAATTAAATCTAAATTAGAAATCAAATCTAAATTAAAAAGCTAAAGCTAAATTAGAAATTAGATCTAAAAGGCTAAAAGATAAAATTAAAAAAAAAACTAAATCTAAACTAAAAACTAAATCAAAAGCTAAATCTAATTTAAAGACTAAAAGCTAAATTAAAATTAAAATTTAAAAGATAAACTAAAAGTTAAAATCTAAATTCTAATTAAATCTAAATTAAAAAAATCTAAAAAGCTAAAAGGTTAAATCTAAAAAGTAAATCTAAACTAGAATTTTAATCTAAATTAAAATTTACACTAAATTAAAATCTAAACTAAATTAATTGAAATTAAAATCTAATCCTAAATTAATTAAAACCAAAGTTAGAAACTAAAAAAGAAACACCAGGAAAGCCATGTTCAGAATAAAATGTTTTGATTGCAGTTTATAGTGAAATGATGGTAGGCTATGATGTGATTGCATTTATTCCTCAATGTTATTCAACATTTATTCAGCCATGATTGTATGATATGCATAAGTTGGATTCATCAATTAAGTTTTAGAAATTTTCAGCAAATCTAATTGGTAGATCAAATTTCCCAATTGTTTCCATCACTCTTTCTCAAAGCCTTCATTAGATGTAGTTGTCACTGCAATGGTAGACATACATGCAGAATGTGAGATTGCATGATTGCACAAAATGGATTTCTTGAAAAGGCCTTTAAACATTCATACAAATTTGTTTTGCAGGTCAATGATCTCTCTTCAATTGCATAAACAATATTCCAGTGCTTGTTGATGAGTAATGGAAAAACAACCTAGAGTTACTTGGGTGTTGCCAGATTCTTATACTGATCTCATTTTACTGTAGTACAACATCTAGATGTAAAGTGAAAATGCAGGTTGTGAAACAATTCATAGTAGATAAGCTTCCACATGTTCTTGCTATTCATCTCAAGTGCTCTAGTTAATGATCAACAAAATAAACAAATAGTATTTATTCATGATCAACAAAATGTCTAAATATTGCAGAATATTTGAATTCAATATAATTTAGCCTACTATATTGTTATTTCACATCCCCCAGGAAAAATAATTTTAAAATAAGCATGCATGCATAGAATAATTGAAAATGAGGAAAATTGCAGCCATAAATTAATGATTTCACCTTGGGTTCACCATTTTGTTTATGCTGAAAACTGAAAAAACTAATTAAATATAATAACCATATTCAAAATGTTTTCAACATTACATCAATGAAGCCTTTCCAACTGAATGCAAATGCAACAAAGATAAAACTAAACTATGCAAAATTAAAACATGTGCATTTAAAAGAAATCTAATTCCATTGTCATCCTATCATCAAGATCTTGTTTTCAAGCATTTTGGTGCTCTCAGATTTTTCCACAAACACAAATGCTACAAGAGGCTATGATGAATGGATTCGAATGATTGAAGGTATGATCAAAATTCAATGTCTCTTTTTGTTTTTTTGGTGAGAAGAGAAGACTTTTTATAGATGAATGCATAATGTGAAAATGAGAAATGAATGGAGTGATTTATGCTATGATTCGTGTTTGGAAGGTCAAAATGTGCAATTTTGAGCTAATTCCATGGAAATGATTTGAGTTTAATGTGAAATTTTGAACTAATTTCATGGAATTTGATTTATGCATTTTAAATTATTTAATGAAATATATGAATGAATTTTAATGATTAATGCAAATGGATGAATTAATGATTTATGAAATGGTTAAATGATTTATGAATATGTAAATGGATTATGGTTATGAATAAATGCTTATAATGCTTATAATATTTTAATGGTTTTATGGAGATATGATTATGTAGATGATCAAAATATGCAATGGACAAAAATGATTAAGAAGAAATTTTTATGCGTCTGCAATTAATTGTATTGGTTTTTAAAATATAATTGTCATATAATTAAAAGTAAATAAAAAATAAAAAACTTACATGCTTACAACATAAGGTTCTTTTATGTTACTCTAAAACACCTCTTGGTTATATATATATATCATCTATTTATAAAAAAAAGTTTAAAAATTATATACATTATTTATGTGTATATATACAAATATATATGTATTTTTAATAAGAATGAAATAATAGCATATTAGGGAGCTTGATTGCTATACTAACAACTTAAATTATTAAGTTGTATGTGTGTAGTAGAGGGGTTGGTAGGATTTTTGAGATTTCTTATTGACTTGTGAAATCTCTTAATGATTATCACATAGTGTTGAAGGTGGAGGTAGTCAAAATAATCATCCCATATAGATTGTTAATGATGATTTGGCTTATCGAATGGGGCTTTGGTAGGGTGTTAGGAAGGATTTTAGTTTTTCAAAAATGTGGATGCAAGTATAGGCTATGGTACTTTGAATGTGATCTACCTAGGATTATTGCTTCAACTTATAGCATGGGGAAGAATAAGAGAACATTATCAAAGAAGATAGGAAATACTAGTTATAGAGGTAGAAGGTAAAAGGAAAGAGTTGAAGGAGAGAATATAACAAAGGACTTCACTGCTTATATTAAGAGAGATTCCAAATTCTAATATGCATTTGTGGTTGCCACACATATGGGAACCAATTGAAGATATGGATGGCTTGTCATGCATGGGTATAAGGGCAGCCATGGAAAAACTCTTCCTAGATCCTATTTAGTCTATTAGAAGAAAAAAATACTTGATGCAACATATTCCCTAATTTGCATATCATTTATCTCCATGGTTATGTAAATATATTTATTACACAATGAGGTTGAGGGTCTAATGAATTATGAAGAAGTCTTCTTCAATTTTCAGTAGAGGCATTTTTATGGACTATGAGAATATTTGAAGGATTCATTAGGTGATGATGGAATTAGCTAGTGGATTGAAAGAAAACCTTTCTTCTAAAGTAAAATTAAATGTTCTTTTCTAATATTATGATGATGAGTTAGGTGATGAGCCTATTGAAATCCCCTTCTTATTAAGGGGGGAAGATGTAAAAAATGTAGGTGTGGTTCTAGGGTTGTGGGGGTTCCTATGTAATTTTCTCCTTCATACCATCTTTTTTACTATAATAATTCATTAATGAAGCTGGAGAATGGAGGGTTGAGGTAATTCCCCCCATACCCTCCCACCTTTGGATGCTCTAATATCTTAAATGGAATATACTAGTTGTATGGGTTAACAATGAGGTTTTTGGTATTTTTGGTTTCTATTGGGAAGTTGTTAAGATAATATTTTAAAGTAATGGACAATATTATAGTTAATCTAGTATTTGTGTGTGCTCTATGGTGATCTATCATTTTTTTTATATAGAAGATATTGATAGTCCTTTTTATTATGATGGGAATGATGTAGTGTTTTTTCTAATAACACATGTGTGATAAAACCCTCTTCCTTTGGTATAGGTGGGTATTTTTATACACAATCAAGATAAGTAATTTATATATTTTAAGATGGATATGGTGAACCCCTTGTTACTATAACTTAAGATTTTAATGCTCCCTTTTAAAGGCTCCTAGATACCTAACCTAGGTATATTAGCAAAATAAGAAGAATGAAATAAGTGACCTAGCAATATATATTCTAATTTTATTTTGAAACAATACACACACATTCATTATGTGTTTTTTACTTTAACATATTTATGGTTTGTGGGGTTTTTTCAAGTATTAGAAAAATAAAAACAACAAATCATTTAATAAAAGATATATTTAACAAATTGCATAATGAACTATTTTTTTAATCTACATTGCTCAGTTCACACATAAACTAAAAGTATATTTATTCTCTTACATGACAATGACAACAACTAAATCCTTACATTATTTTTATTTTCATTTAAATTTATTTATATGGAGGTATACTCTCACTATAATCAAAATTTTCCATTACAAATTTTGAACCTACACAAGTAAGTTTACAAAAGAAAGAACAATACATTAATGTAACACATGGAATAGTCTTCAATCCTAGCCTTTAAAACAAAAAACCTATAATTTTCCTTCCACACTTGTAAGTTTCCCTCCTCATATCCATGTATTTCAATGGAAGTGTTCACCTCCCAAAGATAGGATTTGAAAATAAATCCACCTCCAAACTAGGAGGTCCTCTAAACTTGGGTAAATACCACAGATGAAGGATTGAAATTCCATTACACACACTATGACACAAAGGCCTAGTTTAAAACTCTTGAATCATAAAATAATTCAAAAAAGGGGAGTATAGGGAAACTACTCACTTGGGAAACTAAGATGGAACTTATCCCAAATGGACATAAAAAAGAACAAAATACATGCATACTAATTCAAGGAAAGCGATTTTACTTTATAAACTACTACAATAGTAAATTCCCCTATGCTTGATACAAAAGAAATAAACCATTTTTTAATAAGAAAATGTGAAGCCCTACCTCAAAATAGTTTCCAAGTGGGAAGTAAAACTCTAATTTTTTGAACCCTATACCAAGTTATCTCCTTCCCTTCTCAATCTCCTCACAACCAACTCTCCAAAACTAACCCTACAATTCTCCAAATCTCTCCACTAAAAAATCAAGAAATGAAAAAAATACCCCTTTCAAAAATCATAAGGGTAGATTATATAAGGATGTCATGTTATCCATCTGATGCAGGAGTATCCACGACAATTAGCAATCCTATATCAAACAAAAAGAGGTTAATTTTTGGTTGAGAATTTTTGGATTTTTGAATAATTTGATTTTGGTTTGAATTTCATGATTGGGGGGGGAGGGGGTGGACTGGGAAAAATTATATATTTTTGAATAATTAAGCTTGTCAATAAAATATCCTTTGCACATTGAAGTTGGCTAGTGGCTGAAAAAAAGCAAGAAAAGTAGTTTTTAAAAAAATATTTATTTGAAAAATATTTAAAAGGCATTATGAGGCATTGAGAATTGAATAAGGAGTTTTAAAACACTTAATGTTGATCCCTAGAAATTAGGGACTAGGGAAAGTGGGTGCCCAGGACTTGCCTTAATTTTTTGCTTTTTTCAGGAGTTAAAGGCAGAGAATAAAAATTGCAACATCATATCTTTAACAAGGCTGCTAGAAATGAGTTTTAAATGATTTTTAATATTTTATGAATTTTTTCATGTGAAAAAACAACATGGGTCATTCCATATTAGAGAGGCCCAAATACATCATCAAAAATTAATTTCATGACAGGGTGTGAGAAGAATATGGAAAAATCACTTTTCATGAAAGAATTGTTGAAGAAGAATTGGGACAATAGAGAGAAGGGAGGCATAACATGCTTTGGAGAGGTTTTATTGGGTGTTTGTTGCAAGTTAGGAATAATTTAAATTAGTCCATGAATTTCTTAGATTTATAGGTTGAAGATATAGAAGTTACAGGTGGTGTTGAAGAGATGGAAGATGAGCAGATTGTAGGATCTCACATTGTTGAGCA
The DNA here is from genome assembly GCA_007258455.2 of Sequoia sempervirens. Taxonomy (NCBI): domain Eukaryota; kingdom Viridiplantae; phylum Streptophyta; class Pinopsida; order Cupressales; family Cupressaceae; genus Sequoia; species Sequoia sempervirens. Next base: position 305,656,432 of record VDFB02000003.1, on the reverse strand, counting down.
CTGCTTTTTTTTAAAATGTATTTTTTTTGCATATATGATGAATGTAAGAAGTTTTTTTCTGCATATCATTCCTTTTGATGACTAAAATTCATGTGTAATCAGATTTCTTGAATTGGGCAATTTTAATGGTTCCATTTGTAAACACTTTGTAGAGTTTCATTGCAAGTTTTTGTTTCTGTTTTAGCAATTATTTGAGAGGATTTTAGAGAGGTTTTTGAGTGTATGAGTTTCCCTCTTCATCAGTGGTATCATAGTGGGAGTTTCTAAGTGTGTAGGCAGAGCACTGATTGGAGGCAATTTGCACCAAGACCTAAGGGTGGATAATTTGTGGATTTTGTTTGCAGATGAATGTGCAAGTATTAAGAAGAAATTTTAAGAGGATTTAAGGAAATAAATCTCCCATGATTTAAACAGATTGTCAAAGGAGGAAGTTTACATAAGTAAAACAAGAGAGTTTGAGGATTTATGTTGTTAAGGAATTGAGACCTGTCATAAAAATGGAAAGTAGAAAGAGGAAAACAAATTTTGTCATTGGATGGATTTTAAGGATTCCCAGACTAGAGGAAATCAGAGAGAGGCTTTGGAAAATTAGAGAAAGAGAAATGATAAAGATGCAGCAGTAGATAGATGAAATGAGAGTGGAGATTGAGTGGAGGAAACAAGAGAAGAGACGATTTGAAGGTAATTTTTATTATCTTTCTAATGATGTTTTGAATGCAGGAAAGAAAGAGGGTGCAACAAAGTCTCATACATGTGACATCGAGGAAGAGAAAGATGATTTTCTAATACGATTGGGAGCAATTGAAAGAGAAATGAAAAAAAATTAGCTAATGCAAAGGTTGCAGCCAAAGGTAAAGAGGTAATTTCATATTTTAGTACATGTTTTGATGATATTTAGAATTTAAAAGTAGATTCAAAGGTTGTAGCAATAAATCCTTTGGAAGTAGATGAGAGTGGTGAACAAAATGAGGTGAAAATGAAGTTTATCTTATGATTGATTGGAAGTATTGAAGATGAAGATTCCTTGATAATAAAGCTTGAATATTGGTTACAAAATATGGAGAATGAATCTATAGATTGTGTTACTAACATCGATTTTGGTGTTGAAGATCAAATTGCAGTAGTAGTATGTCTTTCTGAAGGCATAATAGGAGTGAAACCACATTGCAAACTAGATAAAGGAGGAGGAGAAAGGTAAAAAAACAATAGAGGTAATGAAGTATATTTTTTGTTGAAGGTGGAGGTATATGTTTAATTTTTAATTCTAATGGAATATATTGGTGGAAGGTCAGATTAAAAGTCTTGAAATACATGAAGGGTAGAGGAGTAAAGATGAAAGGATATAATACTATAATCTTGCAAAATTTGATGAATAAGAAGATCCAAATAGAAAAAGAAATGAGATGGATCCAGAATAGACACAAATTCTACAAATTTTTATGAGTAACACTCATGAAACATTTCTTTTCTACTATGGGTGTTTGATGCAGGAGCATCCATGACAATTGACAATCCTGCATCAAACAAAAAGAGGTTAATTTTTGGTTTCAGATCATGTTTGGATTTTTGAATAATTTTATTTTGGTTTGAATTTCATGATGGGGGGAAAAATGATATATTTTTGAATAATTAAAATTTTCAATAAAATCTCCTTCACATTGAAGTTAGCTAGTGGGTGAAAAAGGCAAGAAAAGCAGTTTTTTTTTTAAACCATTTATTTGAAAAATATTTAAAAGGAATTATGAGGTGTTGAGAATTGAATAAGGAGTTTTAAAACACTTAATATTTATTCCTAAAAATTAGGGACTGGGGAAAGTGGGTGCCCAAGACTTGCCTTGATTTTCTGCTTTTTTCAAGAGTTAAAGGTGGAAAATAAAAACTACAACATCCTATCTTTGACAAGGCTGCTAGAAATGAGTTTTAAATGATTTTTAATTATTTTTCTAAGGTTTTCATGTGGAGAAACAACATGGGTCGTACCATATTGGAGAGGCCCAAATAAATCATGATAAATTAATTTCATGACAGGGTGTGAGGAGAATCTGGAAAATCACTTTTCATGGAAGAATTATTGAAGAAGAATTGGGATGATAGAGAGAAGGGAGGGATAGCATGCTTGGGAGAGTTTTTATTGGGTGTTTGTTGCAGGCTAGGACTAATTTAAATCAGTCCATTAATTTTTCATATTTATAGCTTGAAGATATAGAAGTTACAGGTGATGTTGAAGAGATGGAAGATGAGAAAATTGCAGGAACTCGCATTGTTGAGCATTGTTTGTTTTTAAATGTTTTTCTTTTTTGCATATATGATGAATTTAAGAATTTTCTTTGTTGCATATCAGTCATTTTGATGATTTAAATTCATGTGTAATCAGATTTCTTGAACTAAGCAATTTTAATGGTTCCATTTGCAAACACTTTGTGGAGTTTCATTGCAAGTTTTTGTTTCTGTTTTAGCAATTGTTTGAGAGGATTTTAGAGAGTTTTTTTAGTGTATTAATTCCCCTCTTCATCACCATAATCATCCAATATTATGAGGACATGTAGACTCTAAATAATACTCTCCACCCAAACCCTTCAAGAAATAAATGTACTCCATAACTTCCCATGTACACCCACATGGGAAAGGTATAGTGCAGTGTAGTATGGAGTACACTCCTTTTATAAAATTTACTTGGAATGAGAGATGCAAGGTTGATTAATAAGACTATACTATTGTCTTACATGCCCATTTATGGCATGTTATTTGCAAGGAGTTGGGAGCATATAAAACTCACCCAAAACTCTAAATACTTAGCTTTAAAAAGGTGCCCATTCCTCTCAATACTTTCCAAAATGGGCTATTTCCACATTAGGAAAAAGAAGAAAAATATTTTTAGTTTATAAAACCCACTATAAGTGAAAATTTGGATTTGTACTCCAAAGGGGACATCTACCCATATTTTATACATAAACACAACCTAATACATTGCTCAAAATCAACAAACAACAAACAACACACTAAAATAAAATTTAGCACAATAAGGGTGGTCTTAGTCCCCTCATATAGTATGGCCAATATGTAATTGGGAAAAGCGTGATAAATATTTAGAGGATCTCCCCTATTATTTTCCATAGGAAATCTATACTTGACTTGAACATTTGAAATGATCATTATCCCATAAGACAACTAAATAAATTACACAATAAATTAAACATATTCATATATAATGACAAGGTTATAAATCTACACCACTATCATTATCCATCTATTAGTTCATGTTCCAATTATCTTTTAATAATTTAAATCCATCATTGAATAATTAATGTTCGTTCATACCAATTTTATAAAAAATCACAATTCATATACACATTAATCATGATTATCAAATTCAATTTAAGATTAGATTTAATAAATATATCTAAATCACATATATGTATACTCTACCTTTATTAATCTAACCATATCAATTCTTCATAATTTAGTATTCACATTAAAAACAACAATTTCAATAATTATATCTAAACATAGCATTTACCTATCCTTTGAATCAATGTTCTATCACCTACTAACTATTCTTAACATAATCTACCATTGAAATAATCATTCAAGAAATGCTATAAGATTTAAGGTTAATAACATGTTCTATTAATCTAACCATATCAATTCTTCATAATTTAGTATTCACATTAAAAACAACAATTTCAATAATTATATCTAAACATAGCATTTACCTATCCTTTGAATCAATGTTCTATCACCTACTAACTTTATTCTTAACATAATCTACCATTGAAATAATCATTCAAGAAATGCTATAAGATTTAAGGTTAATAACATCATCATATTATACAATTTTATGAGAAGTGTTCACAACTATCAAGATCCTATATAAAGTTATTAATATGAATAATTTTACTTATCGAGTGTTTGTATTGGCTTCAGGAAAATTCATTAGCAACAAAATTTCCTCCAAAAATTCATTTCCATGACAAATTCATCTCGTGGAAAATTCATCGCCAACAATATGATATGAATTGCTGGTGGTGAATTTTCCACAAGATGAATTTGTCATGGCGATGAATTCTTGGAGGTGAATTTGTTGGTGGTGAATTGTTGGTAGTGGATTTTCCTAGAGTCTTTTGTATTACACTAAGGTTGGTATTTCCATTGCTTAGGGTTAATTTATTTTGAACATAATTCTCATGTTTACTAGGGATGACTAGCAATTAAATAATATTTGAAAATATGAGAGTAATTTCTATTGCATTAAAAATCAATATTACTTGGCTAAAAATTTTGGGCACTTTAAGACTATTTAGGTTCAAAAGAAACTAGGGAATTCCTTCTCGAGGAATTTATAACCACATAAGCATAATCCATCTAAATTAGAATATAATACCAACAATACTAACCTTTTTATAGAAGAACATAAATCAAATTACTTTTGCAAATTAGATTAAAGTTACTTTATGCACATTGATGCAATAGTCATACAAAAACTAGTTAACTTCATCAAAAAAGTAAAATAATCACCCACTAAAATGTAATAAAAAATGATTAATATAATATTCATGAATCCATGGGAAAATAAAGATGAAATTATCCCAAAGTAGCTAAACTATCACAATCATTAAGTACATATAGCATAATCAAAGTCACAAAATGGTTGGACCTTACATCCACCTCCCCTTAGATTATAATTCCTATTGAAAGTTCCTAAGGGTAGAATAAAGGCCCAATCCCAACCAAGTCACCTACTCCCTATTTGACCATGACATGTCGATAAGATTAGATCCTATCTAGGTTCAAAATATCCTCACATATGCCTATAAGGTAGTTCAAATAGAATTTGAGTACTCACATGGTAAAATATAACTACTTATAGATGTACAGAAATGGTGGTAGGGAAACTAGGTCAAAGGTATAGTTCAATACAAGGTAGGTTCATACTATTAGGTTAGGTGAAATTTACCTTTCAAACCTATGTCATTTATCTCGATGTTTCTTTGAAAGTGTCCTAGGGGACATGTGATAAACGTATTTAATTTTGGCATATTTTAATTGCATTTTTAAGAGGGAAATTAATATTGTTGGAGGTTACACATCACTAGAGTAAAAAATACTCTCCTAGGTGTGCACATTGGGAATATGAAGAGTCTTGAGTGGGGAGCCAAGTTTGAAGGGAAACAATTGTCCATTGGTGTGCCACTTGGAAGCTAAACAATCATCAAATCATCTTGAATGCTAGAAGTTGAAGGGGCTATGGGTTAGGCAACAATTTTGAAGCCTTTTGTATATTTAATTAATTTATTATCATGACTCTTGGTTTTCAAAGGAAGGGGTGTGGGTTTTTTCAAGTGGTTTCAACACCTCTTTTTTCATTTTACCATTGTGGTTTTTCCTCCCACAAGTTCTAAATTGGAGACTTGAGATGGTAGTTGCATCTTGTGTTATTTGCAGGTGTATGGAAGCATTCAGGTTGTAGGAGAACAAGGAAGTGTATTGTGGTGTATCTCTCTTTTGAAGATAAATAATATACTTTCCCTCTTTTCTTGTGTGGAGTTTTTTCCTGAAAGGGTTTCTCCAGATAAATTTGGTGTCATATTTGTTTGTTGATTTTTGTATTATGATGAATGTGCAATCACATACATTAAATAAAATTTGGTAATCTTATTTTCAGATTTGAGAACACATACATAAGTTAATATTGTAGCTTAGTTCCACCTTGTTTTCAACACATACAACTGAGTGTAAGCTATTTGGGGATATAGATCAACATATCATAACTAACTAAACTATTATAAGAGCTAAAAAGGACCTTTTGTATATATTAGTTAAAACAAAACAAAATTTCATTCATTGCACATACATGGTGTCAACTACATGGTACACAACATGTGTAATACAGTGAAGCAAATGGAAATCTCACTTCATGATTTCTTCAAATACTAAAAACTATATATTAAAAATTACCCTATGTAATGTAACATCTCAGTCCAATTCCATTTATTAAATTTAACTCATCTATTTATCTATTCATATTTACTCAATTCATGAAATTATTGACAACACAAAAATAAGTACACATCATTGGGTCCTCATGTCACAAAGATTGTATGATTAAATTTTGAAAACACAAAGTGTCAAAGTAAAACCAAGCAACCAAGAATTGAGGATCTAATAGCCAACTCTATCAAAATTAGTAACCATATATCTATTAGGAAAGATGGTCTCTAGCCCTCCTTGAGGACTCTCTCAATACATTTCTGGTGCAGGAGCACCTGGCAAAGTTGGAGCACCTGGCAAGGTTTATGCTTTATTTGAAGTTTTTGGTTCCTTTTCTTTTTGTTGTGTTATGTAAGGTCTTGAGGACCATCTTATTTATGGTTGAGGCCCTTTGCTCCTTAGGTTAGAAGTGGTAAAGTTGAATAAAATTTTAGGAAGCCTATGTTTTGGTTGTTTTCTTAAGCACTTGACCAAGGTTGTAAAACACATTATGTTTTCCAACACTCAATGTTTTGGTCATTCTTGTGCTCAAAGAAGGAAACCTAACCATTTCCAAGATTATCTAAAGTCAATTCTTGACCTGTTTGAAGGTTGGAAGCATTTGGAGCGGTTGAAGTTATATGTAGATAATAAAAATATAGTGATTTTGGTGTGCAAATACTGTTTTCCTGTTCTTGTTTGCGTGACTGTTGCAAAATGAATTAAAAGAGGCATTTTGTAGGTTTGTTGAGCATACACTGAAGCCTCTGGAAGTTTTGTTTTGGCACATTTAGATAGTTTTTCCATTGCTTTCTTCCATTTTGTAAATACTATTTTTTTCTCTACTTTGCTGTTTTGACTGGTAAATCTCAGAAAAATGGAGTTTTAGATTGTTTTCTGTCTGTACCAAGAAGTATGGGTGTAGTGGAAACAAGGATAAACTCCATTCTTGTACATAATGTAAATATAGGAGTCAGAAATAGTTCAGGAAGCATGCTTGAAGGCTGTTCCTAGGCGAGCTTGAAAGCCCGGCAAGGAAAGACAGTAAAAAACAACACCCTAATGCAACAGGGGTGTGAAATAATTATCTAAAGAGTGTGGTGGATGCAGGAACCTTCACAAAGATTGTGCAGGAAGATAGAACCCTTGAATAATCATCTAGAGGCTGAAAAAGGAAAACAATCCAGGAAAAGGACTTAGAAACCCTAGTTTCTTGCAAATTATGATTTAAGCCTATGTACGGCTTGTAAAGGTCCTAAACCCCAAAAATCTGTCAGAGCTTGGAATTTGAGCCAGGGTGTCAAAAGGGAGTTTGGTACAATCTCATAGAGGGGAGGACTTCTAACCAGTTTATTTGTGCAAGGAGGCCTAAAAGGGGCTCAAAGCTAGTAGCCCTGCCCAAACCCTAGACCAAGGTTTTGTGACAACAATAGAGAGGTAGTGAATGAAGGTTGAACAAGAATCTTCCCAAGATAGTTTTGAAGCCATGGAGATATACCACACCTCTACAAACAAGTTAGGGAGAAAATGGAGGTTAATTAGTCTTTAGAAGGATTAAAGGCTAGGAAGAGTAAGAGAGGAAGAGCACCAAGAGTTGCTTGGTTAAGGCATTGAAGAAGATAGTAGGGTTGGACAGTAAGACCAGGAGTTCTATTATCAGGGATAGGGCTTATAGGTCAGGGTGAAAAAGACCCCTTAGAAGTTCTCAAGTTAAGGACTCAGAGCTTGGAACGGTGAGAGTTCCAACCAACCTTGTCCCTATCAGATTGGTATCAGAGCAAGCAAAAGATTTGGGAAAGCAACTTATATGTCAGAAGTTGAGTCAAGTGAAACTCCCGCCATGGTGACAAATGCACAATTAGCCAAGAGGGTTGAAGAACAGGAAGAGGACAACAAGTCCTTAAAAGAAAGAATTGAGCAACTTGAGAAAGCATTGAACAATGTAAGGTTGGAAGGAACGGTGCCAAAGGAAGAAGAGGTTGTAGAGGAAGAAAAAGTCCCTGAACCTGACCCTGTTTTGGAGGAGGAGCCTTTCTTGAAGGCATTGAAATCCCTGGGTGGAAAAGTACTTGAGGGCATACCACTGTTCAGTGGAAAGATGGATCTTGATTTGGTCATGGAATGGATAGATGGCATGGAGAACCACTTTGAATGTGATGGAGTCATTGAAGCACAAAAAGTGAAGGTAGCAAAATCAAGGTTGAGAGGATCAGCCTTGACATGGTGGAAATTTGTTCAGACTAAAAGGGAGAAAGAAGGAAAACAACCCATATCAACTTGGAAAGGAATGGTTGCTAAGGTGAAGGAAGCCTATATGCCAGATGATTATGAGATCCAACTTCACAAAAAGAGGCAAATTCTAAGGTAGAAAGACCAAGATGTTAACACCTATACTGAAGAGTTCCAGAAGCTTTGTTTGAGATCAAATGTGACAGAGGATGAGAGCCTAAAAGTGGCTAGATACCTTAATGGCTTGAAGTGGAACATTCAGGAAGAGATGGCTTTACTCAGCCCCAAGACAGTCCACCAATGTTATCATTTGGCTATAAAGATTGAAGAAAGGAACAAAAGGAAGCATGATCAATCTTCTAAGGGTAGAGGCAAAGGCAGGGATCAAAGGGATCAAAGAGGACAGTGTGGTGGTTACCAAGGAAGAGGTGGTGACCAAAGAAACCAAGGAGAATCAAAACTCACTGAGCATGGAGGTGAAACATCTTCAAGAGGAGGATTTAGTAGAGGAAGAGGACCTCAAGGAGGTTCAAATAGAGGAAGAGGAGCAGGTAGAAGTAACTCTTACTTTGCCACCATGAAGTGTTACCATTGCAACCAGCTTGGTCACCCTGCTTATAGGTTCCCACAGAAAGCTTCTTCATCAAGAAATGAAAAGAGAGTGGCTTATGCACAAGAGGACACCATGAGTCCTAAGGCAACTGAGCTCAATCATATAGAATCTGAAATTGGAGAGAGTCTGATGTTTAACAGAGTGCTGATCAAACAACCAGTTAAAGAGGAACCTAAGCAAAGAAGAGCTCTTTTTAGAGTAAGGTGCAAAATACTTGGTAAAGTATGTAAGGTCATTGTAGATTCTGGTTCTATAGATAATATAATATCAGAGGAGGCAGTAACTAAGTTAAAATTGCAGAAGGTACCTCATACTAATCCTTACAAGGTCACATGGCTGAATAAAGGGTAGAGTGTTTTGGTTAATGAGCAAGTAACAATGGAATTTTCAATTGGAGGCTATAAAGACAAGCTAGTTTGTGATATATTACCCATGGATACATGTCATCTGCTACTGGGTAGACCATGGCAATATGACAGAAGTGTTGTTTATGATGGGAAGGAGAACACCATTTCATTCAAGAAGGATGGAAGAACCTTCAAGCTACAGTCATTGACAGAGGAAGATGAAGGGCAGTCCAAGGTACCAAACATCATGTTGAGCAGTGGTAAAGAGTTTATCAGCAATCTACATCAGGGAGGTGAAGGATATGTGATCATGATGCAGCCCAAAGAAGAAGAAAAGGCTGAAAGGACAGTCTTACCAGAAGCAGTCCAAAGATTGCTTGATAAGTACAAGAGCATAGTGAGTGATGGTACACCAGCAACTCTACCACCAAAGAGAGCAATAAGTCATAAAATTGACTTCATACCTGGAGCCTCATTGCCTAACAAAGCAACATACAAGCTCACTCCTGAGTAGAACCTAGAGGTGGCTAGGCAAGTGGAAGAATTATTGAATCAAGGTCTAATTCAAAAGAGCATCAACCCATGTGCAGTCTCGGTGGTTTTGGCAACAAAGAAAGGAGGTAAGTGGAGACTTTGTACTGATTCTAGAGCAATCAATAGGATTACAATCAGGTATAGATTCCCAATACCTAGAATTGAATATTTAATGGATTGCCTTGGAGGAGCACAATATTTCACTAAGTTGGACCTCAAGAGTGGCTACCATCAAATTAGAATTAAGGAAGGTGATGAGTGGAAGACAGCTTTTAAGACAAATGATGTCTTATATGAGTGGAAAGTAATGCCATTTGGCCTCTCAAATGCCCCTAGCACATTCATGAGACTAATGAATGAGGTGCTTAAGGATTTCACAGGAATCTTTGTAGTAGTCTACCTTGATGACATACTGATTTTCAGTAAGACAGTAGAAGAACATTTGAAGCATGTGGAGATGGTACTTAGAAGGCTACAAGAAGAACAATTGGCAATTAACCTTGAGAAGTGTGAGTTCTTCAAACAAGAGCTTGTGTATCTAGGCTTTGTAGTATCCCAAGGAACCTTGAAGATGGATCCAAGTAAGGTGGAAGCCATCCTAAACTGGCCTACACCAACCACAGCAACAGAGGTAAGGAGTTTTCATGGATTGGCTCAATTTTATAGGAAATTTATAAGAAACTTTAGTGGCATCTATGCACCAGTACTAGATAAAATCAAGGGTGGTATGAAAACAAAGTTTAAGTGGACTCTAGAGGCTGATAAAGGGTTTGAAAAGCTGAAATAAGAAGTGGCAACTCAACCAATTTTGTTATTGCCTAGTTTTGATAAGTTATTCACAGTTGAGTGTGATGCAAGTGGAGTAGCAGTAGGAGGAGTACTTAGTCAAGAAGGTAGGCCTATAGCCTTCTTTAGTGAAAAGCTTAATGAAGCCAAGAAAAAGTACTTTACCTATGATCTAGAATTATATGCTTTAGTGCAGTCCCTTAGGAAGTGGAGGCATTATTTGTTGCCCAAAGAGTTTGTGGTCTTCACTGATAACCAAGCACTCAGTTATATTAACACCCAAGAGAAGCTGAGTAATATGCATTTGAAATGGATGGAATACATCCAAGCTTTCACTTTTACCATCAAGCACAAGAAAGGGAAAATGAACAGGGTGGCAGATGCATTAAGCAGAAGGTTGTTGACAGTCCAAGAGATACAGCTGAAAAGCATTGGATTAGAGAATTTCAAAGACCTCTATGGTGAGGATGGAGACTTCTCAGAAGCCTATAAGGTATGCTCTGATTTTGAGAATCATTTTCATAGTCAATATGCTGAGTATACGCTACAAAATGGACTATTATTTAAGGGTAATCTATTGTGTGTTCCAAGAGGGTCAATGAGGGAAAATTTGATTCAAGAAAAACATAATGGCAGTCTTAGTGGGAATTTTGGTATCAATAAGACTTTAGAACTAGTGCAAAGGTTCTATTATTGGCCTAGATTGTCAAGAGATGTCAGAAGATATGTGGAGCAGTGTGTTGTTTGCATGAAATCCAAGTGGGGAGCTAGCAATGCTGGTTTGTATCAACCTTTACCTATTCCCAGCAGACCATGGGAGTGTGTTAGTATGGATTTTGTGGTAGGACTCCCCAAGACTAAGGCAGGGTTTGACAGTGTTTATGTAGTTGTGGATAGATTTAGCAAGATGAGTCACTTTATCCCTTGCAAAACTACACATGATGCAAGTTACATAGCTCATCTCTTCTTCAGGGAAGTTGTAAGAATCCATGGATTGCCATTGAGCATTGTATCAGATAGGGATGTGAAATTCATGAGCCATTTTTGGAAGACTTTATGGAGCAGATTGGGTACAAATCTATCATTTGGATCAGCTTACCATCCTCAGACCGATGGTCAAACAGAGGTGGTTAACAGAGTGCTAGGTAATCTTTTAAGGTGCTTGACAAAGGAATATGGAAAAACATGGGATATGGTGATTTCCCAAGCTGAGTATGCCTATAATGACAATGTCAATAGAACTACAGGAAAAAGTCCTTTTGAGGTTGTGTATGGGATGCACCCAAGAGGTATTTGTGAACTCAGAGACCTTGGAACAATGGAGAATAGGAGTGGACATGCAGAAGACTTTACTCAGACCATGAAGGAGATTCATGAGCAGGTTAAGAAGACAGTTATAGCAGCAACTCAAAAGTTGAAGGAGAATGTTGATTTGTCAAGGAAGGATGTACAATTTGCAGTTGGGGACTATGTTATGGTCCACCTCAAAAAATACAGATTACAGAAGGGCATGGAAACCAAGTTACAGATGAAAAGAGTGGGTCCATGCAAGGTATTAGCCAAGTATGGGAAGAATGCATACAAGGTAGAATTACCATCAAATTTGGGCATATCTCCAGTATTTAATGTTGCTGATTTGATCAGGTATAAGGGGACAGTCAGTGATGAAGTTTAGAACAGTCAAGAGATCTTTAAGGATGTCAGTAATATACCCCTTCCTAATCAAGATAAGCTTCAGGCAGAGAAGGTCTTATAGTCAAGAGTGCAAAAGTCTACAAGGAATAAGGTATACATGGAGCACCTTATCAAGTGGAAGAACAAGCCTGGCTCAGAAGCTACATGGGTATAGGAAGACCAGTTCAAGAACTTGGCATTGACCTGGAAATGATCCCTCCTTCTAGTTCTTAGTGTTTGTGCTGAGAGGGGGAGAATGGTGCAGGAGCACCTGGCAAAGTTGGAGCACCTGACAAGGTTTATTCTTTATTTGAAGTTTTTGGTTCTTGTTCTTTTTGTTGTGTTATGTAAGGTCTTGAGGACCATCTTATTTATGGTTGAGGCCCTTTTCTCCTTAGGTTAGAAGTGGTAAAGTTGAATAAAATTTTAGGAAGCCTATGTTTTGGTTGTTTTCTTAAGCACTAGACCAAGGTTGTAAAACACATTGTGTTTTCCAACACTCAATGTTTTGGTTGTTCTTGTGCTTGAAGAAGGAAACCTAAATATTTCCAAGATTATTTAAAGTCAATTCTTGACCTGTTTGAAGGTTGGAAGCATTTGGAGTGGTTGAAGTTATATGCAGATAATAAAAATACAGTGATTTTGGTGTGCAAATACTATTTTCCTGTTCTTGTTTGCGTGACTGTTGCAAAATGAATTAAAAGAGGCATTTTGTAGGTTTTTTGAGCCTATAATGAAGCCTCTAGAAGTTTTTTTTGGCACATTTAGATAGTTTTTCCATCGCTTTCTTCCATTTTGTAAATACTGTGTTTTTCTCTACTTTGTTGTTTTGACTAGTAAATCTTAGAAAAATGGAGTTTTAGATTGTTTTCTATCTATACCAAGAAGTATGGGTATAGTGGAAACAAGGATAAACTCCATTCTTGTACATAATGTAAATATAGGAGTCATAAATAGTTCAGGAAGCATGCCTGAAGGCTGTTCCTAGGCGAGCTTGAAAGCCCAGCAAGGAAAGACAGTCAAAAACAACACCCTAACGTAGCAGGGGTGTGAAATAATTATCTTCTAAAGAGTGTGGTGGATGCAAGAACCTTCACAAAGATTGGGCAGGAAGATAGAACCCTTGACTGATCATCTGGAGGCTGAAAAAGGAAAACATTCTAGGAAAAGGACTTAGAAACCCTAGTTTCTTGCAAATTCTGACTTAAGCCTGTGTACGGCCTGTAAAGGTCCTAAACCTCAAAAATCCGTCAGAGCTTGGAATTTGAGCCAGGGTTTCAGAAGGGAGTTTGGTACAATCTCATAGAGGGGAGGACTTCTAACCAGTTTATTTGTGCAAGGAGGCCTAAAAGGGGCTCAAAGCTAGTAGCCCTGCCCAAACCCTAGACCAAGGTTTTGTGACAGTGATAGAGAGGTAGTGAATGAAGGTTGAACAAGAATATTCCCAAGATAGTTTTGAAGCCATGGAGATATACCACACCTTTGCAAACAAGTTAGGGAGAAAATGGAGGTTAATTAGTCTTTAGAAGGATTAAAGGCTAGGAAGAGTAAGAGAGGAAGAGCACCAAGAGTTGCTTGGTTAAGGCATTGAAGAAATAGTAGGGTTGGACAGTAAGACCAGGAGTTCTATTATCAGGAATAGGGCTTATAGGTCAGGGTGAAAAAGATCCCTTAGGAGTTCTCAAGGTAAGGACTCAGAGCTTGGAACAGTGAGAGTTCCAACCAACCCTGTCCCTATCAATTTCCTAGTACTTTTTTTCTATTTTTTTAAGGGGGTTATCCTCTAAGAGATTAGCACAAGTAAATCACATATACACATTGAATAAATAGATTATAATCATCCCATAATTGTCACATTTTTAAAAACTCCATCCTCACAATAAAATTCCCTAGTTTCCCATCTACTCTCCCATGTATCATATTTCAAAACCCTCCTAGATATGGTATTTTTATACGTAGAAAACTAGTAGACACAAACACTATGAATTCCTAGTTTAAGATTATTTTTAAAAGAGAATAAAAAAAGAATGACTTCCAATTAATATAATTAAAATAATCAAGAAGATAATTATACCAAAAATTTGAATAAATTATAAATGGAGGCTCAAAGTCCATAAAATAAATCCTAGCAAGAGTCTCTAGGAATTGAAGTAACAAAAGGCTCATCATAGAATGAATCTTAGTGGACAAATGAGTGGGTATCAAGAGTAGGTAGGTGAGGAGAATAAGTGGGAATCCTCAATCTTTGTAGATTTTTTACTCATCATAGAATGAATCTTAGTGGACAAATAAGTGGGTATCAAGAGTAAGTAGGAAAGGGGAATAAGTGGGAATCCTCAATCTTTGTAGAGTTTTTTCCTTTTTATTTTTAATAAGACCTTAGAGTCACTTTTATGTAGTGATGTGTTTCATATTTTGACTGTTTATAATTTATGTGATGTGGAAGTATTGCTACACAAAGGTAACATCCTTAAAAACTGTTCTGTAGGCTATGTCATATGTAATAATCTCTATTGTGTGATGTGTTTCATATTTTGACTGTTTATAATTTCTGTGATATGAAAGTACTGCTACACCAAGGTAATCTTAATAGTTAATAGTTATCTTCTATAAAGACACCACAACTCACTTTCAACTAGAAGGGCATGCTGGAAGATAATATACGATTGCTAATTAACCTAACCTACACTATGCAAATTTTAACATGAATTTACTTTTCCTCAGATTACATCAAATTTCCATGCAAAATGGTTGATATTGTGGAAAGGACAGAGAGTTGGGTCACAAGTTTGTATCTCAGAGGATGAGAGCCTTCCATATTAATATCATTGAGAACTTCTTGCCATTTTGGATTCATACTACTAAGTGTATGATAATTGCACTTTTAGATTTCTTGTGGACTTTCGATCTAGGTGAAGCCTCAGAAAATACAGTAATCTCTTACAATGTAATTTATATTTTAGCTCAAGAATAAAAGATAATTTATATTGATTGTTGTCTTAAATGACTATGCTTTGTCATTTGGCTATCCTTTCCTATATCAATGTGATAATGAGGAAAATACAAAGTGCAAGCAACTTTATATTCTGTGATGGCCTCTTATATTTAACAATGTGCCACATTAACATTTTCTCCTTTTGAAAGAAAAATGATGCAAGCAGCTTTATATTCTATGATATCCTATAAAGTTTAACAATGCGCCACATTTTCATTGTGCCATTCATGTTTGTTTGTTTGTAAATCAGCATTTGAATCATTTTAAGTGTCCTTTTTTTTGTAGCTCTTTTATGTTATAATGCATGTAGTAGGATGCCCTTATTCTGACATTGCTTTCAAACCTATATTCCCGATATAATGTATGTAGCAAATAGTGCAAGTATCCATATTACCATGTTAATAGAACCAAATTGCCCCTAGGATGCACTCATTCCATTAATTATTTTAGATGCTATGTCTCCATGCATTCTTACCATCCTTTATTTTGATATTTTGAAGGCTTTGTTGTAAAGGTATGCAAGGTCAATCTTGAAAATATGAAACTGATAGAACTGCAAACTGGGTAGTAGGAAGAATATATTGCTTATGTTAATGATGCAATAACAATCCAAAGATGTTGTAGTTAGTGTAAAATGGATTTGTAATGTTTTTATTAGTTGTGGAGCTGAATATTTTGTTAGTTAGTTTGTCTGCTTCAAGTTAGTTGTTCATGTTTACTTGTAGCAATTTCCAATAACTTTGTTGTAATTGACAACCATTGGTACTATCCACTATATATACTATGAAGATTAGTGTGTCCGTTGTAACCGTTACTTTGTCCTTTATGAAGATTACACTATCCACTTCTCCATTACTCACTCTATCTACTATGAAGATTAGTGTGTCTGTTGTAAGTTGTCCTTGAATCTTTATGACTTTGGTTTGTCATCGAAATATAGTCATGAAATTCATGATGTCTAGCTTGTGAATGCTTCATTAGTACTATCACATATTCATACCACTTTATACTCATTGTTATAATATATTATTCTCACCATTTCCTTCTCATGAAGTCTATGATTATGACTGTCCTATAGAGATATTGTTTCTTTACTGTCCTGTCCTATTATGTTTATGGAAAAATATAATTGATTTTGTGTTTTTATAGTATGATGTCCTCTCATTTTACCTTATGATACTAATCTCCTATATACTATTGAATAAAACTCCTTGTAGCACTATAAACTATCATGCAACAATTGCTCTTCCTGATGACTGCCCTGTATTCTTCTTACCCTTTTATGCATTAGATTCGCACTTGATTTCATTTCATGAGTTTTTACATTGGTGATGAAACTCATAATAATTTATGACCCCACATACCCAGCTGCTCCTGTCACACACAGTGGACCACATTATCTGTCTCATAATAATAAAAAATTGTACAACCTCCCAAAATTGGAGAATAGTAATCAAAATAATAAATAGTTTTGCTGAACATTGTCAAAAAAAAAAATTAATCCTTCAATTTCTAAAACTCAAATCAAAATTACTCAATAGAATTATGAATTACAATACCTCAAGGTTGAGATCAGCCCAGCTATGCAATAAAAATTAATCAGTGCCCCCTTTTCTTCAATTGACACAAATTTTAAATAAATTATTTTTATACTACTAAATTCAATTGGAGCAGTAAAATTTTGAAAGTTTTTGAAAAAATCATATAACAATCTATTTACCAAATAAATATCAATAATTAAATGAGGATTTTTATAAGAGCCATATCGGACTTCTTTATTGATCTCCCACAAAGCTATGGCAGTAACTTTGTGAATTTTTGAGAGGAATAAGTTGAACAGGTTGATGTTTCTCCACCATTTTTACACCGTTGACAAGGTTTCCATCGGCATTCTCGAGAATTGTCCAGCTAAAAAGGACATTGTCCCAGTTCTCGAGCTTCCACTAGATCTAATTTTTGAAACCTCCAGTCGCAACATTTTGAAAAGCCAACCCCAACCATGCATCCTCATTCTCAAGGATTATTATTACTCAGCTTAGGCGGTGCTAAGCAAAGGCGGTGACTTGCATTGGGGTTGTTCCAAAATAGATCCAACCCCAACATACCCTATTTGCAGCTTTATATAGAACGAAATTTCAAAAGAAAAAATGACAAAATTCTTCAAATCCAGATCATTGAAAACATTTTGAGCACTGAAACCCTATAACAAAACTTCAATTGTTCATCGCTAACTCAGCATTCTAATCCACTTCCCTTTACAGAAATTAAAGACGATATTAAGAGGTGGAGTAAAAGTACAGTCAAGATTAGTTCTTTCTTTGTGGAAAGATCAAGTAAGCAAAGTTCCTTCATTAGTAAAAGAGTCAATATGATATCATCTCATAATTAGAAAATGGAAGCTGACATAGCAGCAATTTTCAAACAAATCAATTATAGAATTCTTTCATTAAAGAAAAAGCAACCAAAAGATTCAGTTTAATAGGAAGCCAGCAACCAAACATATAAATTTGTTCTTATATAAGAGATTCACTCAGATAAACACTAAGTAGGAAACATATCCATTACCTTTAGAAGATGCTTGAAATTATATTTTTGAGTCTCACCTACTAATGTTTAGAAATATCAAACATGTTAGAAATAATAAGAATGCATCAGTCAACAGCCTCAACAAACAATAACTGAAAGACTTTCTCACAAAGATCTAGTATGGACCAAGAAAAACAATCTTAGACTGTCATTTCTGTAGTATATCTGAATTGTTCACCATTGTATATTCTTCAACAAATTATATATCAAAGAATTCTGGTGAAGAGTAGATAAAACCTGACACTAAAGACGATCCTTGTCCAGGAACATAAGCATTAGCTGCAAAATATAGACATCTGATCAAATTTTGGAGGTCAAAAAGTTAAAACTGTACAAAGCATCTCAATCAGGAAAACAATTAATAGTTTATCATCTTCATTGCATTCCTGATTAGGAATGCAAGCATTGTTGAACGTAACATAAAGAGGATAGAAGTCTATTTTGAATTCACATACGACCAGTATAAGGATCAACAAATGAATTGTCAAGACGAACATTTGCCTGTCCTGTATTTTGCAAAATAAATTCTACAACTTGTTTCCTATATGTCATTGGGAGCCCTACCTTCAGAAGCCATTGTTCTGCAACATAATAAGGGTTATCTGCACAACATTTCAAGTATATATGCCTGTCAGAACAATACTTTCATAAATCTGTGATGTAGCTAAACACATCCGCAAAAGAGAAACACGTTATTGCTTATTACCAATTACTTTAAAAACAAAGAAAAATAAATTATATTAATGTCCAAAAGTGACCAAAACAATTCAGTGAAACCTGAAAGCACATTAGGTCACAATACAACTATAGTTGAATAATCAACAAAATAGTATCAGTCTCAACTAATAAAATGAAACATATTCTTTGCTAAAGTTCTGACAGAACTTCTAGCTGTCTCAAAAAATAGAATTAAAAAGATAAAATATCTTTGTTAGTTGTACCGCTCCAGTTTCTGAAGCAATCAATAGCAAATACCACACATCTAGCTAAATGAATTTCACTATTAAACGTCTAAATATTATAGACCTCCGAAGAATTTTTCAATTGCAACAAATTAATTTTAGAATAAAATAGCAAAATCCTTGTTACCAGATGTACTGTCCTAGGGCTGCCTGTGTGCTCATTCACTATAGCCTTTTCGAGACTGCTATGGACCAATACCTTAGCATCCACTTTTATCTGTCATTATGATTAAAACCATGAGAAATTATAATGACCATCTTTTGTCAAACAAAAGTGCAGATCCAAGAAGTATAAACCCACCTGTTTAGCTTGCCAGAGGTCCATGAAGGATCCCAACAATTTTATCAGCATAGCCCATGCATTATCAATCCTGGCTTTCATAAACTGTGATTCTCTGCCATGCTTTTCAACTGCAACATCAAAAACAACCAAAGCAATACCTTACCTCAGTTTTCTAATAGGGTCATTTGTTAAAATATGTTCAGAATGGGCTTCATATAAATCTGGGTGAGTCTAGCAGTCCATCAAAGAGTTCCCGAAAATTTTTTCTGTTAATACCAGCACAAAAAGCTATCAATTTTCATTACTATTTTTTTTAAAACAGTCTACCATATTGTTGTCCACTATGTTCTTCTTTCTGGTGAAGCCTGTTGTTCTATTAATCAAAGACATTTTTTTTTCCCAGAATGATTTAACAAATCCATTTATCATCCCAAGCCACCTATATCCTTCCTACCTTTTTACACATAAGATTTAAATAGAGAAACAATCATTATTGGCAATTACCTGTTTGCATTTTTTTTAAGTGCAAAAGTTTACACTCAAAAAAAAATAATGTTTAATGTTATTTATCTGATTGTACCACGACAAACTTCAAGACAGGATTCAAGAAGCAAAAGTAAAGGACCAATTTACCACAAGAATGTATACTGGGTGAATGACATAGAAAACATACAATAACCAGCAAATTAAATTTCATGTCCTGGTAAATGTCTATCCTATGGAATCAACTAATTGGAACCACAAATAAAAACAACCAACATGCAAAAAGAAAATGAGCATAAAATAATACAATAACCAGCAAATTAAATTTCCTGTCCCGGTAAATGTTTGTCCTATGGAATCAACTAATTAGAACCACAAATACAAACAACCAACATGCAAAAAGAGAATGAGCATAATATAAACTAATAAAAGGAATGGTGACTCGTGGCTGCATCTCTCATCATTAACTGCAGTTATTGCAACCCTAGTACAATGGATTCTTATAGAGTGTAAAAAAAAAATGATATTATTAGCACATCCATAAGAAAATAGGGAGGAACCCTTCTCATAATCTTTAATCATTTCATACAGATGAACACAACAACTAACAACCTACCACTAAGGAAACAACAAATTGCATGTAAAACTTGGGGCAATATATTAACCTATGAGTCAAACAAAGGGACAGACCATCCATGTGTTTTCACTTTTCTCTAAAGAGTCAAGACTAAACCGAAAGCATGATTTTGTTGTTTTACAGTTTACCCCTAAAAATTTCTCACAGCAGTCCACCAAATTCCCAACTGAACTTTCAGGTGGGCTTGGCCATCCTACATTACTAAATTATCAACTAATGCTAAAGTAGGTAACATCCAGGAGTGTAATTTTTAGATCTTTTTTCTCAATAAAGGACACATTGGTCGCTTGTATTGCTACTTGCTGAGTAGACAATATGCCTAATTGTTGTGGAATGTCTAAGCAAAATGATGATTATGGTATGCATGCAAGAAGTTGTTACAACTGTTGTGAGATTGTAGCATGTATTTTGAGTTGATGTATGCATTTGGAATATGATTTCCGTAGATTGTTCAAAATGGATGTCAGGATGATAGCAGTATATTATGGATGAATAGGCATCTACAAATCTACTCATAGTCTCTAGAGTTTCTTGTAAGGTGAAAGAGCAGCAGCATGGCACCTGGTCATTGATAGCAAAGTGATAAGAGTACCCATGGTGAGTAGCACTCCATATTTCATGGGTATATGATTGGCACATACATTCCACTTTACAGGATAATTTCCTCTCATTACATGATGTCTGCATTTGTTGTTGGTGCTGATTTTGAATTGTGAGACCTGAGATAGGTGCAACTATGTAGAAGTGATTGTGTTTTCAGCCATTCACAAAATGTTTCTTCACTTGTTGAAATCATGTGAGCAATAAGGAAGACATAGAAAGCATTTCCCAAAGGAGAGCATCACTCTAGCCAAATAGCACATTTTCTATAGTAGAAGGGGATAAGAGGATTCGCCAATAGCCAAAGGCCAAAGCACCAATAGAGTGTAAGAGAAGAGGCCAGGCATCAACAGAGTACAAGAACAAAGGCTAAGGCACTGATAGAATTCAAGAGTTAAGGCTTTGGCATCAAAAGAGTGCAGGGGGAAGACCAAGGCACCCAAGAATGCAAAAAGGTATTAGTTAACAAGCTTGAAGATGTCACAGACCCCAAAACTAATCTGATTTTTGCAAAGACACTGGAAGGGACAAAAGACTACAAGATAAATTTTTTCACTTGTGGAGATGTGATGAAGAAAGTGTACTTGATTCAATAAGCTAGAAGGTAAATTCCTATCATATTATTATGAAGCTTTTAGAGGATTCAAATTTCTTTTAATAGATAGCTGTGATCCAAAAATTAATCATAGAAGTTATTAAGCTCATCTCACCAAGTAACTATTATCATTAATAACAGTTTGAGCAAGGCTACTAAGCCTCGTCTCTTCTTCTATGGATTTTGGGATTCTTCATTCAAGCCTTGTTGTAATTGTGAAAATAAAAACTCTTGGATCATTGCAAACCAATTATATTCCATTCAGCTCTTTCCTTAGTCCATTCATTATGTAGAGATTGAGAGAATTTTGGTTGAAAGTGCTCTAGGAAGTAGAGGTGTAATTGCAGCAAGTTGCAAAAGCATTACAAGTGTTAGGACACTGTTAATATGTTGATTAGTATCCTTGAAGACCTGAAATGTCAGTAAACTTGTAAATATCTAGAGGAGATAGTGGAAAGAGAAGTGAAGGCCTCACTCTTCTGGAGTTTCTTAACAGGTTGGGTTCTTCAGGGTGAATCTCCGTGTCTAGGATTCTTTCTTGCAAGTACGGTATCTTTTGGTTTCTCACTTTCTTTCTATTGCAAACAACTTGATATCTCCAGCACTTAAGAAACCGAAATAATGATATGTTCAGCTTATGACATGCATAGTATTTTCCCATAATAGTAAAAAGGAAATAAATCTAATTTCACATGAAATTAAAGAGGTAAAATGCTCTTTGTTGTACCTTTTGTTCTTGTGAATAGAGAAATTTTAAATTTACAGCAATAGTATACATGGAGTATGAAAATCAAACACTATAAATGTAGACATGAGTGAGCATGTTTAAGATTACATAATGAATATATGAGGTAGAGCCAGCCATAGAGCTGTAGAAGGCATCAATTATAGCTCTAGGTTGTCATTTTAGTACCAGCTTAAAATTGGCTTCTTCAACCCTAAAAGAAGGTGCCTGAATAGCAGTGCAAATGTAAGAAACAAAAATTATAGCTATAACACTGAGTCAAAATAGCAAGAACACATGATAGATACTGGAATTAAAATTTTAGAAAAGAGCATTAAGGATGAACAAATCAATGGCTACATGCCTATTGGTATGAAGGTCAAATCAGAAATTCTTTTATCAATGCCTCTTATAATTTTATCTTGTCCCCATCTTAAAAATGTTCCTGAGCTTGTACGAACTCTGCAATTTATCATATGGGGAAAATATAAGCCTAACAAACAACATTACCAAATATCTATCATAAAAATCTTATGCACAATACCAACAATGAAAGAAACCTTCGCAAACCTGCCCCATATTGACTCTGTACTTATTGCTTGTTTTTATAAAAGAAATGTACTCTGTCCACAGCATTGATGGACGAGAGTGTTAAATTTGAAGTGTTTGGGACTTATTGGATATGGATTGTGACTTACTATGAGAGTCTGTAATTGTACGAACTGTAAACCAACAGAGTACAAAAATAGAATATACAAAAATTGTTGTTCGTGTCAACATGCTTGGAAGGAGATGGTGAATAGCCTAAACAAGCTTATTGGTTCCTGTTGCTTCTTTAGGCTTGATATGAAGGATGCGTGGTTGTGGTTTTTCTTCTTGTTTGGGACTAGGCAAAAACTGGGCAATTTTTTTTTAATATTAATACATAAAATAAACTTAAATAATGTATGAGACATGTAAGGAATGAATTTGGAGAACACACAAATCTATTTTGATCATAGTAGCATTACTCAGATTTGGTATTGACTCAGCAAACAAAAAGTATAAATGGAACTCAATTACTCATAATTTAATCAGGACACTGAAACCAATGAAAAATTCATAAAAACAGGGGAAGAACACTATGATTTTTATTGCAAGCCAAATAAAGGGAGAATTTTTTTTTCTTTTCTATCCAGGGTAGCCCAAAGCAATATTTATTTTTTACATTATAAAACTAGATCAGGGGTTTGGAGGTAGCAGCTCTCAACAGGGCCAGGGAGCAACACCCTTTGTGGAGTCTGGGGAAGTAGGGGTCTTCAAGGTTCATACTATTTTTCATAATTTTATTGTTTAACCAAATGTCAATAAATCCTTTGTCACCCAACAACCAGTCCACTCTTCTGAGATCCTTATGAGGAAGATGAAAATGATTAAAAAACACAAAGGAAGGGGGTTTTGACAATGTTTCTGATTTCCTTTGGCAGCCAAGTTGCAGGTGAAGACTTGTAGAGTTACTTGTGAAAAGCTAGCAAATTTTTTGTACAAAACTCAGCATGTGAGCTGCAAAAATTCTTTCTTTTTCTTGTGAGTTTGTTAGAACTATTGTTTGCGCAGAACATCCTACATTGATGGATATCAAAACTAAATTGGGGCAATTCACCAGGTTCCCTATTGTTTAATGATTTTATATATGTATCTATGTCCTCCTGATAGGCCGATCACATTTTGAGGATGTGTTTCATTTGATGAGCAACTAAATTCAACTTAGGTAGGAATGGAGCTCAAACAAATCTAGTTGTTGATAAGTTTTAATTGTAACCATGAATCTCATATATTTTCATCAAATCAGAAAAAGTGGCTCTCCGATACCAACCTCATCTTTTCCAATTACATCATGTCATGGTGCTCGTTGGCACCCCACCTTTATGAAGGGCTTTGAAAATTAAGATATTTGGTATTACACCAGATCTCTCCTTAATCGAAGTTGCCTTACCAGACTTGATGCCATAGAGCTTTATTTGTTGTGAAACTTTTTCTTTAATTTTAAATTACTTCTATATTATTTAATTTCTTGGATTTTATTTTATTTTGTATTCCACCACCATGACCTAACCCCATGTAACTAGTAATATGTAAGGGACCATCATCAAGGATTAGATCAAATAGTTGTGGATATTGATTTTTTAAAGATTTATTTTCAAAATTGACATGCTAAATTGAATTTTTTTATGACTCTATGCAAGAGAGGAAGTATTTGAGGGAAATGATTGTCCACTTATGATATTATAGGATTTGAAACTAAGCTTTATATATTGAGTTATATAGAGAGGATAGTTCTCATGAACTTTATGGTCTACATCCAATGCTCAACATATAGGGCAAAGGTAAAGTGAATGGCTAAATAGAATGGAATGCAAAGGGAGCAAACATCCAAAGGGTTGTATGATTATAATATTTGATGCATCATGGAAAGTTATAAATGGTCATAAGGATGTACATGATAATAGAATGCAGGGGTAAACAAGCATAATTAAAAATTGTATTAAGAAAATACTTGGTCATTTGTAGTACATAAATAAAGGATAACACTTTTGATATTGATTAATCTTGATCCTTGGTTCTTGTAATTTTTTGAGAGAAGGAAAAGAAAAGGATAAGAAAAAATATTTTGGGTCAACATGACTAGGGGCTTCGTTCCAGTCCTTGTTCTTTGCATCATTCCCAAAAAGTTTTGAGTACACCAAAGATAATAAAAAATAAAAGAGGCAAGATGTAACATGGATACAAGTTAGTGGTAAAACATCACAAAATGCATCAAATGGTAACTCTTTGGTTCATAGAAACAAAGAAGAGATAGTAGCACATAAACATGAACAAGAAAAGAATAGGGATTATATAAAATATAAAGGCTATGATCTAGGCTTATATAGTGGAGGGTCTCTTGTAATGAGATATTTGTCAACCAAAGATACTAGGTTTAAAAATATGAGATGACTCTCTATGAAGCTCAAGTGAAGAAATTTTGAAAGTATCACCTATTATTTTGATAATAATTTCAAGAGGGGTGGAACAACAATATTTTTAAATTTTTGTATCATTATGGGTAACAAGTGGATAAATATCATCATTAGGATTAGTATTGATGTCACTATATGGATCATGGGAGAATTATAAGTCATGCATTGTTCCCAATTCATTAAACCTATCTATCTTATTATAAAAATTCTTCAAGGGAAGTTTATCATAAGGGAAAAATGGTATGAAGTCATTGCTAATGAGATCTTCTAGATTTTATTATTTAAATACTCAACATTGATTGGTAGAATCGAATAACATTTGATGGTGCCTCAATTATTAAGGCCATTCCTCCTCCTTTTTCATATTATTTTTGGGGTTTTGAACATCAGGTAAATGTGGCTCATCCTAACAACTAGTTCAATAGATTTTTAAGTCTCCACCTGACATGGTGATATATTCGCTAATGAAGTGTGAAGCACCAATAAGCATCAAGGTAAATGAAAGGGATATTAATCAATATTTTTTAGGGTATTTTTGAAATGATTGATGTGGGAGAGTGATTAATTTACCACCCAAGAGAAGGGGTAACAATTGTTCAAGGGAAGTAGCAAGTGGTGTATTACTACTTTCCTCCGGTCTGTCCATCAAGATAGGAGAAACATCCCCTAGAGAAATTTCATAGGTGGAATCAATAAGAGAGCTATAAGAGAATATTCTCTTGAAATTTGTAAGAGTTTTATCAACCTCAATGGATTCCATATTCAAGTCTAAAATATAATTTTGATGATCTAAAAATAGCTTATATTAGATATGAGGTAGGAAATTTTTATTATATATAGGTTGAAGCACGTAATCAAGATGATGGAATTTAATGTGGCCTAGTAATGAATGGAATTAGTAAGTTTAATAATAAATAATTTTAGTTTGGTCTTATTTATAATGTGTTATTTGTGTAAGGGAGACCTTAGTTTCTATGTCAAATGGGAAGTGAAGAGTGAAGGAATGAACAAGATCCACAAAGAGTGCATATAACTAAGTGGTTAAGTGTAGAACTAATCTAATGCATCATATGTTAATGTTTGAGGAAAGTATTTGGCTACAATGAGATCCTTAGAAGTAATTTTTGACCAAATAGTATAAAATTGATACATATGTTGAATAGGTTCCTTGTGGTCTTTGTAATTTTCGATTGAAAGGATTAACTTGAGTATCCCTAGTTTCACTTCAAGTTCCTTAAGTTTAGTAAAGACATATGTGTAATCAAAAATAGGTGTCCATAAGCATCATATTAAGGTAAGGTTCAACATCATGATAATGAGGGGTGGTCCATGATGAGTAGAAGGAAGGGATATTGTGAGGGTATATGTGTAGGGTAAAAAGTGGAGAGAGATGGTGTAATATGGGAAGGTTATTTCAAAGTTTTAGTTAATAGGATGCAAAGTGGACACAAGGTGTGAGATAATAGAAATAGAAGAAAGAGGTAGAAGGAAACTAGTAAATCTGATTAGGTCTTATGAAACTAACCATGCATGTTATTATTTAGAGGATATGGAGAGTGTGGAGTAGGAAAAGTGATCCTAGATCCAACTAGATTAACTAGGACTAACTTCTTTTCACTTTGACTCCACATATGAATAAAAACCAACTAAGGTTTGATGATTGAATTGTTTCCACAAGGGAGATCCAATCTCTTAGAGTTTTTGTTCTCTTGAGTTGCAAAGATGACAAGCCTATTTTACATAAATCTCTAGATATAAAAATGTATTTTATCACAAAAAAAAAATGAAAATCAATATAACAGTTGTAGATCTACAAGGGTGATACAGAGAGGAACCTATGAGTGAAAGTTGATCCTAAATTTTGAGGACAAGGGTGTGGGTGCCCTAGACTAGAAAATTTCCCTTTTTGAATTTATAAATCTTAGATACTATGTTACAGTCTAGAATGTTTTTCTTGTGATTGGATCTTGGTGAAACTTCTAGATCTATCTTGCACACATCAATAGAGTGGGAAAGGTTGTGTTGTATAGGGGCTTGCCTAAGTAAAACCCCATTTTGGTGTTTCCAAATCCACATATATCAAATGATGATAATCAAGAGGGCATGCCCTAGGTCAGGTAGAGGCCAAACAACTAAAATAATTGACTGAAATAAAATGATAAATGACAATGTTACCTTGGTATGAAATCCTTGATGAAGTGATGCCACACCACAAGTTTCCACAAAATTTGCTTGATGAATTAATGAATAACTTGAATAATTAAAATAGGTTAGTCCAAAAAACACAATAGATTATTTTATATAGCATGTAGAGGATAACTCGTACATCATAAAAATGGCATGATTAATGATAATAACTTCTTGTTTATAATTATTTCCTTCTTCCTAATGTCTTGCAAGAATGATCTTGATTAATGAAAGCACTATAATAATGTTGCTAATTATTCCCTTGAATTTTCCTTGACTACTCCTAGGATGCTCAATTATAATTTCAAAATTGTATCTATTGCCTTAGGATTTCAAATGGTGAAAAAGACATATTTATATGCATTTCTTTAATTCCCACTAAATTAATTATCGATAGTTGACAAATGAAATTGGTTTTTTAAATTTTAAAATGTCGATAATGAAATATTTAAATTGGGGAAAAAATAGGTTGGACATGGGCACTAGCGCCCTAGTGCAAGACCTATTTTGGGAATTTTTATGTCATAATAATTCTCAATTTACTTCTAATTTTTTGGAGATGACCATAAAATGAATAGTTTAAGAGCACAATTGGGCCTAGGCACTTAAGAGAAGCTAAATCTAGTGTGAAATTATCAGGGGTGACAAGTTACAATGCTACATTTAGCCCCCACTTTAGTGAGGGTATGAAATTATGCTCATTCTCACACTAAAGTAAGGATGAGATATATTTCTTTATCCAAACATTGAAGAGATAGGATGACACCAAGTTGAGGGGTGCACAAACCCCCAACTTAGGATCCTATCAATCCACAATGTTAAGACAAACATGAAGTAGATATATTGCACCAAGACAAAGCAAGATTCAACCATACATAGAATCATAAATGAACAATCAATAGAGTACAAATAAAAGAATACACAAAGAATGTACATAAAGAAAACATGACACATACAAAGAATACACAAAGAAAACACATAGAATACATATAAAAAAATACTAAATACACAAAGGAAACACACCATATACATGAAGAAAACACACCTAATACACACATGAAACAAAGAATAAAAAATGTTAGTACATAAGAACTAAAGATTTGAGTCAGCAAGGTAAAGATACCTTAGTCTCTAAGGCTGTCTCAATTACCAAGAATCATCCATCAAATATACACATCTAAAAAGCTAAAATGATAAGATACATAGATCTACTAGCTAGCAAGATGTGTTAGGTGTCCATACAACATGATGGGTTTCACAAGACTAGCAAGCTACATTATGCTAGGTGACTCATAAAATGCATGGCTTCACTAGAAAGAAAGTTGTGTTATGCTAGGTGGCCATATAAAATGCTCTAGTTCATAGACCGAGAAGCTTCATTGTGCTAAATCCATGGACTATTTTTCCAATCACGCTTAAGGGAGCGCATAGAATTTTAACATCATAGAGGAAGAACTAATAACCATGCATCATGGGGTGTTATAAATAACACCACCACCAAGGGGTATGTCAATAGGTAAAAAATCATAAATCAATCAAAATGGATAGGGTGATATGCTCCCCTTAAAATATTGGCATACTTGCTATGTTAATATTTTAAGGAAAATAAGGGGGAAAAGGGGATCCTTGAAAATAATACACATCTCCTAGAACTAGTTATCCTTTCCTCCCAAGTGTAAAGTCAAGAACAATCATGCAAGCATGTACCACCATGCATGGCAATGAGAAAACACGTGAAGCTAAAAATGCCACATAGTGAGGAGCAACACAATATAAGAAAAAAATATTATTTAGAATGAATGGGTGCATAAACACATGGAAGAGTGATAACAACACAATAAAGAATTTGTATTTTATTACTCAAGGCCTCGAATTCATTTGTGGAATTACCATGCACTTGATGATATACATAAAAAATAAATATTTTTATAAGATTTCTTATGCATTGGAGGAGGAGTAATCAAGTGGACTTTTAGAAGACTCAACAAAATATTCTCTTGCTTTGATAAAGGATAAGGAGTAGGAGACAATCCTTTATTTTGTGAAGAAAACTTTGCTCGCTTACAACAAGAAGTTATGAATATAGTAGATGAAGGAAGATTAGATGTATATGAAGGAGAAGGTTGGAACCCTAAACCTCTTTTTGCAAGGTACAACATAGACTTCACGTGATCCTTAACTCATTGTTCCATGTTTACATTATATACAATTTTAGAAATAATTTTGAATCCAAACCCATAACACTTTTCCAACTCAGATGGACGAGTCTTGTCTAAATGAATATGAGAAGAATTGATTCTTTTGCAAGAACGCAAATCATTTTTAGGTGTTGGAATGTTAGGGTTACACATTGCCAACACATGAGGCATGAAATCTAAAGATCCCCCATCACCATCATGGGTTGATGTTTTTGGATTTGTTGATGTAGAAGAAGATTGTGCAAATGAAACACAAGATTTCTTAGGTTTAGATTGTGATATTTTACATTCACCTACAAAGGAGGGCATAAAATATAATGAGCCCCAATTGTCACCAAAACATGTACTTGAACATGAAGCACTATTTTGATCCTTTTTTACAATTTGAGAAGAGGAATGACAAGATTGTGTTGAAACAAATCTCCAACTCTTTAGGCTTTGTTGGTGAGATTTTATACTCCCCAATGAAAGTGGATATAAAATCTAATGAACCCAAATCATCATCAATGAGTGCATTCATAGTATCATTATCATTGGAATGAAATGGTTCCACTTTTGAAGATGGAATCAAAGTGCTAAGAGAGTTGGAAATGTTATGTTTGGTTTCATATTGTAAATAGCTTTTTGGATTTACTTTAATTGTGTAGAACTTGTTATTATAAACATATTTCATTAGATGGTGAAGAGTATATGAGACTCCCTTCATGGCATGAATCCACAGTCTACCCAAAAGAATATTATATGAAAGATGATTTGGTATGACATAGATAGGGGTAGGAAAAGTCACAGGTCCTACCTTAATGAGTAGTTTGATTATCCCTAATAGTTTCCTACCAACATTATCAAAGCCATGAATAAAAAGACTATAAGATTTTATGAGATTATTATCCACACCTATCTTATCTAAAAGTTCAATGTTACAAACATTAAGACCTGATCCATTGTCAATGAGAGTACATCTAACCTTAGTTTTATCAATGATGAAAAATTTCATTAGAGAATAATGTTTCTTTTGAATTTCAGGAGGAGGTAATTCATGTTGAGGAAATATGATATCCAAGCTTGTTATATTCATGCTATCTAGAAATCTTGCTACATCATTTAGTTTTTAATAGAATATGGTACAACAATCTTCTACAAAGTCTCTTGGAGAATACCATGGTAGGCAAGTGAGGCTTGAATTAAATCCAAAAGAAAGGTCTTAGTTTGAGTATTATGAAGTTGCTCAACAAGGTTGTACTCTTTGTCACTATGTTAAGGAACATGAGGCGTGTGAGGAAGATATGGTTGAGGAAATAAAATGGTGGTTCACATTTTCTTTGGTTGTTTATTAGTTCAAGTGTTATATTTGTGAGCAACTACATGATAATTTGGTTTTTGCGACACATCTTAGTGCCATGATTACTTTGAGTGAGTTGTTTTGCAAACTTTAGGATATAGATAGGAGGTTTCGACTGGTTTGATGGAGGTCCAATAATGAGGGAAGGCACAAATTGATGGTGAGGTTCATGAGGAGGGTATATGTAGCATCGCAAATTATCACCCTTGACAAATTCACATTATATTTTTCTCCTCCTAAGTGAAAGGAATCTAAGTGAGCGAAAAAAGATTCCTATACTAATCTAAGTAGGGGAGAGTTACAAAAAATTCCTTTTAACACCTTATACAGTTACAATAATGAGAAACACATAGAAAGAATGAGATAGAACAAAAAGTACACATAAACAACAAAAACCAGATATATGTGGGGAAAATCCTTTTGAGTAAAAAACCCCACCCTCCAAAAAGCACAATACTACTGTATTAAATCAAGTAGAGGTTACAATGCAACTCCAAGTATGAAGCTTCTTCAAAAAGTGCTTTGAAACAAACACCTATTCTAGAGTGAATCTGGTAGTGCACTTCATTACTTACAAACAAACTATGCATTCTACAATGCAAGACATTAAAAATATAGAGAATACAAGCCAAGAGAAGCATCTAGAAGAGGATGGGCATCCAAATACACATGGCACAATATCGCATGCCATAGACATGTATTTGGACACTTCTACGGTATTCCCTTACACCTATTATAGTCGTCATAACATGCAATGTTCTCTCTCCAAGCTTGGGTGCCCAAAATATGCTCATAATAGCTTATGAAAAATGACTTACCACTATCATAAAATCTATCATAAATCTTCCATAAAATCTACCACAAGATCTGTTATAGAATCTATAAGAGAATCCATCATAACTGACCAAAATATCTAATTTTTTACAACCTGTCATAACCCAACTTGGGTGCCAACTTTCTCCATGCATAAATATGCCTTATGATGCATCATAGAATTTATCATAAGTCATTGATTCCAAATTGGGATGCCTATGTCCACTAGGTATGTTTATGTGTCATCCAGTCGCCTCCAATGGGGATGCCACCCAGTCGATGGGTCCCAATTTATGACATGGCACCATAGGAAATTAAATAATATAAATAAATAGAATAATACATTAAATTAATCAATATTAGGACTCTAAAGTTGAGACACCTTAATCACAACACTAAGTAATTGGACCTACTTGTGTTACTAATTTCCTAAATTATGCATTCCATGGCCCATCCTAACACTTATCAAGAAATTAAATGTGCAAGAACCAAGCATACATTTAATGTTTTTCTCCTAGCATTTTGGATCCCGAAGATTGAGGGATTTGGACTAGGGTGTCCTTGTGCCCTAGTCCCCTTAATGTGGCCCCAAAATTCAAAGTGTTGATGGTAGTAAATTAATATTTTAAATTCAAATTTTGATTATCAATCATTAGGATTTTTTTTTGGGAAATTAGAGCAATTTCATATAAATACCTAGTCATTTCATCATTTGAAAACTAAGTTGAACAATAGAGAATCAAGAAATTGTGAAGAGAAATTATTATACTTCAAGATCAATTCAAGAGTATAATTTAAATACTTATTGCAATATTTCAACATTGAATCATTATGTCAAGTTTTATGTGAGTTTGTTCATGTCTATTCATACATTTTATTTGTGTGGACTAACACTTGTAGGTCTTCAAAGCAATCCAAGTCAAATTGCAATCAAGCCTTTAGGAGACTTCAATACTTCAATGATATCAAATCTGAGTGGTGAGTTGCAGTGAGTTGATGGTTCATCATTCATTTATCATTTGACCTCTATCCCTCAAAAGAATAAGCTCTCTTTCATTAAGTTTTCCATTGTGGAGATGGAAAAACCAACATGGGGTTTGACTGAGGCAAGCCCCTATATGACACAACTCTTCCTCTCCTTTTGAATGTACATGTATAGATCTAAGAAGGATTGAAGGAAGGTTTAAAGACAACTCACTCATTTATACATTCAAACCCTACAACTTGTAAAGATCTAAAATCTGCAATATCTTGACAACAAACAAAGATCTGATAATGAAATCCAAAAGAGAGAAGCTACAGAATGAGTACCTAATGCTTGTGAAATTAGATTCTGGTTTAAGAAACCTAAACTAGGGCATCCTTGTGCCCTAGTCCACCCAGAATCATCTCTAAGTTAAACTACAAGTGCACAGTATGTTGCTTTATTTAGATTTGGTCCTCGAATTTGATTGTCAATTTCCAATTTTTTTGTATTTGCATTAGAATAGTGCATTTTCATAGTTAGTTAGTCATATCATTGCATTTCATACAAAATCCATTTCAAACCCCCAAATAAATTCAGATCCAAGGTTGATTGACTCACCTTTTAGGTTGGAAGTTGATCTCACATCCTTTCTGGTTTGAATTCTAATGTTTTATAAGTGAAAAGTAACTAAGCCTAGTTAAACCCTAGGATCACTTTTCCTACGATACATTTCGGTGAACTCGACATATCCTACACTTGCATTTTTTTTTTCATTGTATAAATCTGAAAATTGAATTTAAAACCTAGGTTATTTGAAAATATTGGTGATAATTTTTATTTATTTTCAAAAAACTATCCATTTTCATTAGTTTTTCATCATAAAAATTGGAGAATAATTTGGAAAAATTTGCATAAAAATTTAGATATTATTTTCTATGTTAAGGGCTTATAATTGAGTCATTTTCATTGAGAAAGTTAATTACAAAAATTTAATACCATTTATGCATGCATATTTTGATGAAAAACATTTGAAAAAGTGACAAAATTGCATAGTATTTTCATTTCAAAAGATCAAGAAGCATTGTTTCTCTGTACTTTTTGGAAAAATTAGTCAATTACAGTATTTAATTTCTAGAAATTATCATTTGAACATATTCAATTGTCCTAAAAAATCCAAAATTGCATGCAGACATGTGCTTCATATAGAAAATTAGGTATTGGTGCATTTACATAAATTCATTGACTTTTAGACTTGAAACTTTCAAACATTGGACCTTCACACTATTAATAATTTTTAGATTTTAAATTTTACAAAATACCTATCAATTTTTTTAAAATTGATGTGCACATCTCTATGTGTGTCCTATGTCAAGATCTGGTTCCTATTTTGGAATTCTTCTTTGCAAACTTGTTTGATTTGTTGTACATCCCTAATTTGATCCATAGGACATAACATCATTTTTTCATTACAAAAATATTGTATTGTCATAATTCATGTTCTATTGTCAGATCTTGTTAGGAAATTCAAATAATTTTTGCTACAAGCATGTGAAAATGAGTTCATCTCTCCTCTTTTGTTTTTTTTCGTTGATCCCTCTCCCACTATCTCTCCTAGGTGTGAGGTTAGTTTGGTGCAAAAGAATGCAATCATTGACAATCATGATAATCATGTTTATTCTTCTCTCGATATCTCAACTACTTGTGAAGAAGATATCTTGGTGCTAAAATATCCAATCATTGAGCGTCATGAGAATATTTTTTGTTTCTCTCCCAATACCCCTCCTACTTGGGAAGATATTGTGACACAAGAGGATGAAATAATTGATACATATATTTCAAAAGATACTAAGATGGATGGCATAGATAAAGATGCTAAGGTGAAATTAGATCCCCCATCGATAGAAGATCATCAAAAAGTTAATTTTGTTAAGGTTATGAACTCACAATTAATATTTAGATCTCCTTTAATTATTGGACCTCCTAAAATTCCTCTAATTATTAGACCTCCTAAATCCCATGGACATATCCTAAACTTTACAAAACAACTCACTAGTAATCATGTGTCACAACAACCAAGTTATCATGTAGTTTCTCACACATATAACACTAGAAATAATAGGAAAGAAAAATAAATACCAACATCCATCCCATTACCTCAACCATACATTCTACCCACACCTAATATTCTTCAATGTAGTGGCAAAGAATATGATCTTGTTGAGAAACTTTGTAATACTTTAGAAAATATCTCTCTTTGGTATTTGATTCAAACATCACCTACATACCACAAGATTCCCCAAGAGGATTTGTAGAAGATTGATGTACCAAGGTGTTGCCACAATAATGGGCTACACTTTTAGGGACATCGTGATTTTTTCTGAAATCGCATATTTTTAGAAAATATAATGATTTAAGCCTTGAAAGGTTCCATTTAAAGAATTTTAATTGAAGAGGGTTTGATCAAACCCCCTTGGATAGAACCCTGCTAGTTTTAAACCATGCCTATAATTGAGTCTCCTCTACACCTAAAAAAATGCTGATAAAAAATCACTTTTGATTTAACTTTTGGGGGATCAAATGAATTCATTTAAAATTTGTGTTTTGTAAGTACGCAATCCTTATTATAAGCTTCCCAAAAAGTATAATCTTAAATATTTTTCATTTTAATATTATATTTATTTTTTTATTTCTTGTGAATGTAGGTTTTTAATGAACTTCAAGGTCTTTGTTTCACACATACAAAAAATAGGAAAATAGAGAAAAAAATTCTAAAAAATACATGTCCTCTAGGTATTGATGTCCTTCCAACAAAAAAAAAGAATTTCAATACATACAAAAAAAATCATGCTCTTTAAAGTACATCTATGTCTAAATTGTAATTGGTTTGATTTCAAATCTTAATTAAAAAAATCAATAAAACATTATGAAACCAAATGCACCCTCTAGATATTGTAGTTACAAATCTAAATTCAAAAAAAATAGAATTTTATCCTTCATAGAAAAAAAGTTATGTGGTTGATGAGGGCCAAACCACTCGAAACCCACACAAATCACAACAATAGATACCAACACAAAATATGCAAGACAAGAAAACAACTCACTTTCAATTATTTTCAGAAAATAAAATTATAGATTCAAAACTTACATGCTACAACCTCATGGGCTTGATTCATTACAACAAAATCAACTCTGAAAACAAAATATATTATTCAGAGCCACAATCTGCACTAATGGAGCCACCTTCTACATCCCCAAATTAACCCTTTTTATTTTACCCTATAACTTCCCTAGAATGTTCTAGAAAGTTCAACTTTCCCTTTTGTTTTGGCGCCAAAAGTCTCGCCAATTGATTTCTTGCCTAGGAAGATTTTTTAATGAAATTCACTTTTTAGTGGGGTAACTTCAATGGGCCATAACTTTTGATCCGAGTGTCTAATTTTTTATTATAACATACTATTGGAAATCTCTCGAAGAGATCTACAATGCCGAAGAGATCTACAATGTCGAACCCATGGGAGATTGGTTCGTTAACTTTTCGAGATGTTTCGGGGCCTCTAAGATTTTCATATCTAAATTTGAAGGCGCATTGGAGAAATTTCCTAGGATGGAAACTTTAATATCTCCCAAACCATGCAGAGTATTGAGATGATTCCTTCGCAACTATAATTTTTTTTCAATTCTTCTCCTTGGGGTAAATTTTTAGGTCCATACGAGCCCATTTAGGCTGACTTACTAAAAATAGTAAGTGACTGTTTTTCACCTTTTTTGACTTTTGACTACTTACACCCTTAAGTGCCATCATGGGACTCAAAACAACTAAATAAAATAAGGAAAAACATTTTTTTGGGTGACACAACATTGCCCTACCATTGGATGCTCCTGCATTAGTGGTTTATAGTACACATTGAAACATGCCAATTGTTCACGCAAGAAAATTTCCTAATTTTTCACTTTTGAGAAAATTAACTATGTTTCATAACCATTGCTATAAATTTTTTCTTTTCCAAATGAGAAAAAATGAGCATAAATGACATAGAAAATTCCATTCATTGATTTCATTTCCAATATAATATTCCACATATTACAACATTTCTAAGATTGTATACAAAATGCATACATAGCTCAACTAAGCTTGAAAGAAATAGATATAAATGGTACAAGAATCTCCTTTAAAATGTTGGTCACTATCTGACGAGGAGAATCATCACTTGAGCGCATTTTTTCCAACCATGGACTCAAATGTAGTCCCCCGCACATCTATCATCTGTTAGATGGCCCTACCATTCACAAAGAGATTGGTGAAGTAACCTCATAACTACAACCATTCTGAGCTTAGTGTGGTGCCCTACATTGCTAGAACTTGTAGACCCTACAATCATGAACTAGCATGCATAAAAGGAACACAATGAACTAAAAATGGAGCCAAAGGCAACTACACTACTCTGGCCAAAGTATTCTCACTCAATATTTCGAGTGAAAATCATCCTATTCACATACACCACCCTAGCTCGATTTGAATTTAGGCCATCATAAACTATGGATAGATAATCCTTCAATAGTTAGTTATTAACCTCATAAATAACCTATTCCCTTTTCCCAAAACATAATGGTATCTCTACCAATTAAGCATAAGAAAAATTATTTAAGATACACCATTTAATGGATAACCTAATCCCAGGTATAACATATGAGCTTTCTAAGTTGATGTAGAACATCTACCAAAAAAAACCAACCATCAGGGGTATTTCTAACCCAAACAACAATTGAGAAGATCAACCAACAATTTCACTTATCTTTTCATCAAAATCCATCAATTTCTCTTGATTTTACATTCTACAACGCCACTTAAAACATCACAAATTAGCTCCAAATCTTTATTAGACTCAATCATATCTTAACCAACATCATCTTGACTAAACCAATATAGTAGCATCATTGAAAAATACTGAACCATTCAACTCTTTCATTATTCACCACATTACCATTCTTGTCAACTTGATTCACAAAGCAAAAGAAAACCATTCTCTCAATCTTAATTCAAACCTATTACCAGACCTTGTAACACCTCTAAACAATCATAATTTTTTAGAAGCAAACTAGTAACTCACCATCATGACACTAATCTATCATATCCTTTGATTCTTGCAGTCAAACATCATTTTACATATAAGTTTCACATTGCTCAAGACACCAAATTCAACAAGTTAGCCTTCTAAACTTCTACCAAGCATTTAGACATATTTTTCAACATCTTTTAGACAGTTTCCAAACCTAAACAACCATCCTTTTCACTATTTTATCAAATTCACTCCTTATAGCAATTCAAACCACCATATCTCTTGTAGGACACCAAACCCCTAAAATGAGTGATTCAACTTCAATCATTTTGTATCTTTACAACCTAGAGGCACAATCTAAAACCCATTTTGACATACAATCACATACCATAATATTAGATAAACTTGTTTTGAAATAAACAACAAAAAACTTGACTATACACTAGAAAAAGCCTCAAATTAGTCTAAATTTACAAAGTAACCACCAAAGAATCAACTTGAAATCACCAAATAACCCTGGGAAGAATTAAAACAGGTCTCAAAACCTTCAAAACACCAATCTTTAGAAGTAGAAAGGCTTAATAATGCACTGATCAATCAAACCCTTGCTTTATGCACAAAACAAGCTTAATAAGTGAGGGTTTATTAGAATAGTATGCTCCAAACTTTCACATGCTCTACCACTACTTGAAACATGTTTTGAAATGTCTACATAAGGTATTCAAACCACCTCTAAGCCACTACAACTGTTATTTCTCCAAACCCTTGACTGTAGCATCAACAAATGTATGGAAACCCTTCAAATTTCCCTGTAGCAACAACTCGGCCATTGCATTCTTGTTTCCCCTATACCTACCAGCAAAAAAAAATATTAAAAAATCATATTATAACCTACTTCACTAATCTACATGGCCTAATTTGGTGGATTAGTCATCAATTGCTTATTTGACTCTCAAAACCCCTGTTTTAAGGGTTTTTTACCAAACTACAGAAAATGGGCTCAAACTAATGTTACACTCAATCAAATTCCTCCAAAATGATCTTGGATGAAAGCTATCTCACTGATCTACCAATAAAAATAAGATTTAGATGCTAAAACTTCTGTAAAAACCATACAAGTTGATGAACAACAAAAAGAAACTCAGAAATTACTAGACAGGGTACTTTTATTGATAGTATATCTTCAAGAATACAAATAATGATCATTTTATCGCCCTCTACAAGCTTTATAAAGACATTTCCCTCAGTTGTAGCAACTTTCATTCCATCTCCAACTGACTAGCCATCTTCTATAATGATATTACCCTTCACCTTCTTTTCTTTGTTTATCTTTTGCAAGTTTTACAACTTTGCACTTTTTACATCTTTTTCATCAAATAGACAACTTTTGGCATCTTTTTACACCCTTGACCACCTAGAGACCTATTTGAGACTTCAAATACATTAATTATGAACTCCCAAGACCTTTTACAATGTTTTTACATTTGAACATTCGATTTTTACAAATTTTCCTATGAAAGGCATTTAGTGAACAAGATGCTCCTCCACCATACAACCAACCTACAAAAACTTTTGAAGTCCCTTTGGAAACATGTTGCATTTCATTCTGCTTCTCAACTTGTCTTGAACTGCTCCTTATTTCTTTCCCTTGAATCTTTTTCTTATCTTCATCTGGTTCCATCCTTTACCTTAGTTTTGTCTTCATTTCTAACTTTCCTTTGTCTTCACTTGTCTTTTGCCATCTCTTTTTCTACCATCAGGTTCACAATCATTCTTCTCATTCAAAAGGACACAGGACTACCCTTTCACAACTCACAACTTTCCACTAACTCTTTCTCAACCAAAGGACACAATATTATCCTTTCTCATTGCTTTTTCCTAAGCAATCTTTCATCTTTTTCCACAATTCATCCTTGACCTTCTCTAATGAATCATCTTTTCATTTACTCCCATCAGTGGAGTACTCTTCAGGCTGCAAACTCAAGTGCTTCTTTAGACAGGTATCCATCTCTCTTACTCCCTCAATCTCTCTTACTGCCTACCACACCAACTCAGCTAACTTCTTTTCCTCACCTAGACATCTCCTCTTTTCTCTACCTAGTCTCTTGGCAACCAACAACCATGTTCTCTCTTAACCTACAAAAACACCAACACTTTCTCTCTATAGCTTAGATGGATCAAACACCTACAACCAACCACAACTCAACAACAAATCAGCCAATTATCAAAATCAACTAGCTCTGATACCAATTAATGTAGAGAATCTACCAAAAACAACCAACCATCAAGGGTACTTCTGACCCAAATAACAATTGAGAAGATCAACCAACAATTTCACTTATCTTTTCATCAAAATCCATCAATTTCTCTTGATTTTACATTTCTACAAAGCCACAAAACATCACAACTTGGCTCCAAATATTTATCAGACTCAATCATGTCTTAACCAACATCATATTGACTGAACTAATATAGTAACATCATTGAAAAAAACTGAACCATTAAACTCTTTCATTATTCACCACATTACCATTCTTGTCAACTTGATTCACAAAACTAAAGACAACCATTCTCTCAATCTTACTTCAAACCTATTATCAGACCTTGTAACACCTCTAAACAATCATAACTTTTTAGAAGAAAATCAATAAGTCGTCATCATGACACTAATATATCATATCCTTTGATTCTTGCAGTCAAACATCATTTTACATATAAGGTTCACATTGCTCAAGACACCAAATTCAACAAGTTATCCTTCTAAAATTCTACCAAGCATTTAGAAATATTTTTCAACATCTTTTAGATAGTTTCCAAACCTAAACAACCATCCTTTTCACTGTTTTATCATATTCACTCCTTATAGCAATTCAAACCACCATATCTCTTGTAGGTCACCAAACCCCTAGAATGGGTGATTCAACTTCAATCATTTTGTATCTTTACAACCTAGAGGCACAATCTAAAACCCATTTTGACATACAATCACATACCATAATATCCGATAAACTTGTTTTGAAATAAACATTAGAAAACTTGACTATACATTGGAAAAAGCCTTAAATTAGGCCAAATATACAAAGTTACCACCAAAGAATCAACTTGAAATCACCAAATAACCTCAAGAAACATTAAAACAGGTCTCAAAACCTTCAAAAAACCAATTTTTAGAAGTAGAAATGCTCAATAATGCACTGATCAATCAAACCCTTACTTTATGTACAAAACAAGCTTAATAAGTGAGGGTTTATTAGAATAGTATGCTCCAAACCTTCACATGCTATTCCACTACTTGAAACATGTTTTGAATTGTCTATATAAGTTATTCAAACCACCTCCAAGCCACTGCAACTGTTATTTCTCCAAACCCTTGACTGTAGCATCAACAAATGTATGGAAACCCTTCCAATTCCCCTATAGTAGCAACTCATCCATTGAATTCTTGTTTCCCTTGTACCTTCCATCAAACATAAAGCTTAAAACATCCTATTCTAACCTACTCCACTGATCTACATGGCCTAATTTAGTGGATTAGTCATCAATTTCTTTTTTGACTCTCAAAACCTCTGTTTTAAGGGTTTCTGACTGAACTACAGAAAATGGGCTCAAACTAATGTTACACTCAATCACATGCCTCCAAAATGATCTTGGATGAAATTTATCTCACTGATCTACCAAGAAAAATAAGATTTAGATCCTAAAAAATTTGTACAAACCGTAAAAGTTGATGAACAATAGAAAGAAACTTAGAAATTACTAGGTAGGTACTTTTATTG
This sequence comes from Sequoia sempervirens, assembly GCA_007258455.2. Classification (NCBI taxonomy): domain Eukaryota; kingdom Viridiplantae; phylum Streptophyta; class Pinopsida; order Cupressales; family Cupressaceae; genus Sequoia; species Sequoia sempervirens. Next base: position 305,615,081 of record VDFB02000003.1, on the reverse strand, counting down.
ATAGTATATCTTCAAGAATACAAATAATGATTATTTTTTCACCCTCTAAAAGCTTTATAAAAACATTTCCATCAGTTATAGAAACTATCTTTCCATCTCCAACTGACTAGCCATCTTCTATAATGACATGACCCTTCACCTTCTTGTCTTTGTTTGCCTTTTTCAAGTTTTACAACTTTGCACTTTTTTCATATTTTTCATCAAATAGAAAACTTTTGGCATTTTTTTACACCCTTGACCACATAGAGACCTATTTTGAGACTTCAAATACATTAATTATGACCTCCCAAGACCTTTTACAATGTTTTTACATTTGAACATTCATTTTTTACGAATTTTCATATGAAAGGAATTTAGTGAACAAGGTGCTCCTGCACCATAAGTCTACAAAAAAACTTTGCATAAAACAACTTAACAAGTTATCCCCAATTCATCAATCCTAGTATGTAATACTATAGATGATAATCAATCACTCCTTAATATGTAGTAAGTACAAACACTTATATGGAAATCATATCAATAAGAATTTTCCTTTTCTATAAGAAAATAGATTATTACTCTATTCAAGCAAACAAATGCAATTCCAATTTAAACACACAAGGAAATCAATCTTTTAGATAAAATATAAAACATGAAGAGAATAAAATCTCATTCCTACTAATCACTAATTCCAATTGTCTCACTGGATCTCAATCTTGGCCCCCTCTTAAAATCAACTTAGCAACAAACCCCTCTCAATTTCTCTCACTAAAGTTTCCTCACAATAACTCTCAGCAAAATAAGAATCTCTCAATGAAAATAAAACAAAGTGGAGTAGCATAATGATGCATAAAATAAGTGTCTCCAAATGAGGTGAAAATGCCACTTATTTATACCCAAAAACTAGCATCTACAGGCTACAGAAAAGGCTTGTGATATGACACTTCTCAACCATATACCATCAAATCAGCTTAATAGTAAAAAGGTGGTAGATTTATATCTCAATAGCCACTCAAACAAGATAGCAGATCGATCCAATGCTTTTCAACAATAGTTTGAATAGTTCATAAAGCACATGCTTCAATATGGAAGTCGACTTATAGGTAAAAAGACTTCTAAAAGAAACACAAAATTCATAATATGGTGCCAACTATTCATCACATTTCCTATTTACAAGCTTGTTGTTTAAAATAGAGGAATAAGTCAAACTTTATCTAGCTGCATTGTGCATAGTCGACTTGGTCCAAGCCAAAGCATTTGACACATCTTAATGCACCAAACTCCTACATTATAGCACTTTTTTATGTTTGACTCAACATGTTACATCATCTAGTGTGCAACACTTTATCATTGTATTAAATAAACTTTACACAACTGATTAATACTTATGTATTTCCATTGCCTATTATCAATAATGATAAATGTGGTTTAATACTTAGCATTGTGCAATTACATGTAGCGCTACATTCACATTATTATTGGCCATGAAATATATTCTATAAATCATCCATAAGTATATATATGTACATATATAACACCATTTATAGCATTTAATGCTATATATATAGATATATATATAGATATATATATATATATATATATATATATTTATTTATTTATTTAAATATATTCTTTGACAAATAAGTTTGTCTAAATATTCCACTTGATATTCAATTGAATGAGATCAAGTTAGTATTTCATATACAATATCATTTGTATATATATATATATATCTATATATATATATATTCATGTATACGTACATATACATATATCAACATACTCATATGGACATTCTCATTTGTCAACACATACATGTATATCTACATATATCATGTATATATATACATTCAATTATACAATCAATCACATAAAAAATTGGTATCTTATCGATAGGTATATATACATGTGATGTATATATATACATACATGTCTCATTGTCCTCTCGATATCACCATGCCCATGAGTAACATGTCCATGAGCATGTGTACGTACATCTACCTACGTACTCTCATGTGTGTATTATCTCATGTGTATGGGTTGTCGTCAACATGCACATGTATACATTGATATACATTCTATGTGTATATATCTCATCAATCAAGTATAGTAATATGAAGAAGTACTTACATGTACCAAGCACTAAACACAATCCAAGAATACTCTTAACAGAAATCAAGATCCTCCCTAATGCAAACACATCATACTAAAGGATGACTTACCAATTCCCAAAACTATGACTTGACTTAATCATTCTATAAGTGAGTGTATGTAAGCTCAATTAGGTTTCGTTATAGGTTACCCAACCAAGTTCTTCTCCTGAGTGATACTTCCCCTCTCTTTCAGAGGATTGAATCTGAATCTACATCCAACTTAACACTTTTCATAGTAGTCAGTTGTTCATCAAAAAAAGCATTTGCATTATACATTTCATAGTTAGAATATTGAATTCAATAACCATTCATTCTAAATATCCATAACAGCAAATGAAATAAAAATTCATTCATAATTTTCCAATGATTTAGATAAACAAAGTGCAACCATATATATATTTCCAATCAAAATTCCAAATACATTCATAAATGCAATAATTTACCCTAGCATAGTAATAGTAAATAGGTAAACACACAATGGGGTGTAAGATACTCCCCCCTTGTGAATCATCGTCCCTAATGATTTTATGTAGCAAACATAAACTAAACAAGAAAACAAAACATTGTTTTTTAAGCACTTTCAAAAGCATGTAAGACATGTGGAAGCTTTTGCTCTATCTCAACATAGTCTTCCCAAGTGGTAGAATCTTCTGCATACTAGTCCCACTAGACTTTGCACTGTAGAACCTCTCTGATACGTAAATGAAGCTTACACATTCTGAGAACCTTGATAGGATCAATTGTTACCACTCCAGGATCATGTACTTGTAAAGAATTCTAGTCAATTACATGATTATCTCCTAATATATACTTCTTTAGGTAAGAAACGTGAAAGATGTTATGCATCTAGGAAAGAACTAGTGGCAACACAATTCAATAAGCTACCGGATTTACTTCCTCAAGAATCTAAAAAGGACCTACATAGCATGGAGCTAGATTGGATGAATTTCCAAACTTGATGGAACTCTTATGAGGTTTTACCCTTAACAACACCTTATCACCTACTACAAAATTCTTGGGTACTCGCTTTGCATCTGCATAGCTCTTTTGTCTATCATTGGCTTTAGCTAGCCTTTGCTTAACAATTCTAACATTTTCCTCCATTTCAGCCAACATCTCTGGCCCAAGACACACCCTATCCTCAAGTTTATCCCAACTTATAGGTGTTCAACATTTTCAACCATATAATGCTTCAAAAGGATCCATCTTTATTGTAGAATGATAGAAATTGTTATAAGAAAATTCCACTAAAGGTAAGTAGTCTTCCCACTTGTATTGTTGATCCATGCAATACATTCTTAGTAGTTCTTTAAGTACTTGATTCACCCTTTCAATTTTTCCATCCATTTCTGGATGATATGCTAAACTTATATTTAGTTGAGTCCCAAGTGTAGAAAATAAGGTTTACCAAAACCTTGAGGTCACACATGTGTCCCTATATGAGATAATATCTCAAGAATTCCATGCAGTCTAAACACCTCTTGAATGAATTTTTGAGTTATGACATGAGCTCCATCAGTTAGATTCCTAGGTATGAAATGTGCTACCTTAGTAAGCTTATCCACAACCAATAGAATGGCATTGTGCTTATTCCTTGACATAGGTAATCCTTGCAAAAATTCCATACTAATGAATTGTAATTTACTCTCTGGAATATCATGTGGATATAGTAAGCCCATAGGATGATGATGTTTAGCTTTCAACCTTTGAAATTCTAAGCATCTAGCCATAAATCTAGCAGTGTCCCCTTTCATCCCTTTCCAAAAATATAATGGTTTCACATTGCCAATATTTTTGTCACACAAGGATGTCTAGAGTATGGTGCTTCATGAAATTATTTCCACATAAGGTTTCTTAACTCTTCAAAATCAAGCACATACATTCTTCCCTTATACCTACAAAATCCATTAGGTTCAAAGTGAAATCCCCCATACCTTTTATCTTGTGGATTTCCCACGAGTGCTTGCTTAACTTGCAAATAGTACTCATCCTCCTCGCATTTCTACAATACTTGTCCTTTAAAGTTGGTTTGGATTATCTTTACTGAGGCAATATGTCTCCTACGACTTAAGGCATCAACAACCTGATTTTCTCTTCTCTTGATGTAGCTGTTATTGAAGTCATAATCCGATATCAACTTCAACCATCTTCTTTGTCATGCATTTAGATTAGGATAAGTAAATAGATATTTCAAACCGTGATGATCAGTTTTCATCTCAAAGGGCTTCCCTAACAAGTAATGCCTCCACGTCTATAATGCATGAACCACTACTGCTAACTCTAAGTCATGCAAAGCATAATTTTGTTCATAGGGTTTCAACTTCCTTGATTCATAAGCAATTACTTTCCCTTCTTGCATTAAGACTCCACCTAAGCCTTCTCTCTATGCATTTGTGAAAACAATGAAGTCACTATCAAGATCTAGTACTTTCAAAATTGGAGTAGTAGTCAACTTATCCTTGAGTAGATCAAATGTTGCTTGGCATTTTTCTATCCACTCAAACTTCTTCCCTTTCTTCTACAAATAAGTAATAGGAAAGGCTATTCTAGAAAAGTTTGCAACAAACTTCCTATAATATCCTACCAAACCCATAAAAATTCCTACCTCAAAGAATTTTTTTGGCATTGGCCATTCTAGTACTGCCATGATCTTGGCTAGACCGACTGAGATATCATCAGCTGAAATCATGTGTCCAAGACACTGCACTTTCTTCTGGAAGAAGGTACATTTAGAGAGTTTCCCATACAACTTATGTTCTCTAAGTCATTATAGACCTATCTCCAAATTCTTGCAATGATCCTCCTCATTCTTGGAATAAATTAGGATATCATCCAATAAAATGAAAACAAACTTATCTAGGAAATCCCTAAATACATTTTTCATTAGGTTCATAAATGTTGTCGACACATTAGTAAGTCTGAATGGTAGAAATGTAAACTCATAATGCCCATATCTAGTTTTGAAGGAAATATTAAAAATATCATCTTTGATCCTCAACTGGTGGTATCCAGATCATAGATCAATCTTAGAAAACATAGAAAATCCTTGCATTTGATCAAAAAGGTCATCAATGAGTGGCAATGGATATTTTTTCTTTACCATAGCTTTGTTAAGCATCTGATAATCTATGCACAAATGCAATGTACCATCCTCCTTCTTCACAAAGATCACTGGTGCTCCCCAGGGTGATACACTAGGTCTTATCAATCCCTTACATAACCATTCATCTAGTTGTGCCTTAAGCTCCATTAACTCAATTGTTGTCATTATATAAGGAACTTTGGAAATAGTTTCCAATCCTAGAACTATATCAATGGAGAAATTGAAAATCATTTTAGGTAGTAGTCCAAGTAGCTCTTCTGGAAACACATCCACAAACTTTTGTAAGATAGGATATCTTTCCATATTCATCTCTCCAGTTTCCATCATTTCACCTTCTTCTAACTCATGGTGGTCCTGTGACTCACAATTGACCATATGATCTTGTGAATTAAATTTTTTATATTCCTCAATATTTTCCATCTTTACTGCAAAGAGCTTACATCCTTTCTTCTTAGCCCTAAGTAGTTTATAGCAAAGATTTGACACAACTTGACTTCCCTAGGTATCCCTTGTAACATCACTTGGTTACCTAAATCATCCAAGCACTCTACAGTTTTAGCATGACAATCTACCTTGGCTCTATGCTTCCAAATCTAGCTCATTCCTAGGATAACATCATAGGATCCTACTTGGGCACTACAAATAGGTTTACCTCCATAGAGAAACAAGATAGTTCAATCCTAGCTTTGAACAAACATTGTTCCACTGTTTCTTTTATCTAGTTTGCATATTCTATAACCCATGACTTTTCCATATAACCAAATTTCCTAGATATTTTCTTTTCTATTCTAGGTGAAACAAAATTTTCAATAGTTGCAGTATCCATAAGTATAGAAATAGGCAAACCAAATAAAATACTTGGAGTCTCCACTGCAGTATCTTGATATTCTACTTGATGATTGTACAAGATAGCATGAATTTTTTGTTGGGAAGGAAGTGGGTTTCCATAAGGTCATGAACCAAAAGGCTTATTGGGACAATTCAAAGCAAAGTGGTCTCCACCACATGTGGAGCATCCTGTTGCTATTCCTTTCTTCCTTGTAGGTTCACTAGGTTTACTAGCATTGCTTCCAACATTGTTAGCATTACCACCATTGAAATTACTCCTTTTGCATTCTCTCCTTGATCCTCTTCCATTATTTTTGGGTACCTTATCCCCTTGCTTTTGAAAATATTGCACTCCATCAAACTTCTTTGGAGTTGGTTTAACTTGGGCTCCTTCAAACCTCTTACAGTTCCTATTCTCTTGGTGGATGGAGATAGCTTTGAGCTTCTGCTCTTGCTTAATAGCCTTCTCATAAACTAGGTCCATAGTGGTTGGACCATGAACATCTACCTCACCACCAATCTAGCTATTAAACCCTATAATGAATTTCCTCATGCAGAAACATTCATCGTTTTGATACATTGGTACATAACATAATAGATGGGTAAAATTTTCCTAGTAATCATTTATTGACATCTCTCCCTATCTTAGGTTTTGAAAATCAGTGAGTTTCTAGTAAAAAAAGAGTTGAGGTAGCCATCTTTTCCATAATATTTCCACAAACTCGTTCCATGTAAGTTTCAGATAACTAAGCCCGAGTTCCATTTTCTTGTTCATCCACTAGTTAGAGGCTTCTCCCACTAACTGATAATCTCCCCATATTGGTTTCATGACCTCATAATAGTTTTTGAACTCAAAATATTTTTCCATCTGAATCAACCATGCCTCAACTTCTTCCTCGCTAGTGCCACCTTAAAATTTCGGTGGGTTTGTTTTCCTCATGTCCCTAGAAAGTTCAGTAGCGATACACTTCCTACTAGTTCCTTCAAATTGAGGGTGTGATTTCTCATTCTCATGTTCATGGGTTTGAACATGATCATGAGAATTATCTCCCTCATCCTCATTGATAGGGGCTTCCTCATTAATCAAAAATTCTTGTTCTACTCTATCTTTTTCCCTTACTTCTTGCTCAATATTTCCCAACCTTGCATTGGTTTCATGAATGATAGCCAAAATTTGATCCAATTTAGCTTTAGCACCCTTCAAACCTTGTCTGACTTCCTGACTCCCTCCAAGATTAGTCCTTGTTCTCACCATCCTTGCAAGAAAAGGATTATACCTGAAGGTTCATCTTTATTAGATTCAATCATGTTGTTACTATCTCATGGATAACATTTAAATGAGCATTCACTCGCACATAAAATAAATTTAACATAAGATTTGAGCACAAGCTTTTGATAAACACATTATTTATATTATTCATGAGGATCTCAATATCCTTTCAATTTACAAAGAGTGACTATTCAAATAGTCAAGTGGAGAGTATCCCTTGGACTCACTCTCAAACACATAACTCAATGGGGTATACCCTACAAATATTTTTCCATCTCTCATTTGATCTTCTCTATCCGAAAATAGGTAGTACCCTTCGAATTTATCATTTGATACATAGTTACGGGGGACATAACCCTTTGATTCATTACTTGAGGAAATTACAATCACTTCTGACATAGGAAGGAATCTAGTGTCTCTAAATATGAATGTTGGAATAACACTCCCTTCCAAGGGCATATCCCTGGAAAGTGACAAGGAATCAGATTTTGCTGGTGAAACTAGAGGTAGATAGTTAAAATTGGCCTCCTCCTTCATCCTTCTCTTTACTTCACTAACTCGAGAAAGAGTGTGATTGAAGGTCTCAATATCGCTTAACTAGACAACATTATCATTGTTGGTACCCTCTATCATATGAACAATGGCTTATTTTTCCTTCTTGGATTTTAGGTAGTGCTCATTCTTGATTACTAACTCTCTTGTAGTTGACCTAAGGTGCACCATCCTAGCACAAGAATTTCCAAACATTAGTATTATTCAATGTTGGATAGAAACTATGGAAAATACATAGGTTCTAGAGCTAAACTTGGTAGCTCTAATACCACATGTAACATGCCAATTGTTCATGCAAGAAAATTTCCAAAGTTTTCACTTTCGATTAAATTAACTACATTTCCTAACCATTGCTATAAAAAAATTTCTTTTCCAAATGAGAACAAATGAGCATAAATGACATAGAAAATTTCATTCATTGATTTCATTTCCAATATAATATTCCATATATTACAACATTTCCAAGATTGTATACAAAATATTGTTGATGGGTGTTGTTGCACCTCTCAACACAAGTAGTGCACAAGTGCACTACCTCTCTTGAAAGGTAATTTCTAAAACTAAGTTTTAGAAATCACCCCAAGGTCTCTCAAGTGTCAGGTCATGACAATGCTTGGAATAGTTTAGTTGGTTGGTGTGATTTGCTAGTAATCACAGGGTGGCCTTTATGGTTTACAAAGCATGGGAAGTTGGTTCTACAAATGGAGTTTTAAGAGTGCTGGAAATGACTGAATAGTGGCTGGTCACTCAAAATAGCAAGCTGAAACTCATCATGTTCATCAAATTTAGCATTTTTGTGATGCTTGGAAACATACTCTAACCAAGGTCCAAATGAAATAGCAAAAGGGAAAGGGTTGAGAAAGCTGTTCTAAATCTAAGCTATGAATGAACAGTAACAATGGAGGCTGCTATAGCAGACAAGCTTCCTAAACTAGGCTTTGCTTGACCAAGAGATACCTATAGCTACACAAAACTAGTGCAATCTCCTAAGGTTTGCTGATTTTTAGATTGTACATAAACTTCATGAACATACAATTGAACTAAGTTGCAGCCATGAAATAAAGAAGCCTAGGCTAACTTTGCACAATAGCTTGTCATCAACAGTGCCAAAAGTATGGGCTGAAAGTTCATCAAATACCATAACAACAAACACCATTATCACAGCCATTCAAGAAACTAACAACTAAATCTAACATGGAAGTTGAATCATGCATACATATTGAAAAAACTCAAAAGAAACACCCAAACTCATGCAATGCCTCTTACACCAATTCTCCAACCATTTACAAATGAGGAGCAAGCCCTTATTTATAGTTTTCCAAATCCCAAATGAATGGCTAGGATTTAATCACAATGTGTGGCTCAGATTCAATACAAGTTAGGGTTCTATCTACCCCCAATATTTCTCAATTTAAAATAGGGTATTTTTTCCTCTTCCCTATTTTTTCTTGTAGCCTATTTTTTCATCTAGTGACCCTAGCACTATAGCAGTTTTGTATTTTAGTGGTTGTCATCCCTGTTGTAGCTGAAACTATCAAAGTCTTCCTTCTTGTTGGTGCATCTATAGTATCCTGCAACCAATTAAGTGCATCCTTTTTGCAGATTGGTGTTTCTGAGAAGTAGATATGCTACTCCTAATCTGGATGGACAACTCCTAACAATCATGATTATTTAGAGGAAGATAGAACAGATCCCTCTCGCTCCTTGTTTGAAATCATTTCTCAACTTGGTATTACCTAACATAGATTCCTAAGTGGGCTTATTCAATTAGGTAGAACTCCCCTTGACATCAATATTTAGATAAGCGACTCCTTTTGTGGTCTTAATCACCTTTGAGTACAAAAAAATCTATGCCTTTAGCATGGTTCCATGAATCCTACACACAAGAGCTGTAGTAAGTGCTTTCATACGTAAATGAAGGAAAATGTTAGTCAAATCCTACAAACGCATTGTTAGATCCATCCATGCATCATTAAGAGATCATAATATTCATCATTGTTCCACATTTGGAGCTAATTTGGACCATAAACATAAATGTGGGTTTAGGGGTGCAGGTGTAGGAAGTTCAAAGGATATTTGGAGTCTCTACTGCTAAACAATGGAATTTAGAGCATGGCGACCCACAGGCGGAAATCCACACTGCGAGATCCACAGGTTCCTCAGATGTTAAGGGCTACGTGCGAAAGTTTGACCAATTTAGGAGAAGTGGGAGGGAGCTACTGGGCCGCCATCATATGTTTTCCATTAGGAATGACATTGGAGGGACGATGGTCCGCAGAGCCATAACTCTTAGCAGTTTTGAGTTTTTTCAAATTAAGCACATGGAAGATGCATTAGAAGGGTGCCTAGACCTATTCCTCAATGATTTGGCCCTTTTCAAAAAATGTGGAAATCTAGAATGGGGGAAGTCAAAGGGTCCATTTCCTTAAAAAAAACATTAAGCACATGGAAACCCACAGATGATGACAGAGGGATGATGACCCGCAAGGAAGTTCCTATAGACAGTGACAGAGGGATGGCAGCCCGCAAGAAAGTTCCCACAGATGGCGACATAGGGATGACGAACCGCAAAGGAATTCCCACTGATGGCGACAGAGGGATGGCGGCCCACAAGGAAGTTACCACAAATGACGATGGAGGGATAGCAGCCCACATAAACATTCCCACTGATGGCGACAGAGGGATGGTGACCTGCATAGAAATTCCCGCAACTTCACAAAACTTAGAAAATTTGAGATTTTTTAATTTTAGCATGTGGGAAAAGGGGTAGAAAGAGTGGAAAGACAATTTACTTAAGATTTGAATCATTTTGAAAAATGTAGAAATTTGGAATGCGAAAGCCAGAGGGTCTGCTACCCTTTTGTAACAACATTGCTCAAACGGACTTTCATGAGCAAACTTCTATAGTGAAATTTCCACAATGTCTTAACACATGGAAAATTTGATGCAAAACCCTTTAGGCATGTGAGGTTGTTCATTTTACGGGCCCTAGATGATGAAAACTCAAATTTTGAACTCATTTGGAAATGTGGAGATTTGGAAGGGGAAAGTCGGAGGGTCCATTGCCCTTTTGTAACGACAATCCACACAAGGAAACCCACACATAGTGACCTGCACATGGCGGCCCGCAAAGGAATTCCCGTGAATAGTGATAGAGGGATGACAACTCGCATAGAAATTCCCATGAACAACAATAGAGGGATGGCAACCTGTAATGAAATTTCTGCAACTTCCCGAAACTTAATGAAACCTTGGCAGTTCACTTAAGCATCACATAAACATCCCAAATCCATAGGAAACTTCTCCCCAAAGTCAAAAAATGAAGGGAAAAGCAAAGCAAGCGAGTAGGGACCAAGTTAGGAGGAGCAAGGAAAAAGCAAAAAAAAGGGGGTGGGACTTTGTTTCTCTCTCAGATTCAAATGCCTCAAGTAAAATGAATGGTAGGGAGTAGCATTTATAGGAAAATTTCCATTAATGGTGTGCATTGATTTCTTGGTATGGTGGACCGGGGTTAGGTGAGATGTGGAAACCCACACTCGTTTGGATGCTTGGTCAAGGCTTGGATGGAGAAACTAAGTGTAAATCCCTCCATATGGGTGGAATTCAAGGGTTGGCCACTGCTTAGCGATGAAACAAAAGTAGAAACCTGCATGAGGTGACCCGCAGTTGTGGGTCCACGAGGCCTAAGGGACGTAAAGGTAAAGGTAGATGCAAGATCTTCCATGCAGGTGAACATTAAATTCTGGCTATTGGTGAGAAAATAAATGACAACAGTGAACCACAAGAGGAAACCATCACATGTGGGCCTGCGAGGCTCGACAGACACCAGAGTGAAAAGCTAAAGGAAATCCATAAGGCCAAGCCTGCAAGGCAAAAGACAGTGAAATTTTGATGGGTGAATTTGGCCAAAGCAAATCTAATCATTTTAAGGAATGTGACTCACCTGGACTCTAGAATAGGGGCATGTAAAGTGAGGCAGCAACAAAAATGACCCATTAGGAGTAGGAACAAACTGTCGGTAGTGAAAAGAGGGGGTCCCTACCTTCGATGGGGCATGTGTGCAAAAGATGCACAAAAAATACATACATAGCTCAACCAAGCTTTAAAGAAATAGATATATATATGGTCCAAGAATCTCCTTTCAAATCTTGGTCACTAGCTGAGGAGGAGAAGCATCACTCAAGCACCTTTTTTCCAACCACAGACTCAAATGCAGTCCCTCGCACATCTATCATCTGATAGATGGCCCTAACCTTCAATGAAGAGATTGGTGAAGTAACCTCATAACTACAACCATTTTGAGTTTAGTGTCATACCCTACATAACTAGAACTTGTAGACTGTACAATCCTAAACTATCATGCATAAAAGGATCATGGTGAACTAACAGTGGAGCCAAAGGCAGCTACACTACTTTGGCCAAAGTATTCTCAATCAGTACTTTGAGTGACAGTCATCCTATTCACATACACTACCCTAGCTCAATTTGGTTTTAGGCCATTATAAACTATGCATAAGTAATCCTTTAATAGGTAGTCATTAGCCTCATAAATAACCTATTCCCTTTTCCTAAAATACAATGGTATCTCTACCAATTAAGCATAAGAAAAAGCATAAGTTACTCCCTTCAATGGATAACCTAATCCTAGGTATAACATATGAGCTTTCTAAGCCTACAAAATAACTTTGCATAGAATAACTTAACAAGCTATTCCCAATTCATCAATCCTAGTATGTAATACTATAGACGATAATCAATCACTCCTTAATATGGAGTAAGTACAAACACATATGGAAATCATATCAATAAGACTTTTCCTTTCCTATAAGAAAATAGATTATAACTCTATTTAAGAAAACAAATACAATTCCAATTTAAACACACAAGGTAATCAATCTTTCAGATAAAAGATAAAACATGAAGAGAATAGAATCTCATGCATGCTAATCGCTTATTCCAATTGTCTCATTGGATCTCAAGCTTGGCCCCCTCTTAAAATCAACTTAGAAACAAACCCCTCTCAATTTATCTCACTAAATTTTCCTCAAAATAACTCTCAACAAAATAAGATCTCTCAATAAAAATACAACAGAATGGAGCAGTGTAATGATGCATAAAAGAAGTGTCTCCAAATGAGGTGAGAATGCCACTTATTTATACCCAAAAATCAACATCTGCAGGCTACAAATAAGGCTTATGATATGACACTTCTCAGCCATATACCATCAACTCAAATTAATAGTAAAAAGGTAGCAAATTTCTATATCAATAGTCACTCAAATAGGACAACAGATCAATCCAATGCTCACCAACAACAGTTTGACTAGTTCATAAAGCACATGCTTCAATCGAGAAATCAACTTATAGGCTAAAAATACTTCTATAAGAAACACATAACTCATAATATGGTGCCAACTATTCATCACATTTCCTATTTACAAGATCGCTGTTTAAAATAGAGGAATAAGTTAAACTTTATCTGGCTATGTTTCACATAGTTGACTTGGTCCAAGCCAAAGCATTTGACACATCTTAATGCATCGACCTCCTATATTATAGAAATTTTTTATGTTTGACTTAGCACGTTACATCATATAGTGCGCAACACTTTATCATTGTGTTAAATAAACTATACACAACAGATTAATACTTATGTATTTCCATCGCCTATTATCAATAATGATAAATGGAGTTTAATACTTAGCATTGCACCATCACATGTAGCGCTACATTCACATTATATTGACCATGGAATATATTCTATAAATCGACCATAAGTATATATATAATATATATATAAATATATATATGTACATATATAACACCAATGTATAGCATTTAATGTTATATATGTATATATATATATTCAAATATATATTTATTTATTATGTCGAGAGGTATTCCTATAGTGGCATCACATGTTTGTAGATCCATGCAAAAAAAAAGAAATGGCAGTTACAAAGTCTAGAGGAATTCAAATGCATGGTGGAATTCAAACGCGCATATGCAAGTGGAAGAGGCTTCAGTTAGAAATGTAGAGGCGTTCTATAGTGAGAGCACAAGGAGCGTGTACATTTTTTGAAGCTACATTTAACTTGACGTGCATTATTGGTGGTTTTAATCTGCTTCACTTAATGAACAAGAATGGAATTGGAATGGAATCTGGACTATAACCGATGGTAGTGGAATCGACACAAATCACTCAATGCTTCAACAATGGAATTAATGCTAGCAGTTGCAACCGAGTAGTGGAGAGTGGTGTTGGTATGGTAGGGTAGTGGAGAGTGACGTTGACATGCAAATCATTTCAAATCATGTCAGGCGGGCTAAAACACATTTTATATAAATGAATCTATATTTTGAGCTCTAGATCTCTAGTATAATCTACTTTCGTTTCAAGAATTTTTATTTTCATCTCTTATTGTTTGAGAGAAATGTGTTAGAAGTATATAGCAAAAAGAGTAGAACCCTTTGGATGGCTATCAAAGAAATGGAGAGGTTTCTATGACTATAACTCGAGCTTTCAATTTTCTTTTCTTTGCTTTTAGTTATTTTTATTTTTTGCAAATGCTTTAATGGTTGTGTTTTTCTTTTCAAAGATGTGCTTGGTTTCCTGTGTTGTCAATCTGGTGTAGAAGATGACCGACATTAATATTTATTCACAATTTATCAAACTTCATTTGAGCCTCTACCATTCACAATTTCTAGTTTCATTTGTGCCTTGCATGGTTGTAGCATGATTTGGGTATGGTCTTTTTAGAGTAGAGATCAGATAAATTTATCAAATATAGGATTATTTTCATAGTTTCTTGATATAGAATAGACTTTGCAATTAAAAAATTTGGGGAAATATCTATAATAAAATTTAGCCTCTATGCCTAATAGTTATTACGAGTCGGGTGAAGGGAAAAGCAACAGTTACGAAAATGCTGCAGGCGAAGGTGGCAACTACAAAGAGAGCATGAATGGATATGGTAAAGGAACATATACACTACACAAAATGCTAGCAATGCGAGCTATGATGGCGGCTACGGCTCGGGCAAAAGGCGCAGTTCCAACAGTGGCGGTGGGTATTGACAAGGTGCCCAATATGGCGGTTACAACACCGAGTTCAACAATGCTAATACCTAATTTTTTGGTCTCAAGGTAAAGCTTTATATGTTTTTAATAGCTCGTCAATATAGTGTTAAGATTGTTATAATTTTCTTTCAATCATATGTTTCAATTAAAAAATCAATTTGTCTTATTTCTAGCCATAAGGATTAAGATACTAGAAATGATAGTTAGACAATGGCCAATTGCAGGTATATGGAGCTATATGATAATATTATAGCCACATATATTTGAGTTCTTTCAATGTTGCTTGGACACTATGCAATTGCACGTTTCTTTTATAAAGAAACGAATGGATAGATTAAAGCTTTTAATAAGATTTATAGGATTAAACAATTTTTGTTTGGTTTAATTTTTGTTTTGTAAACCTGGACATTCGCCATCATACCTAGATCTGACAGGAAATTAATTCCTTTATAATTTTATATATTTTTCCATTAATGTTGCTTAAAATATCTACTGTTTAAACTAGCATACACTATGAAAGAGAGCACATGCAAAATCATAGGTTCTTAACCTAACCACATAAAAGATGAATATCTTGAAGGATTTTAGAAGCATACTAATTATATTCAGTTCAAATAATTCATGGAATCTCATGTTTATTAGGTTATCTTTTATTAACAGTAACTCTTGCACTTGCCTAGCTACTTCTAGGTTCTGATCTGGTGTAAGCTTGTATGCTACTTTGTTTGGAAATGAAGCTCTAGGTATGAAGTCAATTTGATGACTAATGGCTCTCTTTGGAGGTAAAGTTGCAGGTGTACCATCACTGACAATGTCCTTGAACTGATCCAACAACTTTAGGACTGCTCCGGGTATGAGTGTCTTGTCAGCCTTGTCTTCTTCTTTAGGTTGTAACACAACCACATATCCTTCACCCCCTTGATGTAGGTTGCTAAGGAACTCCTTCCCACTACTCAACATGATACTTGGTGTCTTTGACTATCCCTCTTCTTCTTCTGATAGTGACTGCAACTTGAAAGTCTTTCCATCCTTCTTGAATGAGATGGTGTTCTCTTTCCCATCATATATGACACTTCTGTCATACTGCCATGGTCTACCCAATAGTAGATGGCATGCATCCATGGGTAAAACATCACAAACCAGCTTGTCTTTATATCCCCCAATGGAAAACTCCACCGTTACTTGCTCATTCACTAGAACACTCTGCCCTTTGTTTAGCCATGTGACCTTGTAGGGGTTAGTGTGGGGTACCTTCTCCAATTTCAGTTTCATTACTGCCTCTTCTGAGATGATATTGTCTGTTGAACCTGAATCCACTATGACTTTGCATACTTTACCAAGCATCTTACACCTTACTCTAAATAGGGCTCTCCTCTGTTTTGGTTCTTCCTTGACCGGTTGTCTGATCAAAACTCTACTGAACATCAGATTCTCTCCTACCTCAGATTCAATATGACTGACCTCAAATGACTTAGGACTCATGGTGTCCTCTTGTGCATAATCCACTCTCTTCTCATTGCTTTATGAAGATGTTTCCTCCGGGCACCTATAAGCAGGATGACCTACTTGACTACAATGGTAGCATCTCATGTTTGCAAAATATGAATTGCTCCTGCCTGCTCCTCTTCCTCTATTTGAACCTCCTTGAGGTCCTCTACCTCTGTTATATCCTCCTCTAGAAGATGTTTCTCCTCCATGCTCTATGAGTTTAGACTCTCCTTGGTTTCTTTGGTCATTGCCTCTACCTTGGTAGCCACCTCGCTGTCCTCTTTGATCTCTTTGATCCCTGCCTTTGCCTCTGCCCTTAGAAGCCTGGTCTTGCTTCCTCTTGCTTCTTTCCTCAATCTTTATGGCCAATTGATAGCATTGATGTACTATCTTGGGACTTAAAAGAGCCATCTCCTCTTGAATGTTCCACTTCAAGCCATTAAGATACCTAGCCACCTTGAGACTCTCATCCTCTATCACATTAGACCTCATGCAAAGTTTTTGAAACTCCTCTATGTAGGTATTCACATCTTGGTCTTTCTGCATTAGACTTTGTCTCTTCTTGTGTAACTGAATCTCATAGTCATCTGGCATGTATGCTTCTTTTACTTTGGCAACCATACCCTTCCAAGTAGAGATAGGCTGCTTGCCTTCCTTTTCCCTCTCTGTCTGAATGAACTTCCACCATGTCAAGGCAGAACCTCTTAGTCTTGACTTGGCCACCTTTACCTTCTGTGCCTCAATGACCCCATCACATTCAAAATGGTTTTCCATTCCCCCTATCCAGTCCATGACTAGATCAGCTTCCATTTTTCCACTAAATAGTGGTATGCCTTCAAGTGCTTTCCCACTCAAAGCCTTCAATGCCTTCAAGAAAGGCTCTTCTTTCATAACAGGGTCAAGTTTAGGGGTCTTGTCTTCCTCTGCAACCTCTTCTTCCTTTGGGATCCTTCCTTCAAATTGTGCACTCCTCACTGCTTGATCAAGTTGGGCTATTCTTTCCCTCAATAGTTTATTGTCTTCCTCCTACTCTTCAACCATCTTGGCCAACTCTACATTTGTCACCATGATGGAAGAATCACTAGACTCAACCTCAGACATACAAGATTCTTCCCAAATATTTTACTTGCTCTGATACCAATATGATAGGGTAGGGTTGGATGGAACACTCAATGTTCCATGCTCTGGGTCCTTGTTCTCAAGAACTCCCAGGTGACTCTCCCACCTTAACCTTTAGGTCCTATCTCAGGTATAGGTACCCCTGGTCCTACTGACCAACCCCACTATCACCATTCTTCATTCCACCAAGCCAATCTTGGTGCCTTGCCACTATCTCACCTTTAACCCTTACTCTTCCCTAAAGGCCAATTACCCTCAACATTCAGTTAGGTACTTGCAGGGGCATAAAAATGTAACAAAATGCTTCATAGCAACCTATTGGGGTTCTTTTTCAATCACTAGACTCCAATTCTCCATCGCTTCCACCAAACCCTCTCCTAGGGTTAGAAAAGGCTACAAGCCTAGAGCCCCAATTAGGCCTCCTAACCCGAGAAAAATGGAATTTACTCCAAAACCTTCCAAATGACCTAGGTTCTTTTCTTGGGGTTTGTGTTTCCCATGCCCACACCTTGAAGATTTTCAGGGTTAGGAGCCTGTACTATCCATACACTGCCTTTACTCAAAAATGGTCAAGAACTAGGGTTTATAAGCCTTTTCCAGGTTGCTTCCAAACTGTCAGAGTTTTCTCACACCAAAGGGTTGATGGAGCCTCCTCCTGACCAACAAGCCTTGCCAAGACTCTCAGCTAAATTCTCCAAAAGGAAATTTTCCAAAAGCTTATTACCCCTGCAAGTTATGTGCCTTGCACTCCTTGTCTTCCCTAGCCGGACTCTGCTTGGCTCACCTAGGGCAAGACATTGCTAGCAGCTCCTGCACACACACAATCCCTAGAACCTACCATATGTACAAGCATGGAGTCTAGGCACTATTCCCAAAGGGTCGTACAGTTTGTACGGTGGGAAAGTGCTCTAGCACTCCATTTCCTAAAACCTGACTAGTTCAGACCAGCAACAGGGTAAAATTAAACTATTTACAAAAGTGCCTGAAAATTGAACAAGGAAGCTAATTAATGTTACAAAAGGCTTGTATGCTAACAACACAACATCCTACAATCAAAACAATAGCAGTTTTAATTAATTAAATCTCTATTAAGATGCAAAAATCAGAAAATGTAGCACAGAACGCTGTCTTCCTTCACTTTCACAAACTTTCACTGTAACATCAATGCTTCCAACCCTATTCCATGGTCGAAGCACATCTTAAATAGACTCAAAAAAAGTTAAGCTCTTTTTGTCAAACCTATTGATGACCTAATGGTAAAAATTATAAAATCCACTGTGTTTTTCAACCTTTGGCAACTTTTGAAAACTCAGCAAGTTGAGCTTCTAAACTTATTCATCTCTTGACAACTTCTTTCCTAAAGATCAAAAACACCTCTAAGCTAACTACACAATGGTCAACATGACCTTTATGAAAAAAAAAAAAAATTACCCTTCTAGATTTCTTATTTACCTAATGAAACTGCCTATTGTTCCTTAGGGTTAGTTGCTCCTGCACCAGTTGATTTGAGAAAAAGTGCTCAAATCAAGCCTTTACCGTTTCAAACTAGGCATAAAATTTTGTATTTTTCTAGACTATAGCAGCCTTTGGCTTCAATTCTTCACACCTAAACCTTATCCCTTCAACCTAAAACTCATTTAATATGAAATAGCATGCATATAAGAGTAATCTCACAAAAAATTAGGAGATTCCACTGGGTAATCAAGGAGAAACATTAATTTCTTGCTTATTGGTTACCCTAAACAAGGGTTTCAACTGCTTTTAGTAAAAATCCAATATCTCACTCAAAACGAGGCCAAATTGCATGAAACAAAAACTAAATGGAAGGTTATTGACTCTTATAACATTTACAAACATTCAAACCTACATATGAGTCCATACAAATCTGTACAACCACAAAAATTAGAGAAATTCTAAAGAAATATGTAGAAAACTGTGATTTTATTCATCTAAATTCTTGCCTTCAATCACCTACACCTTCAAAATGATTTACAAGGAATTTATAAAGGAAATTCAACTATATTTTAACCTTCTAAATACTTTCTAATGCTTAGAACTAACGATGACCCTTCAACTTCTTAATGCAACTTTTACATAATTGTGTAATTTTGTCAATATTTGTTGACAACTTTACATCTTTTACATTTTTTTACATTTTACCACACAAAAAATAAAATTGAACCCTCCTAATGACCTTTAATGACCTATAAATATACAAGGTGACTATTTTAATCTAATTACAAAGTAAAGACATCAAATTTTCACAATTTTCCCAAAATAGGAACATGGTTTTGCAAAGGTGCTCCTGCACCATTTGGAGAGGCTACATGGCAATAACCTGCAAGCCACAATTTTTTTGTTAAAGGTTGGAATAACAGAATTTTAAAATTGGGAGGCACGAAATTTGATGTTAATGAGGTATTCATTGTGAATCTCACTAGTCTCTCAATTGAGGGTAAGAAGGTCTATAGAGATAAGAAGGAATCTAAGGTTGCTATGCAGATTTTCTTCAAAGGAGATGAAGAACAAGAGCTTAAGTCTGCCAAGAGTGGTGGGTACTAGAAAAGTTCTCTCAAATCCCTATGGGGTGATGTTGTAGAGGAATTGATGAGGTACATTACTCTTGAAGGTCAGTTTTCTACTGTGAATACCTATCATTTTTTTCTTTTGAATCATTTTCGTCACAAGAAGAAAATTTCCTTTCCATTTTATCTTTTGGTGTCTCTGGAGTCTGGTCTGAAGGATCACAAAAGGAACCCTAAGAATCATTTCTTGCATGTTGATCTTATTATGTTAATTTCAAATTATGCAAAAGCCTATGAGGTCCCTAAGCTACTTACTCCCAAGGGTAAGAAATAGAAGTCGGCCTTGGAGTATGAAAGGGAAAAAGAAGGTCTTGGAGGAGTCTAAAACAAAGGAGGATGAGGATTTTGTTCCAGATTCTCAGGCCTCTATGGAAGTAATTTTGTAACCTCCTACCTAAGTAAAACCTTGTAAATGGGTTTTGGTTCCTACCACGAAGGATTATGAGACCTGTAGTGAGGATGAGGGTGGTGAAAATCCCATTAAAACTAGGCCTCTTGCTCCTTCTACTATCTTGAAGGAGAGGATTGAAATTGCTGAAGATGTGTCTTCGTCATCCCCTATTTTGGGGACTAAGAGAAAGAAGGGTCTAAAGGAGGGCAGTAAAAATAAAAAGGTTTTTAGGTCTTCTAGCTTGGTGTAGGAAGTGCAAGTTGCATCTCCTTGAAAGTTGGTTGGTGGGCAGGAGGTTGTGGGTTCTTTGAGGGTGACCTTGGAGATGTAGAATAGAAGGAGATCGGTGGTTGAGGACATTGTGTCCTCTTTGTGTAAGATTCAAATGCTGATGGCTAGGGGTAAAGATAAAGAAATGTGTGTGAGCCAGGACAAGGTTAGTTCTTCCCAAGAGGGTGATGCTACGGAAAATGATGTTTTCAACTTTGATCAGGAAGATGTGCCCAATGTGTTGGATATGGCTAAGGAGGGCTCCATTTCTCTGTTTAAATTGTTTAAATGGGTATTTTATGAGCTCAACATGACTAATGTTAAGGTTAGGGGTGCAATGAGAAAAGTGGGAGATTCATCAATTCAGACCCAAGTTGATGAGCTGTATGATTGTCTGAAGACTGTTGTTGAAGAAATGTTGAAGATGAAGCAGACGATTGAACAAATAATCCTCACCCTGGAAGAAAAATGGAAAGGATTATTGTGAAATTGGATATGGGCATGGATGGAACTAATTATGTTGTGAGGCTTGATTCTAAGGGCCTTTCTACTTCTGAGAAGGCCAAGAAATGAATGGAGATTACTCCTGGGGAGGAAGTTGGTGTTGGTGAAAGGCATGTGGAGGAGGATGTTTTTGTTGACAAGGCTACTAGTTTGTAGAATGTTTTGATTAGTGAGGTAAATGTGGTTGGGCCCAGTGCTAGAGCTCATAATAAAACCAAGATGTAGGTGGGGGCCCCTGCTAAAGATGTGTTTGAAGTCTTGGATGATCATCTGAAGGCCGTGGAGAGAGACATGGAAGCTGCAAACATTTTTAAGAATATGCAATTCTATTTTTTTTGTCCTACCTTTTTGGCTATCCTCGAGTTGTTGGTTTGTTGTGTTTTGGCTGATTGATTGCCCTGTTTAGTTTTCTTTCACGTCAGTTGCTCTTTTTTGTAAAGGGTTTTGGGACCCCTTCAAAACTTGTTTACCTCTAATCAAAAACAATTTGCACAAAGACATATTTTAGTAGAAAAGTAGATACAACTTGAGTTTGGGAAAGACACATACTTAAAAGAGAAATTCAGAAAAAATATGGGGATTACAATATTATTTTGAAGATTTTTAATGGAAAAATTAAGAAATCACGTAAATAAGAAAGTAATTTTATAGATGAATTATTTAAATTTTAATAGGAAGTGTAAAAATTATGGAATTTTTTATAGTTAAGTGCTTTTATAGATTTTATATTTATATGTAAGACTAAAATCTAATATTGAAATTTTATGAAGTTGGTGGTCCTATAATTTTTTTAACCATCTCAAACATATATAGATTGAAAATACAACTTGTAAATAGGAGCTATTATTTTAAGGATAAGATTTCAATTTATTTTAGCTCAATCTATTAGAAATAGAACTAAAAATAAGCCCCTCTCTTTTAGAATAAGATTTCACTTTCTTATATAAAAAACATTTTCTTCAAATTTATCAGACCTCTCAATCCATAAAAATAATCTTGAAACTTATGTAAGATTGCTTCCTAATTTTGAAATAATCATGTGAAGTGTTGAAAAGATATATTTAATGACAAGTAATTAAAAAATTATGCATGTTTCTATTGGTTTAGATAGCTTAACCATATTTATTTAAATGATTAAAAATAATTAATTTTAATGTTCAACTCATTATATAAATTAGACAAGGTTTTAAGATTATCTCTTTGTATTTAAAATATCCATGTTAATTTTATTTATTTATATTCATGATGGATTGATTATTATTTAGTTTAGTGATGATATAGTTTTGAAATACACTTGAGTCTTTAACAATTTTAATGAAATAGAATATTTTTATATAAATATTTAGAGTAAATAAATATAATTTATCCTATATTTTTAAGGTATTTAGAGAAATTTTGAAATAAAAAATAGTAATTATATATTTCAATGTTGAAAAAGGATAGATAGATTTGAATGTGACATATATGACTACCAATTTATATTAAGATTTATATTTAGGATGATTTAATCAATGTGACTATGCTCTTTAACTTCTAAACTTATTTATGGATCTAATTCATTTTTTTACACATAATTATATTATTTATTCTTCCAAACTCATCTTCTAATTCATTAACATTTTTAAAAATAAAAATCAATAATTGATAGTAATTTTAAATAGATTTGGGAGCTTCATAAATGATGATCTTATCCATACGAGAATTTCATAGACTAAAAACATCAATTTCTAATGCAAGTGGAAGACATGATGAAATAACAAAAGTGATTGAAAAAAAACTCGATGCAAATAGATTGCAATGTAACAATTATTAAAATCAACTAATACAAGAAACTATTTTAACTAGCATATATCTAACCATAATCGTAAACCTAACTCTAACACTAATAGGGGTTAAGGTTCAATTAGGGTTAGAGTTAGATTTAAGGATCAATTAGGATTAAGGTAAGAGTTTAATTAGGGGTACTATAAGGGTTTAATTAGGCTTAGGGTTTAACTAAGGTAAGATTTGAATAAGCATTCAATTAGGGCTACAGTTCAATTAGAGCTATAGTTGGGATTAGAGTTCAATCAGTGTTATAATTAGGCTTAGAATTAGGGTTTAAAAATATTATGGTTTGAGTTTAATTAGGATTCAATTAGGGTTCAATTGGGGTTAGGGTTAGAGCTAGGGTTCTTTTACGCTTAAGTTTAGTGTTTAATTAGGGTTGCAAGATAAATCTTTGGGTTAGTTTTATGGTTAGGGTTAAATTAGAATTAGGTTTTAATTAGTTTTAAATACCATTAGGGTTAGGGTTAAGGTTCACTTAGGATTGGGGTTAGGATTAAGTTTAAGGTTCAACCTAGTTAAGGTTAATATTTAATTATGGTTATGATTACAATTAGGGTTCAATTGTGGCTAGGTTTCTACGAAAAATCTTTGGATAAGGATCAGGGTTAGGGTTTAAATAAGTTATGATTCAATTTGTGTTATTCAATTAGAGTTTCAAGTTTGGGTTAGAGTTTAATTAGGGTTAGCATTAAATTTTTATTAGGTTTAGCATTTAATAAAGTTGATGGTTAAGGTTCATTTGGGTTAACATTTAGCAAGGGCTATGATTAAAGTAGGATTAGGGCTCAATCAACATTACAATTAGGGTTAGGATTGGGGTTCGTTTATGGTTATTAAAATGGTTAGGGTGAAATTAGGGTTATAGGATAAAATCTTGGGCTAGAGTTAGTGTTTTAGGATAAAACTTGGGGTTATAGTTAGGGTTCAATTAGGGTTAGGTTTAGTGTTAAGGTGAGGTTAGGGTTAGGGTTTAATTAGGGTTGAGGTTAGGTTAAACAAGAGTTAGGGTTAAGGTTCATGTAATTTTCAATTAAGATTCAGTTAGGGTTAATTTCAATAAGGGTTAGGGTTATGGTTAATCATTGGGGTTAGGGTTAGGATTAATATTTACAATTAGCCTTAAAATTTTAGAATAATGCTAGGGGTTAGGTTTTTTGGTTTAATTAGGGTTAGGTTTCCAATTAAGGTTAGGATTGAATTAGTATTGGTGTTAGGTTCAACTAGAGTTAGGTTTATGGTCAAGGTTCATTTATGATTAGGGTTTCAATTATGGTTAGGTTTAGGTTTAATGTTAGGCTTAGAGTTTTGATTTAATTAGGGTTAAGATTATTAAATATAACCCTAATTATAATCATAATAGTAACCTTAGAGTTAACCCTAACATAAATGTTGATTCTAATGCAAACTGTAACCTTCATCCTAACTCTAACTCTAATGATAATTGTGACCCCAAACTTTATTTTGAGAACCCTAATTATAATGACATTACTAGCCCTAACCCTAATTTTAACCCCAACCCCAACCCTAACTCTAATTTTGTTTCTAACCCTAACCCTGACTATAAAATAGTTATAATCCTAACCCTAACCATAACTCCAACCCTAACCCTAACCCTAACCTGGAACCTCATGCTAACCCCAATACTAATTTTATTTATGTCCCTAATCCTAACCCTACCTACAATCCTAATTCTATGTCTAACCCTAACCCTAACCCTAACCACGATCCTATATCTAACCCTAACCCTAATCCTAACTCTAAAACCAACCCTAATCTTACTTCTATCTCTAACCCTAATCCTAATTATACTGCTTACCCAAACCCTGAACCTAATCATAATCCTGACCCTATCTCTAACCCTAACCCTAATCCTAACTCTAACCCCAACCCTAATTCTAATTTTAACTCTAATCCTAATTCTATATGTAACCCTAATCTTAAGCCTATCTCTATCATAATCCTAATACAAACCCCAACCCTAATCCTAATCCTAATCCCAATTCTATCTCTAACCCTAATCTTAAGCCTATCTCTAACCTAATCCTATCTAATTTAAAGTGTAATCCTATGTATAATATGAACAAGAATATTTTTTTCATTATTATAAATATTTGTACTTTATGTTCAATTTTAAGTTATCATTACTTAATGCATCACCTTTTTGTTGTTCAAAAGTTGATATAATAATTGAGATTTAAGGAATAACTTATTTTCTAATATCTAGATATTTACTTTTTTGTATAACATTCTAACAAAAACAATAAATGTAACACTAAAACTATATGTATTTGTATTCCTAACTCTAATTTGAATTGTAATCCTAACTATAATATTAACTGTAATATTAACTATAAGTCAAATTGTAATTGTAACCCTAATTTTAATCCAAATTATAAACCTAATTCTATCCTTAATCCTAACCCTAATCGTAATTGTGATGATAAACCCAACCCAAATTTATATACTATTTGTAGCCCTAACCATAACCCTGATTCATATTATATCTCTTACCCTAACCCTAACCCTAATCCTAATTTTGTATCCAACCCTAATCCTAATTTTACCTCTAATACTAACCCTAACCCTATTTCTAATAATTAAATTATTCCCAACCGAACATTAACCCCAACCTTAACCCTAATTCTATCTCTAACTCTAACTTGACTTTAACCATACCCTTCATCCTTATTCTATGTCTAAGCCTAACCCTAATAATAACTCCAACCCTAATACTAGTTTTATCTCTAAACCTGACCCTAACCCTATTGCCAATAATAACATTATTTTGAACCTAATGTTAACACCAAACTTAACTCTAATTCTATCTCTAACCCTAACCTAACTTTTAACCATACCAATCTTCATCCTTATTTTATGTCTAAGCCTAACCCTAATAATAACTCCAACCCTAATATCAATTTTATCTCTAATCCTAACCCAAACCCTATTCCCAATAATAAAATTATTCCCAACCTAACGTTAACCCCAACCTTAACCCTAATTTTATCTCTAACCCTAACCCGAATTTAAGTGTACCCTTCATCCTTATTTTATTTCTAACGCTAACCCTAACCCTAATTGTGATGATAACCCCAATCCAAATTCTAATTCTATCTCTAATTGTAATCGTAACTTTAACCCCAAAAATTATCCTAAACTTAACCCAAAACCTAACCCTAATAATAACTCCAACCCTAATACCAATTTTATCTCTAAACCTAACCCTAACCCTATTCTTAATAATAAAATTATTCCCAACCTTAACCCTCATTTTTTTTCTAACCTTAACCTTAACCCTAACCCTAACCTTGAACCTAACCTTAAAGCTAATACTAAGCCTAAAACTAACAATAATTATTTTGTCATCCATGTCCCGCTGCAAATGTTACTAGCATATATATATATATATATTGTTTTAATAATATGTATAAATACACCGAGAGATATCCTTCTTGAGCCGCCTATGCACTTCTATGTGATAGATTGATTTAAAAATAGGCACCTTGAGAAGGATATCTCTCGACGTATTTATATATATTATTAAAATAATATATATATGCTAGTATATATTCTTTGGCAAATATTTTTTTCTAAATATTTCACTTGATATTCAATTATGCATGAGATCAAGTTAATATTTCATATATTTTTTGTATATATATCTATATTCATGTATACATACAAATACATATATCAAAATACTCATATGGACATACCCATTTTTCAACACATACACATATATCGGTATTTGTATATATATGTATCTATGCATATATCTCATATATATACATTTGATTATACAATTAATCACATAGACAAATCCTATCTTATCGATAGGTATATATAGGTGATGTATATATATATATATATACATACATACATACATGTCTCATTGTCCTCTTGATATCATCATGCCCATGAGTAACTCATCCATGAGAGTGCATAGGTACGTCTACCTACGTACTCTCATTTGTGTATTATCTCACATGTATGGGTTATTGTCGGTATGCACATATATACATTTATATACATTCTATGTATATATATATCTCATCAATCAAGTATAGTAATACGAAGAAGTACTCACATGTACCAAGCACTAAACACAATCCAAGAACACTCTTAATAGAAATCAAGATCCTTCATAATGTAAACACATAATACTAAAGGATGACTTACCAATTCCCAAAAATATGACTTGACTCAATCATTCTATAAGTGAGTGTGTGTAAGCTCAATTAGGTTTCGTTACAGGTTACCCAACCAAGTTCTTCTCCTGGGTGATACTTCCCCTCGCTTCCAAAGGATTGAATCTAAATCTGCATCCAACTTAACACATTTTCATAGCAGTTAGTCATTCATCAAAACCAACATTTTCATTATACATTTCATAGTTAGAATTTTGAATTCAATAACCATTCATTCTAGATATCCATAACATCAAATGAAATAAGCATTCATTCATAATTTTCTAATGATTTAGATAAAAAAGTGCAACCATATATATATTTCCAATCAAAATTCCAAATACATTCATATATACAATAATTTACCCTAACATAGTAATAGTAAATAGGTAAACACACAATGGGGTGTAACACACATTGCTCTTTAAAAATGGAGTTTACAATTAAAAAATAGTTATCGAAGATGGAAAAAGAAATGTAATTTGAGTCCATTTTTTTTAAATATATATTTAGAATCTACAGATAAAATTTCATAAATCACTATTTTGCATCATCTTCAAATTTCTTATGGTTTAGTAGCTATAGGTGTCTGAAAGTGAAGATTTAGTTCAAAATATTCATTTTACTATCAAGTTTGGCCAAAAAGTGTAACCGACTATTGTGGGATCACCCCCCAACTTTTGTTAAACCAAGTGATGTAGCGGCCTTGTTTGATTGTATGCAAGTGAAAAAGTTGAATATTACATTTCCTCAACATGAATTTCCCTCACTTGAGATTCAAAATAAACACGAAGTCTTAATGATAATTGTGGTCATTAACAAAACTGGAGTTAAGTATACCCTTATAGACAATGGGTCAAGTATTAATGTTTGTAGCATTGACCTTATATAAAAAATTAGTGTGGACAAGAATCTTATAGAGCCTAATGATGTTAATATTTGTGGTTTTGATTATGAACTAGTAAGCAATCATTATGAGTGATCACAATAGCCATTAAGGTAGGGGCCATGGTTTTTCCTACTCCTGTCCATATCATGTCGGGACCTCTTTCATACAATATTCTCCTAGGTAGACCATGGATTCATGCCATGGAAGGAATCCCATCTACTATTCATCATTAGATGAAGTATGAATATAATAACAAGATATATATGGTTAAAGTGGATAAACAAAGCTATAATTCACAAGCTGAAGCCAAACATAGTACTTCCAACTCTCTTAATACTTTGATCCCAACTTCAAAGGTAGAACCTATACATGACAATAATCCTGATTGTCTTTCATCTATAACAAAAATCTTAGATGATGATTGGGGTTCATTAGATTTTACACCCTCCTTTATGGGAGAGTACAAAATATCATAGTCTAAACCTAAAGAGTCTTGTGTTTTATCTTTCTTTACATCAATAGATTCAAAGATATCACCCCATGATGGTGATGAGTGCTTTTTAACTTCCATCCCTCCTTAAAAAGGATTTGTGTGCTTGAGAAAAAACCAATTCTTCGTAAGAACATGTAGATACAATTTCTTTATTTGATTTGGAAGAATGTTATGGGCTTGGATACAAAATTATTACTAAAAATGGACATAATGCAAACATGGAATAAAATGATAAGGACCAAGTGAAGTCTATACCATAACCTTTGTCCCCATCTTCATCTAATGCTTTATCTATAGTATTTATGAAATCTTGTGGTAAGCATGCAAGATTATATTCACAAGAGAAAGAAATGCATTATACCATTGAGAAAGAGTGTATTTTGTTGAGGATTCTCAAATTCCACTTGATTACTCTTCCTCTAAAAACACGAAAGAAATCGTATAACTCATTTTGAGCATATCATTGAGTGCATGGTCATTCTACCAATAAATGTCAAGCCTTGAGTAATAAAATACAACTTAATGATTGTGGTGTTCTCCCATGTGTTGATGCACATAATAACTCTAAACAATAATGATCTTTATTTTATGGTGTTTCTCCTCACAATGTGGCATTTGTAGCTTTGTGTGTTTTCTCATTGTCATTCATGGTGGTACAATCCTAAGTGCAACCATATTTTCCATGGCAGCAACATGATAGTCTCTTGCATGGTTTTCCTTGTCTCTACACTTGGGGGGAAAGGATAATTAGTTTTGAAGATGTTCATTTTTTTCTCCTTAAAATACCAACATAGCAAGTGTGTTGACATTTTAAGGGGCTTTGGAGCTACCCTTCTATGGAACTAGTTAGATTCGTCTAGCATGACTAAAATGCTTGGTGAAAGGGTTTTCTCATCATCAGGCATATATTACCCCTATCCATTTTGTCTTGTGATATTTGGCTTATTGATATACCCCCTTTGGTGGTGGTGTTGTTTGTAACGCTCCCTAAGGCATGGTTATCGATTTGTCCCCTGTGATGTTAACCATTTTCTCGTCCCCTTTGACGTTAAATTTTATGCATCCCTTGAGGTGAGTTTTGTTCTTCCCCTTGAATGATAAAATTTTATGCAACCCTAAGGTGAGTTTTGGTTAAGTCCCTTGGGCGTTAAATTTTATGCACTCCCTAAAGAGGGAATTGCAAGATAGTGCATGAACGTAGCATAACACAACTTGTTGGTTCATGAACTTGGGCACCTTTTTCAACATGCTCACCTAGCATAACACAACTTGCTTGCCAATGGAGCTGTATTCCATGAGTTTCTTAGCATAACACAACTTTCTATCCTTGTGGAACCCATCATATTGCATGGACACTTAGCATAACATATCCTGCTATAAAGTGGATCCATGTGGCTCATGAAGTGATTTAACATCCTTGTGAGAGCATCATTTTATTTAGATAGCACATTCAATGGATGACACTTGGTATTTGAGACAAATTTAAGACTAAGGTCTATTTTCCTTACCAACTCAAATCCTCTTAATACAAACCTTGTGTTTGTGTTTTTTTTTTTAATTTGTTTTCTTATGTTTGTATCATGTTGCATTAGGCTTATGCTATTTTTGTTGCTGCAGTATTTTGATTAAATAGCGCAAAACTGACATCATTCCCCGAATACATAGAACTGGAAGAATGACACAAAGAGAGAAAAAACAAAAAAAAATAAAGTCTATTTTGGGTCAACATGGAAGAAACATTGCAGCCTCAACACTTTGCATCATCCCCAAAAGGAAAACACAAGTGAAAATAAAATGAAAGAAAAATATTTTGGGTCAACATTAAGGAGACATTTCGATCACAATGCCTTGCATCATCCCCAAAAGGAAAAAAAACAAGAAAAAGATAAAGGAAAAAGGAAAAGGGACCATTTGGGCCAACATGGAAGAGACATAGGGCATCTCAACATTTTGCATCATCCCCAAAAGGAAAACACAAAACAAAAGTGAGGGTATGTGCAGGATCATCATGGAAAAAATAGGCCCTTGAGTGGCAAAAAAATCAGAAAAATCATAGTTAGGAAACTTGACGTAAAAATTTGAATAAGTCATCTATATTATTTCAAAAATATGTAAGAATAGAATCTATAGAAAATTGAATGTAGTTTCTAAACTACTAGGTTTTTTTAAAAATTAAAAAAATCAATTTGGTGAAAATTTGAAATTTCAATGCAATAGTACTTAAATTTTAGGGAAAATAAGAAGTAGGTGTCTATCCGAACCCTAACCACAATAAAATGATAATATTTTTATATAATATTTTATATATAAGTAGATGACTCATGTCCGATGTGATGCATATTTTTTGTAATTTTTTCCAAGTAAACAATTAATTATGAATTTTTATTACAACTTTTAAAAAATATAAAAACTCGTATGTCCGACCACCTTAACTTGGTCAAAACTTCATGAAATTGAATTTTTTTTTTAATCCTATAGTATGTGAAGCATAGAATGTGACGCATGTTTTGGATTCAAAAAATGTGATACCGTTTGAAAGCTATAGATGTTTTTCAATCAACCTATCAATCAAGACTTTAGTCGTAATTTGAATAGAAAATGAATAATAATTACTTATTAAATTCAAAGTAAATAATAATTTATATTGGTGGAAAATTGAGAATCTTATTTAAAAACCCTTTTCGTTTCATCAATTTTGGGTAAAAAAAATTCGTCAGCCACATACCCATCATATTGCCACTTTTTGGCCCATCATGATCCTGCACATACCTATGAAAAAGAAAAGATAAAGTACACCATTTAGAAGAATAGAGGGACAAATAGAAGAAGTGTACACACATTACAGGGCAACATGATGCGCACATGTAATCAAACCAAAGAAAAAGGAAAATGTAAAAAGGCTAGTAAGGTGAATGCAAGTCAACCATCTAACAAGTCATTCGTCTCCCAATCATGTTCAGTATATTGCGAGGGTGGTTGACTATCCAAAGGGAGAATCCAAAGTGCCAAACTAGGGGAAGTTCCATGTTCTTCACTTTGTAGAGAAAATTTATCATTTAATCTCATGGTAGATGAAAATCAAAAGTTTAGATCGTTATGCACTTCTTCATCTATTTTAGTGATTTCCTCATCGTTGTCATCATCTATATTAATCACGACGGGAGGATGAAGAGTAATTTCCAAGGAAGGGTGTATTAGGAGTTGTGGTTGTTGAATCAAATCATTTTTTTGGGATTGTTGTATCGTACTATCTTGTGGCGGGTCAAGAGGAGGAGGGTGATAAGGTATTGTTTCTTTCAAAGGCGGAGGTTGATTTTCTTTATTGTTTTCGGTTTTCATTTGATGAGCAAGGAGACTTCAACGATGCCTACGCTCCCTAGCACCGTGGTTTATTTTAATTTTATTTTGGATTTATTGAGGTGTAAGAGTAGGTTGATTCACCATAGGCTCCTTTTCTTCCAGACGTGGAAAAATGGAAGAAACTGAAGAAGATGGGTCAATCACTTTCTCTTTAGCTTTATACACTTGTTTAATGAGAGGAGGCATGATGGGATTGGTTTCATTATCTCTTGGGTGTTCAAATAAGGAAGGGTAAGTGTCTATGGTTGGTTGCTCATGGGGTTGGATTGTTTGTTCAGTTTCAGACTTAGGTTGAAGCAATGACTTATCAAGGTTAGGAGTAGCGGAAGTGGATGGGGACATCGAGCAAAGAGACAATTTAGTTATTTGTTTGGATTTGAACTTCTGATAGGCTATGAAAAAAAATTATTTTCAAGGGGTGATAGGTTCCATAGGTTCAGGCCAAAAAGCTTCTAAGGAGAAATTTCCTTTAGAAGAAAATGGATTAAAGCCACTACGGTGTATGGTAAATATCTCATTTCCATGTGGAAACTTCAAACATTTATGAAGAATTAAAGGGACAAATTTCATTGAGTGAAGCCAAGGATGACCTAGCCGCAGAAAAAATTGATCAATCCGATTTTGGAATAATAGAAAATGTTACATCCAAAGTTTTGGGTCCTACTTGTAATGGGAGTACGATCGATCCGATCATAGGGCATGAAAAACCAATATGTGTTTTGATCCATGTTGTTGGTTTATCATAATCATCTTGATAGAGATCATGTAATACTAAAAATTCTTCTGTGATCACATTCTCACCATAGGTGAGATCTATTAATATCCCATTGGTGGGCTTATCATAGATGCGGTCGGCTATGTAAAGAGGACCACTAGGAATATTTTTAAGTATATCATGAGAATAAAAAGTAATATCAAGAGGTTTGTTGGTTGGGCCCTTATGAGGGACAATGTCTATCATACCCACAAGTTCATCCATAGGATTAACTTGGGTAACATTTGGAGTAATATCAGGTTGCTCATTATTTGTATCAATATTCATCACATGGGTGGTTGAAGGTTCATTTGCTTTGAAAAATAAAACATTGTGTTTATGCATGGGGTTGGTAAAGATTTGTAAATTTTATTAGGGGTGCAACAGACTTATTGCCTTGATCATTGACACCCGCAATGGACAAACAACCAGAATCAATGAGTTCTTACACTAAGTGTTTGAGATGCTTACATTGTTCGGTGTCATGTCCATTTTGGCAATGAAAATGACAATAAGCATTTGGTTTAAAGGTGGGTGGTAGAGTTTTGGTGGTATCAAGTGGTTTAACAATAGGAAAAGTGATCATCTATTACTGGAGAAATTGATTCATTGTGTTGTGGAGGGTATAGGGTAAGGGGGTAAATTGTCTCTTCGAGTATCCATAGGTAAAGGGCACTACTACTTTAACAAATACCACTTGAATTAGAACAGGTTGATTTGGTTGTGGAGAAGGGGAATTGAACTGTAAGAAGCCTCGATTTGGTTTTCTAAAGTTTTGTGCATTGTTTGGGTTGTTTTGTTTAGACTTCTCAGCTCGGTTAGAAGTGGACTTTGAATCATGACTAGTAACTGAGTTGTGATAGTCACAAAGGGTTGTGCATAAATGCATGAATGAATGAAATTTCATCATAGTCAATTTATCCAAAAGGTGAGTGTGCAATTTTTTGATAAACATCTTTTGGAGATGTGAATCAGGAATCTTGACATCAATTTGAGCATACAATCACTGATAATGTTAAATGAAATCAATTAATTTTTCATCCACATTTTGTTTACATCTCATTAAATCAGCCTTTGTCTTTTTGGGAGTCATATGGACTTGTAAATGACTTATAAAAGAATCCACAAGTTCATTAAATGATTGGATGGAATGATTGGGTAAATTTGAAAACCACTCCAATGCAGTATCCTTTAAGGTCCTAGGAAATTTTTTGGCTAATAATTTATCCTCAAGGACTAAATGACTACACAATGTTGTATAGGCATTAACATGATTAGTAGGGTCTCCTTTACCTCTGTACTTCTCAAAACTAGGCATCTCAATTCCTTGTGGCATTTGTGTATGTAATATTTCTAAGGATAATGGGTTACTATAGACATGATATGTGGGTGGAGCATTTTGACTTTGGCTAATGGTGGAGATTTGTTGTTTCTTGGAGGAAACGGTGTAAGTGGTATGAGGTGGAAGGGAAAATGGTGATGGAGTGTATGTAAGGTTAGGAGAAGTGAAAGGAACACTAAGAGGGGTGAAGGTGGAAGAGGGAACATTTGATGCCACAAAAGAACTAGGAATGCTAGTTGGAATAGTGAAAGAAAGAGTCACATGACTAACCTGTTGTGTGGTTGTTGTAACTTGAGGAGTGGTATAGGTGAGTATGGATGCTATGGTTGAAGGGGGAGGAATGTGAGATCCTCCTTGGCTCACAACAATGTTTTTTGATTGGGATGTGGAAGGGACATGTTTATTGAATATATCAGCTATTCTTTTCATAACTTGTAAGCCATCATCACTTTCAATCAAGTGATGAAGGTTTTCTATTGTAGGTATGGCAGTGGTGGAAATGTTTTCAAGGAATAAATCTTGTTGTAAGTGTGCAAAATCCTCATGAATAATAATGACTCTATCTTACGGAATGGAACTAGTTTGTGTGTCAACATGCATGGGATGTGAAGGTAAAGGTGTATTAGTGGTAGTATCCATGCATAATGCACCATTTTCCATACTAGGAGTATGAGCTCTTGAGATCCCAAGGTCCACAACAAAAGTGTTATTGTGGGAAGCCATGAGTCTAGAACTTTGTCTCACTAAAGTATTATCAATAGGGCACCAAACACTAATACAAGTACCACAAAATATGGGGTGAATGAAAATGTAAACTAGGGATAATAAAATTTTAATGATAGAAATTCTATAAACTGAAACAAGAAGAAAATAACATGAAATAGAAATGCAGGAAATGCTATAAAAATGCCAGAAATTTCAGTGCAGAAAATGCAACTGGACTGATTCGCCCAGGGTGGCAAATGACTCCAAGAATGGATTTTTCTATATTTTTTCAAAAAAGTTAAAATGATTTCAATGCTTTTTAGATTCAGAATGAGAATACAAATGCAATTTTTTTAGTTTTTTAATGATTTGATATGGAAAAATGAAGTCTATATGAGTCTTTCGCTAATGCAATTTGAGAAACCCTAGGATGCAAAAACAAAACAAAACCTAAGTGAATGATGATGCAAAGGATACCTAGGATGCAAGATGTAATTGAAATCAAAAATATAATGTGTTCAATATGCAGGTTCACCAAAATGAACCATCAATTTTGTGGTTCTATGGACTTCTCTTACAGTCTTAGGATCTTTCACCTAAAAGGAGAGAGATAGAACCCTAAAATTGAAGGTGGTTGACTCAAATAAAGGAATGTATGATGTGATTAAGGCTAAATGAAATGCTCTAAGTGCAACTAAGTTATGAAATTGACTGATTATTAATGCAAAACTAATGAAATGTGTAATGTTTGAAAACACGGTGAGGTATGCAAGAATGAACTAAAACATGAACAAACATAAACAAAATTGAAAGAGGTTGAACAAAGTGCACCTGGGAAATGAATGTTAAATCTGGAAGGCTCTGAAAACTTTCAAAAATCAATGTAAATCACTAGTGGGACTCATTCGCCACTGATGGCGAATCAGTCTTGCTACTGACAAAAACACTTGAAACTACTTTCTGACTGTCGGGAACTAGAATTTAAAAAAATTAACTTTTTATCCCTAAGGTGGGACTCATTCGCCACTAATGGAAAATCAATCCTCCTCCAAAATTCTATGAAATCAAAGGTCAATTCTATAACTCCATATCTACACTTATCTTCTTGTCGGGTAATCGACAAAGTCAAATCTGTAGAAAATGAACTGTAGGTTGTCTCCAAGCTTGAAATAGGGTTTAGTTGACTTGAAACACTTTGTTGACTTCTTGACTACCTTTCAACACTTGTTTTCTTGACAAATATGCATACAAAAGTCTACAAGCACATGCAAAAGGGGGAAAATGGTTAAGGGTTAGAGTATAGGGATTTGCCTTGGTCAAATCTCACTTTGGTAATCAAACCCTTAATAAAGAAATGAAATGAAATGAACAAGGAATGATGAATAAACAACATGAAAAAGTCCTAAACTCACCACAACCTTGTTGAAGAAGTTTGAAGATATGTCAATGGCTACTCCAAGATGCTTGAATGATGCTTTGATGGATTGAATGCAAGAATGATAATTGATGTTGACTGAGTGAATGCAAATGAACGGGGGTTAAAATGAGAAGAAAAACACTTATTTATGCACATTTATGCCCTAATAACCCAATAATACCTCATCACAGGCCAACATAAGGTCTTTTTGAATAAAAACCAGAAAGAAATTTTGAATTATTTTAAATTTGGAGCCAAGAGGGACTCATTTGCCACCCATGGTGAATGGGTCCCACCTTGGGCTTGTAAGTGGGTGTCAATAATTAAGTCACATTTAATGTTGTTTGTTAGGTTTACATTCAAAAATACACTTAATTAAGTCTTCTGAGTGCATCAAGGGGTCAAATAAAGTATAAGAATGGTGTAAATAGTGAAATCAAGCCTAGAAAAGTGTGAAATCTTGTTACAAGACTTTACAACACTTTAAAATAGGACTTGATAAGTGATGAAAAGGTGATTTTTAGGTGAATTGTAATGAGAAGATTCTAGAAGTGTAGAAATTTGTTACAACACCTTCACCAGACGTCATAATTTGAATGTTTAGGGACCTAATGTGAATTTTGAAGTTACATTGCAATATTAAATCAAAGCAAAATGAACTAAGAATCATGAGAGAAAGACCTAAAAGACAATGAAAATTTCAATGATCCATTTTTCTATGGTACATTTAGCCCCCACTTTAGTGAGAGGATGAACTTTCTTCAAATTCACACTAAAGTAGAAATGCATATCGAGAGGGATCCAAATGCATTTATGCTAGCAAGATGGAATAACAACGATCAAGAGGGATGATCAATCCCCCAGGATGAAGATCCCATGAAAAACTAAACATAAGAACAAAGGAACACATGATTGTGAAAGAGAAAGAGAGAAAGAAGAGAAAAGGAAAAATTAGATCAAGCTTTGATCATTTGTTAAGCTAGTTGTGAATCAGATCTAGGTTGTTTTTCCAAAAAAGAAAATGCATAGTCACTCTGGGGTGACATAACTCATGGTGGTCTGTCAGGTGGAAAGACCCAAAAGGTGAAATACATATGCTAGTTGGTATGCACGGACAAGCACATAGGTGGCTATGGGGAAATTCGTGTCAGGGAATAGGCTTCTTGCTCAACCATATCAAAGTTATACCTCCTGATAACTTTAATAAGGTGCCACAAAGGAAAATTTTGATTTGTAGTTCATGAGACAAGCAAAGCTTCGTATGCTTAGAACTCATGAACAAAGAGGAAGGTACCAGAGGAATGCAAGTTATGCTATGCAAGGTCACCATATGAATGTAAAATGTAAAATTTAAAAGAAATGTTCAAATGAGTCTTGTTAAGTTCATGTGAGGTCTATCACTTAGGGAACATGGTGTCTAACGTCTCCAAGAGAGGGCCAATCAAAGAATAGTATATTCACAACTTAGGGGATGCAATGTGTCACATTAGACCACCAATAGGAATGTAATGTGCTAAGATAGATCACACTTATGAAGGACATCTTTGTTGGAAGTGGATTTACTCTGAGAGAGTGGGGGTGAATCAGAGTGAAATAATTTTAACTTTTGACTTTGAAAGCACAATGAGATTTTTTACTAAATTTAACCCAATGTGGCAGATTTGTTTATGCAAGTGAACATTAACACTTTATATCAGATTAACATGAAACTTGACTAACATTTACAACTCATATTAAAAGCAGCATATGATATTGTTCAATTAATGTGTGAACAATCTTGTTTATGCTTTTGAAACAGAACTACAACTTTGCCCAATGCAGATTTAACTTGTTTTACAAAAGGCTTTTTAAAATCAGATTTGAACAATTTTAACTTTGCATGATAGACTTTTGAAATATGAACCTTTTGAACACACTAAAAGTATCAGAGCATTGACTACATGAGCACATTAATATGAAACAAAATGCTAGAAAAATAACATCACATAACACAAAGATTTCCTAAGTGGAAAAAACCTCATGGGGTATAAAAAACCACTTGCTAAAATTTATTTTTTATTAATCAAAGAGCACAAACTCTGTAATAATGGTGGAGCAACAACTCAACACCTTTTCTGAAGCACTAACTTCATAGGAGCACCAACCCTCAATGCAAAATGTCACTTTCTAAAATGTAAAAAACCAATGACTTTACAACTGCACTTTATTTGTAGTCCCAAAATCATTAATGAATATAGAAATATAAAAGATTTTCAATGATTCCAACTACAATATGAATTGTTCATAATAGTATCACAAAAATTTCTCATGAATCTGAATGATATCTCTGTTATAAGAACCAAATATTTCACAAAATAAAAACCCTCTTTCCTCCTCTTAAATATTACAGATATAACAATGATATGATCAACAAATGCTCTGTACTTTCCTCATATATTCCCATCTGAACAATGGCTTAAAGCCATGTTTATATAGAGCACAAAAAAATGAAACCCTTGTAACTGAAATGTGAGACCTCCAGTCAAGAACCAGACCCTCGAGTTAGGGTTTCTAAAAATGTAACTAATTTGAATTCCATGCGAAGGATAACAAAAATGTATACACATGTAGTGTCAAAATGAAAAAAATATACACTGAAACAAGATATACCTTCCCACTACAATGTCATAACCTGTATGTGCTAAATTCACCATAGAATCAAGCGAAACTGTTGTCTACACATGAAGCTCCAAACATCAATACCACAAGATATCAAATCTGAATGTAAACAAACATCACAATGCTACAACTCTGAGTGTGAAACTGAATGCCAAAACCAAAAGTTCCAAACAATAGTGCTAATGTCAAATATAGAATTATGATCAAATTGATCCACAAGATAATCATTGAATATGCCAAAGCCATAATATTGTCCATAGCCAAGGTACTGAATGCCAGAACTAGAATGGACCAAGATGAGTAAGCCAAGATTGAATCAAGTATCACAATTTCAATACCAAAATTCCATGAGTCATAATACCAAAGTGCCAAAATTGAACCAATAAACATGCCAAGATCAAAGTGCCATATTATCATTTTTGACATCAAGGACAAATATGCACAAAGAGAAAGTCAAATCACACCCAATGTCGTCCACAAAGTGACAAACGCATCATATGAAGTGGCAAGGCTACAATAAGAACCAAGAATGCAAATTAATAATGCCAATGTATGCCCCCTACTTTAAAGGAATTTCTACACACCGTTCTATGAGCAATTACTTTAAAGTAGCATAGGAAAAATGCAAAAAGAAAACAAGACATGAGAGCCAACTTGGAAAGCCCCTATGCCAAGTCATACATTTCTGAGTAAGGCTTCATCATGTGAACGAAAAAAATAACAAAAGAAAAGGAGGATTGGCCCCAGAAAGGGACACACCAAACACATAAGGGATCTATGGATTTTGGGTAAGTATGTTTGTTGCTGCAATATTTTGATTAAAGAGCTCAGAACTATCATCATTCTCTGAATACATATAATTGGAAGAATGACACAAAGAGAGTGAAACAAACAAAAAATAAAGTTTGTTTTGGGTCAACATGGAAGAGACATTGCGGTCTCAATGCTTTGCATTGTCCCCAAAAGGAAAACACAAGCGAAAAGAAAATGAAAAGGAAAAAAAATTAAAAAGATTTTGGGTCAACATGAAGGAGACATTTTGGTCCCAATGCCTTGCGTCATCCCCAAAAGGAAAAACACAAGA
>VDFB02000003.1:305559612-305574940 GCA_007258455.2 Sequoia sempervirens | reverse complement strand
GAGACCACATTTCTTTGAGGCATTTTTTCAAACAGTTCGCTGCCTTCTCTATGTTACTACATTTATCATACATGTTTACCAAAGCATTTTATCAAACATTTTGCTTCCTTGTTGCTATGGCTAAAATCCTAAAATAGGTGCTTCCAAAAAAGGTATTGATGCTTGGAAAAAATCTATCAAAGCATACTAATAAGCAATAGCATAGAAAAGGCAGCAAATTGTTTGAAACAAAGCCTCAAAGAAATGTGATCTCAATGGTGATGGAATGCCATGACAATCCATAGCAATTTTCTTTTCATGGCATTTGTCATGCCATTCCATCACCATGAGACCTCATTTTTTTGAGGCATTTTTTCAAAGAGTTCACTGCCTTGTCTATGCTAACACATTTTTCATACATGTCTAACAAAGCATTTTATCAAACATGTCATTGTCTTGCTGCTATGGCTAAAAGCCTAAAACAGGTGCTTTCAAACAAGCTATGGATGCTTAGAAAAAATCTATCATAAAATAATAGTAAGCAA
The DNA here is from genome assembly GCA_007258455.2 of Sequoia sempervirens. Taxonomy (NCBI): domain Eukaryota; kingdom Viridiplantae; phylum Streptophyta; class Pinopsida; order Cupressales; family Cupressaceae; genus Sequoia; species Sequoia sempervirens. The sequence goes on along the minus strand of VDFB02000003.1, from coordinate 305,574,416 downwards.
TAGTATAGACAAGGGAATGAACTGTTTGAAAAAAATGCCTCAAAGAAATGTGAGGATCTCTCATGGTCAGTGAAATTCGCGACAAGAAAGGGTGTTGTGGATTGTCATGGCATTCCATCACCATGAGACCACATTTCTTTTAACCATTTCAAAATAGTTCCTTGCATTCTCTATGCTACTACATTTATCATACATGTTTGCAAAAACACATTTTTATCAGCCAGTTCACTTCCTTGTTGCTATGGTGAAAGCCTAAAATAGGTGCTTCAAAAGGTATGAGAAATGCTTGTGGAAAAAGGCTATCAAAGCATACTAATAAGCAATAGCATAGAAAAGGTAGCAAAAGCTGTTTTGAAGAAAAAAGCCTCAAAAATGTGGTCTCAATGGTGATGGAATGCCATGAAAATCCATAACAATTTGTCATGGCATTCATCATGCCATTCCATCACCATGAGACCTCATTTCTTTGAGGCATTTTTTTCAAAGAGTTCACTGCCTTGTCTATGCTAACACATTTTTCATACATGTCTATCAAAGAATTTAGCCAAACAGTTCATTGCCTTGCTGCTATGGCTAAAATCCTAAAACAGGTGCTTTCGAACAAGCTATGGATGCTTAGAAAAATCTATCATAGCATAATAGTAAGCAGTAGCATAGACAATTGAATGAACTATTTGAAAAAAATGCCTCAAAGAAATGTGGTCTCATGGTGGTGGAATTCCATGACAAGCAAATTGTTGTGGATTGTCATGGCATTCAATCACAATGAGACCACATTTCTTTGAGGCATTTTTTCAAACAGTTCGCTGCCTTCTCTATGTTACTACATTTATCATACATGTTTACCAAAGCATTTTATCAAAGATTTCGCTTCCTTGTTGCTATGGCTAAAATCCTAAAATAGGTGCTTCCAAAAAAGGTATCGATGCTTGGAAAAAATCTATCAAAGCATACTAATAAACAATAGCATAGAAAAGGCAGCAAATTGTTTGAAACAAAGCCTCAAAGAAATGTGGTCTCAATGGTGATGGAATGCCATGACAATCCATAGCAATTTTCTTTTCATGGCATTTGTCATGCCATTCCATCACCATGAGACCTCATTTTTTTGAGGCATTTTTTCAAAGAGTTCACTGCCTTGTCTATGCTAACACATTTTTCATACATGTCTAACAAAGCATTTTATCAAACATGTCATTGCCTTGCTGCTATGGCTAAAAGCCTAAAACAGGTGCTTTCAAACAAGCTATGGATGCTTAGAAAAAATCTATCATAACATAATAGTAAGCAATAGTATAGACAAGGGAATAGTACATTTTGAAAAAATGCCTCAAATAAATGTGAATGCTCATGGTGGTGGAATTCCATGACAAGCAAATTGTTGTGGATTGTCATGGCATTCCATCACCATGAATTCCCATTCTTGACCATTTTTTCAAACAATTTCCTTCTCTATGCTACTACATTTATCATACATGTTTACCAAAGCATTTTATCAAACAGGTTGCTTCCTTGTTGCTATGGTTGAAAGCCTAAAATAGGTGCTTCCAAAAAAGGTATGAATGCTTGTGGAAAAAATCTATCAAAACATACTAATAAACAATAGAATAGAAAAAGGTAGCAAACTGTTTGAAAAAAGCCTCAAATAAATGTGGTCTCAATGGTGATGGAATGCCATGAAAATCCATAGCAATTTTTCTTGTCATGGGCATTCATCATGCCATTCCATCACCATGAGACCTCATTTCTTTGAGGGCATTTTTCAAAAGCTCCTTGCCTTGTCTATCTTGACACATTTTTCATACATGTCTATCAAAGCATTTAGCCAAATAGTTCATTGCCTTGATGCTATGGCTAAAAGCCTAAAACAAGTTGCTTTGAACAAGCTATGGATGCTTAGAAAAAATCTATCATAGCATAATAGTAAGCAATAGCATAGAAAAGGGAATGAACTATTTGAAAAAATGCCTCAAAGAAATGTGGTCTCATGGTGGTGGAATGCCATGATGGTGCAGGAGCACCCAAGCTCCTTGAGGATCATTTGGAGAGTCAGGAGATGGAAGGGGTCTTGAAGGCCTATAAACCTTTCTAGAGCATCAATTATAGCATTTTGAAGCCTATAATGGCATTTGGCATGGATGAGTGTAACAGGAAGATCAAAAGTCCTAAGGGTCCTGATAAGGACCATAGGACCAAATTGACTTGTAAATGGAACAATGATGTTCTAGGAGTTTAAATAGGTATATGATGTTTTAATTAGGCTAAATAAGGTTGAATGATGATATGTAATAGTTTTGGAAGCTTTATAGTTAATAGGAGTTAATAAATTGCAATGTTGGAAATTCAAATTTTTGAAATCCAACTTTGGGTGGAAAAGTGAGTTTTAGGAGTTTTAATCACAATAATGTAATAAAATCAATTCTAATCAGTTGGGACAGTTGTAGGATGAGTCTATAAGCCTGGAGAAAGCATTTGTATGGAGGGTTGGCTGATATTGCAAGTGTTGTACGGACTGCTACAGAAAATCAATAAAAACTTCAATCTTTTTGCATTTTCTTGAGTTTTTTTGATGAATCTCGGATTCCTTTTGGTGTCATGCTCATTTGGATGGTTTAAGAACTTGTATTTACATGCATTTAACCTTTTTAATGACCTGAATAACGTTGGGAATCAGTTTCTTGTGTTATATTGCTGACTGTCCTCAAAAAGTACAGATTTTTCACTAGTTTTGAGTCTTCATGAATAAATGATCCATTTCATGGGAGAGTGTGACTGAAAACTTTTGAAATGGATCATATCTAACTTTTATTATACAGATCTAACAAGTTATTATGCAGGAAAGAGTGATTCTTGGGTGTACACCGAGTTTTAGCAAGGAAAAGGGCATGAAAATGATGCCTAAAGTGTAGCAGCAGGAGATCTACCTTAATAAGGGGTATATTTTTGAGTTGAATGTGTTTAGATATGTTGAGTTATTGGTGAAAATTCTAAGAGAAGGTTCTGGAAGTGTTGGAAAGCTAATTTTCAAGAGGCCCTAGTTTTGGAGCAATTTATTGAGGGTTTTGTGATTTAGGATGTTGAGGGTGTCAAAGAAGACTAATACCTTGAAAATATTTGGTTTGGGAAAATTTTAAAACAATATTGAAAGTTTCATAGTTAGGGGATAATTTTAGAGAGGGTTTGCTTTGAAAAAGTGGGCTAATTAGGCCTTAAATTTGAGGAAACAACAGATTTTGGTAGTTTGATCCAGAACAAGTGCCATAAATGATTTGATATGTTGTGTATCATCATGAATCACATCTTAATTAGTCATTATATTTAGGATTCCTTTGGGTAAGTTGAGTGAAAAGTCAAAAAACCATCGATAGAAGCCTAGTTGGGCTAGAAGCCTAGTCAAGGTGCAAAAAGTGAGTTTTGTCTAAGACAGAGGTTTGGTGCTTTGAAACCATTCAAGACAAGTTTTATTTAGTTCCTTGAGATCACTCTAAGGTTTTGTGTCCATTAGCAAAGCATCTAAGTTATAAGTGCACTATTGAGGCTTGTCTCTATCAGGGTGCCTGGAAGAGTGTTTGAGATTGCATCATTGTAATCCTTGAAACTTTGAGTTTTGACTAAAGTCCCATCCCCTCTGCATCACATGACAAGAAAATTGTTGTGGATTTTCATGGCATTCCATCACCATGATACCACATTTCTTTGAGGCATTTTTTCAAATAGTTCGTTGCCTTCTCTATGCTACTACATTTATCATACATGTTTACCAAAGCATTCTATCAAACAGTTCACTTCCTTGTTGCTATGGCTAAAAGCCTAAAATAGGTGCTTCCAAAAAATATATGGATGCTTGGAAAATATCTATCAAAGGATACTAATAAGCAATAGCATAGAAAAGGTAGCAAACTATTTGAAAAAAAGCCTCAAAGAAATGTGGTCTCAATGGTGATGGAATGCCATGACAATCCACAACAAATTGCTTGTCATGGCATTCGTCATGCCATTCCATCACCATGAGACCACATTTCTTTGAGGCATTTTTTCAAAGAGTTCATTGCCTTGTCTATGCTCTTATGAATATAATTTATTGAAATTCGAGATGCTCTTATAATGTCTAAGTCATAGGTGGTCATGATAAGGTTAAATTCAAATGAATAACTTGAAATTTCCTCATCAAGCTTCGCACACACTTTTGTAATGGCTTAAAATCATAATTGAGATTTTTCAAGATCATCAAAATAAGGATGTTGCATTACTTTTCTACTTGAGATTCTCTTGGATGGCTCATAAATCTACATTTTATGCAAGGGGACACCAATCAATGTTTTCCTAGTTACATACAGATACACAAAGTAAAATAAGATGATAGCATTGGCATCAACCAAACTGACGCGGATACAAGTATAAATTAATAAGAATCATTGTGCATATACCTACAAATTAATCCAATGAACCATCTGGGTCTGATCTACTCTTTATTGTGTCAAGTATTGCCTCATGGTCAGACTCACAGACCTTCCAAAAGGTCTTGTTCAAAGGTCTACCCCCATATTTGCTCAAACGAACATTGGATGCCACGACAAGGTTTGAGTAATGAAGAATCTTATGATGCATGTCAAATTCCTCAAACAACCAATGTTTAACACTCTTATGTTGGTACCTTCTCAGCCACATTCCAGTAACAACAACTAAGCCTGTACGGTATTCAATGTTTTCTCCATCTATAATTGGGGCTTCCAATTTCTTTTTTGCCTCAACACAACGACACAAGTAATAGTTTATACCCTCTTCATTGTCTTCATCTGCAATAACTGCATAAACATGCCCTACATTTATATGTGCGGTATATCTCTTGAAATTAGTCAACATTATGAATACAGTACAAAGTAAGATAACAACATGGAATTTCAAATACTAAGAAAGTAGATATATTACCTGGTTGAACTAGATCCGATACATGGTCAAAGTCGACTGATGATTCCATCTGTGTTAGTTCTAATGCCATCGGAGGGTGATACGTGTGAAGTGGGCTAAGATAACTTGTCAACCATTTTTCAACCCACTCCCCTAACTCACAATCATTCCAAGCTTGCATTGTACATAAAGAACAAAAGCATGCCATCTTACGTGTATTGATACTCCATGAACCTGTATTTGAGCTAAGGAAAGAGTGCAACTCACTTGATCCTATTAGTGTACAGCAATCCTCATATGGTGCAATGTTAGTATCATGCATCAACCAAAAAAATCTACGAACTGAAGACATACCTTCATTACTTGGACCCATCGAACCATTACACCACTTGACGATTGATCTTGCATGTGTCAACTGTGCATTGTCTTTATACTTTAACTCTTCTCATGCTAATGCTCTTTTCATGCATGCTCCTACACTGTCATGCTCCCCCTTTCCATTTCTGACCTCACAAAAGTTCCACATATGTTGAACACGTGTAGTGAGATGCATCCTGCACAACCAGTAGAACATGCGCGCGTTCTTGAACTATGTTGCACAGTTATCTGACCATATTATATGTCGATCATATGATATGCCCCTCTGAGCCAAATGATTGTAGAACATCTGGAAGTAACCTTGCACGAACTCAAGAGAATGTGTGCGATCATCACAATATAAAAGTGATACTCCCTCAATACCTTCATTTCATCCTTTGTACTTTTAGTTGCATGTATGAATGCTATGTGCACAAATATCGAAACCTGTGTGGAGTTGTAATATTGTTACTGCACCTCATGTTATGGCTGTAGAGTGTAGTTCTCTACAAATTCAACCACTGATACTATGCTACCAAGTGGAAAGGTCTCCTTGCATAGCTTGAATTGTGTGTCCAACCATCGGGCTCTGTGGGTATGCCTTGCATACTCATACACTATATTCTCATGAAACATGGACATGAACTGATACACTGGAATCTTTTGAATAACCAACTCACACCTTTTTGCTTCAGACCCATATTTTGTAGCATATGCCATTGTTTTATACTTCCTAAACTCTACTAGTTTTTGTCCTGCCTCATATGTGCTTTCCATATGTTGACATACTAGCATTCATTGCAAGCCACCGCAATGCTCGCATGAACCATCCAAGCATGTTATCCTATAGAATATTTGGCCATCCTCTATTCATATAATTTTTTTGATAAGAACTTTCTTGAAGATTTTGGTGGGTCTTCTATGCCACAATCCTGCAAAACATCATTAGTATGCAAATGTAAACATATAGAATGATAAACATCATAATGGTTAGAGAATTCAATATGTAGTTTACAGCAACAAGTAGTGCGTGTGTGATTTATCTTGACATAAAAAGGTTTAATCATTTCAAAATATCTTTGAGAAATACTAATTTTAGGATAATAAATTTGAAATTTATGAAAAAATTGGGTTTGAGTCGTATCAAAAATGCTTTGGATGTGGCTCATGGTTTGACTACCGATTCTCCTTCTTACAACATCCCTTTGATTCGGAGATGGCCTTGTATTATTCTTCCAATAATCTTCAATTAGTGTTCTCAATGCTTCAACAACTTTTTTATCTTTGTGTGGAGTCTCCCCAGGAAATTCCCATAATTCATTTGAATCGGTGCCCTCAATTCTTTGTCTCCTTTGAATGACTTTTGATAAAGTTTTTTCTACTAAGTCCCATTTGTTCACTTGTCTTTTTAATGAGGTGAGATCTCTTTGTTTGATAGCTTACCAAAGTCGATGTAATGACACGTCGGGTGACATTACTATCCTTTGAGCATGAGGTCTTACCCACATTGTCATAAGCATCCATTAGATTCTTCACAATAGTGTTTTCACTTGATGCATTGATGTTTTCAACCCAAGAGTCTTCATGATGTTTATGTACTTTAAACCCCACATCATTTGAACAAATAGTTGACATCTTGCAATCTCATTTAGCCTTTCAAAGAACATTTTCCAAATCTTATCAGCATATCTTCTACAAGTGCATTTTGGAATCTTACCTTCCATGTGCTGCAAAATATCCTCATCAATATTAATCAAAAACTTTGGCTTTCTACGCAAAATTCTAGGTGGTGTTCTCTTAGGTACATACATCATTAGCAATTTCATCAATATTTAATTGAGGTAGGCTAGATTGTGTACCTTCGATCGAGGGAGGAATAGAAGAAATACCTTGAGGTTCATGTGGGGATGATGGCATACCTTGTTTCTCAACTCTGAGTGATGATGTACTCTCAACTTCAGATGTGGTGGATGGTGTCCAACCATACTCACTTGTGGTAGATGGTGTCCCTCCATATTCGCTTGTGCTTAATGGTGTCCCTTCGTATTCACTTGCGGTAGAGGGTGTGTCTCCAACTACAGTATCTACATCTCCCCTAGCACGACTCTTTCACATTCATGCCCTTTGTGCTGCCAATTTCTTTTCTCTTTTTGACAGTTGAGGTTCCTCTTCAAATGGCTTGTTTTCATCAATCGTTCCCAATTTTTTCTTTTCACGATATTCCCTCATCCATTTTTTCTCTTTATCTTTGATGGCTTGGAGCTGATCATCTATTAGTTTTTTCCTTTTAACAGTTCGTTTCTTCGGCATGATGAATAATTTTACCTGTGCAAAAAGTGCTAAGTTGTCAAATTAACTAATTGAAAGCTTTGGAAGCATAACTCAATGAAAGCTTTGGAATCATACACAAAGAAAGTCAATGAAAGCTGGTTTGTATAACTATTTGACAAAATAACTCAATGATAGCTTTAAAAGCATACACAAAGAAAGTCATTTGTTAAATTTAACAAAATGCCTCAAAAAGATGTGGTTTAAAAATGTAATAGGAAAGTGTATCGAATTGTGTGATTTAAAATGTTGATTGACAACGTAAGGTTGTAACATGACAAACTGGTGCAGGAGCACCTAGGTCATGAAATTCCTTCAAAAGGCTAATTTGTTCAATTTGTAATGTTCAAGTAAATATGATGAGTGAAGGTCATTAAATGATGAATTTCAATGTATTTGCACCATGAAATAGGTCAGTAGGTGATATTATTGAAAAGTTTTCTTTATAACAAAAGTTGTCAATTATTGTAAAAATGTAAAATTGCACAAAAGCAGGAAGGTGAAGAGTCTTTTTTGTGGAAGGGAAAGGATGGGTTGATGAAGATGAAGAGGTAGTTATTTCAACTGATTTAGACACCTTTAAAAATAATTGTAAGCTCGAGAAAGGCAGACCTTGTATCCCAAAAACCCATAAAAATTAATAAAAAAACCTCTGCTCAGTTATTTTGGAAATCTTTTCTATTCTTTTTTTCAGGTTGCATAGTGATTCAATCATTCTAAGATTTGATTCTTGTCAGGGAAAGAGACTTCTTTCATTCTTGAAAGTTGTAGGAATTGTAATTCAAATAATCAATCTAATTTGAACTTAGTTTCCTTAGAATTGTTTAGAGAGTATAAAAAGTGATTCTTAGCCATTCCACCGATGTAGGGCTAGTAGGTCGGTGGAATGGATCATATTTAGTGTATTTTCAATGTGAATATGTGTGTGGCATGGGTAAATAGAAATAAGAAGTTAGGATACTGTTGCATGAACAAAATTCTGAATTTTCTCATTCAAAAAAATGGTGTTTTCAAGTAGGGTTTAAGGAAACAACATGTAGAGGAGCTTAGAAATGATTTCAAAATAATTTGCAGACATAATGAAGCATGTTTCAATTGTTGGGCGAAGTAGTAGAGGTTTTGCAAATGTTTGATTAAAGAAACCCTCATGGTTGGTGTGTTTTCACCCTATAATCAAATGTTTACTGATTTTGTGTATTGATGGGCATTTCCCATCTTGAAACTTGTTTATTTGTGAGTTTCTACACATGGCCTAAGACTGTTTGCAGGTTTGGTGGATTAGTGAGTAGTTCTATGATGACTTTCTTTGATAAATTGACCTATTTAAGGGCTTTTACCAGTAGACAACATGTTGGTTCTACTCTATTTTGTGAAATAAGTGTATAAAATTTTATAGTATGTTGAAAAGGATCAAAATAGGCCTGAGAATCTGTATTGGGATTGTGTAAATGCATTATGATAGAAAAGGAATCACCCAATTAGATGGAATGTTGGCCTCCTAGAGATATTTGGCATTGTTTGCTAAAAACAGAGAATATGTAGAAACAATGAAAGGAATGTTGTTAATTGCTTGGGAGCAGTCTCATTTGTGATGCCATAGTTGTGTCTATGCTTGGTAATGTTTTGAAGGTAGATTGTGAAAGATTTGATGATTTGGGCATATGTTTCCAATATATGGCAATGGTTTCTTGAATGCAAAGTGTAGGAGTTGATGGTGACTCCTCAATACCCCAAAGATCAGTTGTGACCAAAACCACTTCCACAAGAGAGAGAATGGCAAGAAAGCTTGCTTCACAATGCAAGATTGATTAATGGCTGAATTGTTATTGCTTGATCAACTTGAATACAAATGTACATGAGATGCCTTGCTTATATGGGCAAGGTTGAGAGATAGGTATGAATATGATGTTGACAAATGTCATGATCTTATGACATGAGACAACCAACAACCTAATCACCTAGGAAATGATGCATCCTAGCTAGATAAGATAAGTTCTAGATAAGCCAACTAAGCCTTCTAGAAAGAATCTTTTACCTAAGTAAACTTAACCATGTGAATATGTCCCTTAATTTACCTAGTGGATGAATTAGCTAGGTACAAGACAATTATTCACACCAACACCCCCCCTTAAGTGCAACTTAGGGAGAATATTATTATGCAAACTGTGCAAAGACTATGACTATGGGTCCTGGCTACTAGGCCATGTTAGGTATCCATTTACAATGCAAATGATGCAATCTCTCACAAGCGGAGAAAAAGAGAAAACCCAATGGGACAAAACTCCTCTCCAAAAGAGAGAAAACAAAACAAAAGAAACAAGACAACATGATGTATGGAGGACTCAATGATAACCCCCAAGGACAACATGCATCATGTATATACAATCAAATACCGCCCCATAAGAAGGGAGTAGAGAGATAAGATATCCCCCCCATTATGAAGAAGCTCCAATGCTGATGAAGAATGCCTAAAAACAAAAGATGACCCAATGTCTACAAGAAACACATCTTCCTTTAGGAAGAAACAAATCCATAAGCTGATGTAGAAGCCACTCCATGTCCAACTGAAAGGAGGAAGCATGAATGCTCAACATGTATGCCTCTGAAAACTGATAAAGATCCTCCAAGCTTGAATGAGCCACAACAGAATCATGATCAAACTGAACCAAGAAACATGACAAATCAAGTGAAGGAGGAGACTCATGAATGGAAATCTCCAAAGACAAAGAAGATGGTGTAACAGTTGTGCTGAAACTGTCATCAAAGAGGAGAGAAATCCCCTCAAGAGTGTCCTCCAAATCTGCAATATGAGACTCTATGAACAAGTTAGAAATCCCTATCAAATACTCATCCCACAAAGCAAGATCTGAAAAACTATGATCATCTTGCTAAATAGAAGCATCAATGGCTGAAGGAGCGAGAGGTGGAGGAGTAGGAAGCTCAGCACTGGTCTCAAGAATACCAAAGTGTAGATGACCAAACTTCTCCTCACTATCATGGTTCACACTCAATAGAGTGTGTGATACAGTCAAAGGAACATTATCATCTTCTGAAGCAAAATGAGAAAAGGAATATACACGAGATGCATGATCAACCATCCCAATAGCAACAATATCCCTAGTCTCCAAGTCCCTTATGTACACCCTATCTGGAGTGAACTCAACTGTTTTACCTTGACCCCCATGAGTAATTTGGTAAATAGAAAGGAGATTAGTGGACAAGGAAGGAACACAAAGTACATCACTGAAAGTCCCTTCCCCCATATCAATAGAACCCTTCCCACTTACCTTCATATATGTATTATTACCCATCAATATATGAGGTGAATTACAAGGCTCAAAAGAAGAGAACATATCCATAGAGGATGCCATATGATGAGATGCCCCTGAATCAAGAAGCCATCTATGAGATGCAAGACTTGTAGAGGCCAAGAGTTCTTGTCCTTTCATCTTGTGTAGCCCAGAAGTAGATCCTGTGTCCTATGACTGAGTTGATGATGATGGAGCTGCCGATTGAGATGCTGAAGAAGAAGTAGCAGACACTAATGAGGGCAGCTTAATGTTATTCTTTTGAAGAAGGTCTGTGGGTTCATCAATCTTCTTATTATAACATTTATGCTCATCATGTCCTAATCTTTTACAATATGCACATTTTGACTTCTTCTTTTTAGATGATTCCTCTTTAGAAGAGGATGTGGACTCAGGAGTGCTATGTGAAGGAGAATCTTTACCTTGCTCATTAGACTTGGGTGCCTTGTTCTGCTTCTTACCTTTGCCACTTGAATCCTTTGTCTCCTTTGCAACAAGAGCATGAGATCTGGAAGACTTCAATGTGCCCATGTGTACCAACTTTGCTTGTTCCCTTGTGCGTTGAGCTGCAAATTCATCAAGAGAAGGCATTTTGTATGCAGTTCCAAGAGCATCCATTGTAGCATAGAAGGTAGAAACAAAAACTGAATAATCAGGACCAAGCTTAGCAAGAATAGAAAGAATCAACTGTTCATCCTCTTTAGTGACCCCACAATTAGTTAACTGCAATCTAAGAGAATTGAGCTTAGAGAAAAATTCTTGGACATTGTCAAAATCTGAAGGATTAAGACCCATTAGTTCATTCTCCAACTTAAATTTCCTCATCTTATCTGGCTTACCAAAGAGACTCTCTAAAGTATTCCAAGCTTCATTAGGATGAGTGCGAGATGCAACATGATATCTAAGATCTGGAGAAATGGAAAACTTCAAAGTACCAAGAGCTTCATCCCTTCTATCAAGCCATTTTCTTTTCTCTTTTGCTCCTGTAGGTTCTGGATCTTGACTAAATGTGATTCGTTGCAACTTTGATTTTAACAATAATAACTCCATTTGAGATTTCCACTCATGATAGTTATATGGAGTTATAAGTGCAACTTTTTTCAAATCCATGATACAATGAGATATTACAAGAGGAGAACAACAAATTTCCCTCACAATACAAGAAATGAACCCCTTCGTCCCAACAAGATTTGCACTTTTTTTTGCAAATTTACAACAAGGAATCCCAAACTATCAAATTAGCTACAAACTAAAAATATGAAAATCTAGAAACAAATCTACCAAAAGTGCATGAGTAGATCTGAAGTACTCCTGAATACCTTTCTGATGCCACAAATTTGGAGAAAATCGGAGATCGGGGCACAAAGATATGAGCTCGGAGGTGAAAAACGAAGATCGGGCTTCAACCTGGAAAAAGAGGCACAAAATTTCAAAATATCTACACCACTAAAAAATTCAAATCTCCACCTTTCCGACGATATTTTGTTTGAAAATTTTTGCCTCCGTTAACCAAAGTTATGAAAAAATGAAAAAAAGGCCTATAAATAGGCACTTGGGGACAAAATCAGATTATTTGAAGGTTAATTATGATCAAATTTCGGGCACTCAAGGGCTAAAATACAGTCATCCATATGACCTTGTCCGCATACAATGCAAAAATAAAACATCCACTAGCTTGTATATCTGTTGGCCTTTTTCAATTTATACAAAGTTTTATATACAAACAAAAAAAAAATTAATAGCCTATATAAAAACTTTGAAGCGAACAAGGAATAATGACAGCCGAAGATTTGATAGCGCTGATATAATCAAATAGGTAGGAATGATAATGTACCCATATGTGATGGCCTATAGATGAAGGTATACCATCCAGATCAAGTCTTCGTACCTACGATGTAGCCTCTAACCAATGTGATCCACAACGCCGATGAAAAATGAGTATGTCGGGTCTCTGGCTAATGAAGGAAAATACCCACCGACGGAGTTTTCTGAATAGACTAACAATGATTTAAATGAACAGCCGACAAATATGACTAGGTATGCCGTATGATGAGACCCGAGTTCCCTCCATGTACAGAAATGAAAGAATTGGTATATACCACTAATGTCACGGACGATGGAATATGCGCAGGATGATGCTAACTCGGGTACGATCCATGGACCACTATGCGGAGAATGTTCACATCAAGTCGTATGACAATACTAACTGCAGAATTATTAATAAGCCCTAACAAATAATTTATGTCCGAAACAATAGAAATATTTTTCCCCAAAATTATAACAAACAGATCGTAGAAAATATTTGACAAATATTTTTTTTGCAAAAAATGGAAAATCGTACCGCTTGGGAGGCTATCCCAGCAAAAAAAAATTTGCTTCAAAAACAACTTTACCCAATATAGGCGAATTTACAGTCAAAATTCATCTGCGGAACCTTTTGAACTCAACCGTGAGGCTATTGAAACCCCAATCTGCACCTAGAAAAAATCTTCAAGCCAAAATATCACCCTCAGATCTGGGAAGGAATCTGCAACACCTGGAGAGCTCTGATACCATGTAGGATTTGATGGTGACTCCTCAATACCCCCAAGATCAGTTGTGACCAAAACCACTTCCACAAGAGAGAGAATGGCAAGAAAGCTTGCTTCACAATACAAGATTGATTAATGGCTGAATTGCTATTGCTTGATTAGCTTGAATACAAATGTACATGAGATGCCTTGCTTATATGGGCAAGGTTGAGAGATAGGTATGAATATGATGTTGACAAATGTCATGATCTTATGACATGAGACAACCAACAACCTAATCACCTAGGAAATGATGCATCCTAGCTAGATAAGATAAGTTCTAGATAAGCCAACTAAGCCTTCTAGAAAGAATCTTTTACCTAAGTAAACTTAACCATGTGAATATGTCCCCTAATTTACCTAGTGGATGAATGAAGGCTAGGGTAATAAGACAATTATTCACACCAAATACAAAGTAGTCGAAAGTGTCTATAATTTCCATATATTGGAATATTACAATCAAAACATGATGAAATTGGTATCTTTAAAGGGATTTGTTAAACTAATGTTGTTTGTTGTTGTTACAAATGGTGTTTAAGTGACATAGATGATGGATGTTGATTTGAGCAAAGATATCTTAAATGGCTGGGATGATGTTTGATTGCAAGTCTAAGGAACATAGGTGTTTGATTTTTTTTTCCTTGAAGGGGTAAGTTGAGTTGATGAGTGATTGTTGTATTATTTATGACAAGAACAAAGTTGAAAGTTGATTTTGAAAATGGTTTGCTATATGGAGATGGTGAATTCGCTACTGATAGCCTTATAACTTGAAATGAAATAAATGGATTTTGGTTGAATGAAAAGTAGTTTTGGATGAATTTGACAAAGTTTGTATAAATTTATCTTTTACTCTTTATTGATTTGGGAAGAAAGTTCCCTAAAGAAATGATGTTGTTGAGTGGCTTGGCAATCTGATATTGCATCATAAATAAACAATTTGATCAACATGGAATAAGCTAAACAACAAAAATGAAAGCAAGCCATAATAGAATGAAAGAAAATGTATAAAGATTCCACATACCTAAAAAAGAAAAGTTTCAAATAGAGGAAGTTCTACCCACTATGTAGCCTTTGTTTTTCCTTCCTCAAACTCCCTCAAAATTTGACTCTCTTCAAAGCTTTGTCTCCAAATTTCAATTGTATATCACTAATTCAAACTTGAATTGATATTATATGCCTCTCAACGTGAAACCTCTGCTATTTGATGCAAAGGTGATGGAAAGAACATTCAAAAGGTGATGGAATCTCAAAATCATGCATGCACACTTCACTCAATCACCAAAAAGCTACTTTTCGTCAAAGCATGCTCAAAACTAGGAGAATATGCAGAATG
>VDFB02000003.1:305516174-305559512 GCA_007258455.2 Sequoia sempervirens | reverse complement strand
TAACAAGGCAACACTTGAACTATTTGAAAAAATGCTTCGGTAGACATGTATGAAAAAATGTGGTAGTATAGACAAGGCAGTGAACTGTTTGAAAAAATGCCTTAGAGAAATGTGGTCCCATAGAATGCCATGACAACCAAATGCAATTGGAAACTGCTCCTAGTTATTTGTTATGCAATGTGAAGTAATTGCATAACTGCTTAGGTTGACTTTGTAAAAACTATATTGTAATTGAAATTTTGTCATCTATCAGCATCTAGTTATTAGTTATGAAATGTGAAGCAATGCTTTCAGTTTGAAAGATGTGCAATGCAATGTAATCAACGTTATGAATATAAACTACAAAAATCTATTTTTTACCAAGTTACCGGTTCGGTTTTGGGTTCAGGATCGGGTTTGAGAACCCGGTTCACCGGTTCGGGAAAAAAAAAAGTGGGGGTTGGGTTCATTTTGGGTTCAGTAATACAAAAACATATAAAAATTAGAAATATATACATATTTGCAGCAGTACTCCAAGTTCGTAATACACCACTCATATTAATAGTCAAAATACACCACCACTTTCATAGTGAAATATTAAAATATTAGTGATCTACTCGAATGTCATGATACAAAATTATAAATTAAAGTTCAAACATAAAAATTTCAAGTGTTTACAATCAACCATTATTGATCATTGATCAATCTGAAAAGTGTGAACATTTTTCTGTGTGGAAGGCAAACAAGAAAACAGTGTTACATAATTATTTACATTGTGAAAGAGCCAAAACCTTTTTCTTGCAGATCATAGAAGAATCTCAATGATTTTTTGGGTGTCCTTTCCTTGGAACGGAACTATCCTGAGCCATGAATGATTGACCAGGAACTATGAGAAAGAAATAAGATAAATCACATGCAACTTGTTGCAATTTCTTTCCTTGGGAAAAAGGGTAAAGTTTTCTTTTCAAGGAGAATCTCCTTTAGAGTTTGAACGCATTGATAATTTTCAAGATAGACTTAGCCAAATATGTCATCTAGGTTTGAAGCTTTTAGGTAAAATGTTTGCTTCTTAAAATTTTGTTCAAAATTCAAGATGCAGGCTCTCCTCCCTTAGGGAAGAGAAGGCCTATAAAACCTAACACTCTTATGCAACACTTCTTAAGTTCTTGTTGATGCAGTATTAGATGCGAAGTTTCAAAATAGGCATGGTTATATAAATTCTCATCTCACGACTATCATTGCATCAAATTAAGAATTTTCAATCCTTTATGGTCTAGACAAGAGAAGTATGGAGTAGTGTTCCAATGCTAAAGTCTTATTGTGAATCTATTTGCTATGAGTGGTTCAAAAATGAGAATCTGTCTTCTGCACCAAATGAGAAATATTCACAATATGTGCTAGGAAGGAATATAAGTCCATAAGATCGAGTATGCAAGAATTGAGAATTGCAAAATTGGCTTACATTTGACTTCCAAACACATAAATTTTCACACTTTTTGATGTTCACACGTAAGTCAAAAAGTATATGTGCGTAAGTTGTAAAGTATACACTTGAATACACGTAACTCATATCTATTGAACCATGAATTTATAATGCAAATATGGACACCATCGATAAAAAAGATTTGTATTAAGCAAATAGCCATGTATGCATACATCAATATATGTCGATATAAGTATAAAATATAGTTACAAAATAGCCATATAGGCTTACGAGAATTCCATATAGGCATACAATGTCAAATATATCCAACACAAAATATGTACAAAAATTGCCATGTAGGCATACAACAAAGGGCTCTGTGCATTCAAAATTCATTTCTCCATGCTCCGGTTCAAATACAATTTTCCCTTTTCGGGCTTTACCGATGGTGATAATTTTTCACATTTCTGCTTTGCTCGAGGAGTGCTCCTGCTACTCCTCCTAGGGTTTAGCTCCTGGTGAAGTTTCAACTGTTACAATAAGAAGTAAAGACATTAATATATAGAAATTACATTATAAAAATTAATATATTTAACAAAATAATCACTTACGGCCATCTCACGATCACTCTCCTCGATGGAAATATTTGCACACCGATGCTCAGGCATGCTCAAGCCCTGTATAAACCATCCAAATACGAATTAAACTATGAATCAATAATGGTTTGATTTTTCACTAGAACTAGTTCATCTATAACAATGAATGTAAATTGAAATTTAGTAATTTGCCTCATACCTCCCCTATTAGAGCCATCGAGGATTGTATAGTGGAGGAAACACCAATATCCATTTCCCTCGTAACATTTGGTGTTTCTATCACCAACATCTGAAAATAAAACAACAAATTATTCAATCACAAAAAAGTTACAATAGCGATCCATGTGATGACTTATAACGTATGAGATCTAATGAACAAAATTTTGAGTACAAGTATTAAACAAATATATTTCTAATTATTAGTTATCGAATTTGAAGTAATGCTTTGAGTTTGAATGATGTGTAATGCAACGTAACCAACAATATGAATATAAACTACACAAATCTATTAAACTTAGAATTCATTACTTAAGTTCTCTTTAAATTCTATATTACCTCCGTGAACGTTTGATCAAATCTACTGGCACTCGGAGGTGTTTCCTTGAAACCTCTAATAGTACCTTGTTCAACATCCAAAATCACATATTAAAATACCATTCATAAAAAAATGCTATTAACACATGTAATAAATTTATAATTGTTTACTAACTTTACATACCCCATCGATAGGTGTACTGCAAAAATAAGTAGGTGGATGACTGGTGTATCTAGTCTCTACATTGTGACCCTACAATTTTATTAAAATAGTAAAACTAAATTAGTTAATCTTGCATTTCAAAATTGAAATTTAATAAATTAAATTCAATGAACATGTTGAATTTTACCTGATTGTCAATGCCATATGCATCATGCAAAATGTTAGTCATCCTCTCCATCCCCATAGATGCATACAAATTAGGCTGCGTAGTAGCATGTGGATCCTGCGTAGCACCCTCCTGAGTGTCGGTAGGGTCATACAAACAAGTTACCCCACAAGATTGACACACATGGGTTTGAAGGCCACCACCTGAAGACTCCCTTGGATGGTGTTGTACAATAGGGATAGTGTGATGGATGACACTCTAGGTCAAAGTTGTGATCGCCTGCAATGTCTCTATGTTGGCGCTGTCCTTCGCAACGACATGCATAACAATCTACTCACGAGGCAGCCTAGCGAGAGGTCGTCTCCCTTGCCGCATAGGATCTGGCTGTGCAACGGGCCTATCCTGAGCTGACCGCCCACCTCTCCCCTAGAACTCCCTCATATCAAAATAATTTGGGATTTTGGTTCAATACAAACTCACTATATAGTTTCCTAAGAAAATATTGGGGGACTTCACAATTATTGCACGGTGGGTAATCAAAGACTATATACCATCTTTCATAAAAATGGTTCTTAATCTCTTGGTGGTGGCACCAATGAATATGAAACCTCTTTGCATTAAGGGTAAGATATTGACTTGTTTTAGGGTTAGTGAATAGAGAGCACAAATCACCTTTAGTAATTTTTAAATCTTTTACTTGTTTATATGATAATTTGTCTGCATAATATACCCTGGCTGTCTGCCTTCTATCTTGCCATCCAGATGTTTGTTGGGTGATTGCATCTACATTTTTTAACATGTCTTTCAATGAATTTGCTAGAAGCATTCTTTCTGTGGTTGAAGCATTTGGATCACTCCAACTACTAATAAGATCCTCAAGTTGTTTTCTATTGTTCTCAATTTCACTCAAAATTTTCTTGAGTGCCAGGAGGGAATTGAGAGAATGGTGGGGGGGGCTTGATTTTGTTGAGGATTTACCTCCTCTTCTTGTTGATGATTTGTAGGATTTCCTACAAATTTAAAGAAAAACAATCAAATCTAACCTAAAACAAACAAAATCAATTTCAAACTAACAAATTCAAAACAAATAGCAAACAATACTTACCTCCCGCATCTCTTCGTCATTGTGGCGCCATATTTGCAAACAAAATCCAACTATTCTTGATGAAATTTGCACAAATCCTTCCTCCTAGAACACGAGCGTGAAAGTGAGGATTTTTGGCCACGGGCAGAGCTAAGAAACAGTAAAGAGAAAATGATACACATTTGACTTTTTTTTCTCTTTTAAAATCACATAACACGCTCGCGTTATAACGTGAGCGCATTATGTCTTTCCAATTTTTTTCCCATTTGGCCACAAAAGTGCGACCAACTTCATGCACCTGCCTAGGGATTGGTCACTCTCAAAAATATTTTCGATTGTGATGATGTAGGAAATGATAAGAGGAAGTTTGTAGTAGACAAAAGTGAGTATGCAGATCTTTAGGTCATAGATGGAAGAAAGCTCAAGGTTAGGAAAGAAGTCCTGCACCATGATAAAGAAAGACTCATCAACTTCTATAAAAGGTACGAAGGAGTGGTGGCCTTGTCATATGATGACCTCAGGGGATATGATC
Source organism: Sequoia sempervirens (assembly GCA_007258455.2). Classification (NCBI taxonomy): domain Eukaryota; kingdom Viridiplantae; phylum Streptophyta; class Pinopsida; order Cupressales; family Cupressaceae; genus Sequoia; species Sequoia sempervirens. The sequence continues at coordinate 305,555,035 of VDFB02000003.1, read as the reverse complement.
TTGATATCATCCAACATATAATAGAGTTGGTAGAAGGTGAAAAACTAGTCCGCCAAAAATAGAGGCCAGTGAATCCCAAGATTGAAGCGCTAATGGCGCAAGAATTAACAAAGCTAATCTAGTCACAGATTGTCTTCTCAATCAAGCATAGCACATGGGTATCCAATTTGGTCCTAGTCCAAAAGAAGAATGGAGATATCCATCTATGTGTGAACTTTCAAGACTTGAACAAAGCATCCATAAAGGATCATTACTTGCTACCTTCTATGGATTCCATCCTACAGATGGTGGCAAGTTCAGAAATGTTTTCTTTGCTAGATGGCTTCTCCAGTTACAATCAGATCCGGTTCAAAGAGGAAGACCAACATAAAATGACGTTCACTACAAAATGGGGAATGTTCACATTGCTAAGATGCCTTTTAGCCTCTCAAATGCAGGAGCCACCTTCTAGTGGGCAATGGATATCGCTTTTAGTGAACTGATCAACAATATTATCCTAATCTATTTGGATGATTTGACGATGTTCTCCAAGTCCAAGGATGATCATTTTGATCACCTTGAGATGGTGTTCAAGAAATGCTAGGAGTTTAGGATATCCCTGAACCTAAAAAGTTGTGTCTTCGGAGTATCGCAAGGCAAGCTATTGGGACATGTAGTGTCCAAAGAAGGAATTTCAATTGATCCCGAGTGGGTGAAAGCAATCAAAGAGCTTCCCCTTCCAGCCAACAAGAAAGATGTCCAGTCCTTCTTGGGAAAGGTAAATTTTGTTAGCAAATTTATTTTTGACTTTGCAAGAATAATTAGGCCAATCACCCTGATGCTGAAAAATGATCAAACATTTAAATGGACAAAAGAAGCTATAGAAGCCTTTGAGAAAGTCAAGGATGTTATTTCCTGCACTCCTATGTTGGTCAACCTAGACTTATCAAAGAACTTCATAATGTATGTATTTCCTCCACTCCTATGTTGGTCAACCCAGACTTATTCAGGAGAAAGTCAAGCATTACTATTGTCTTAACTTAGAAAGATGATGAGGGCAAGGGAGAACACCTGATAGCATTTCACTCCCAAAACCTGAAGGAATATGAGAAAAACTACAACTTTGTAGAGAGGCAAGCATTTGCAATAGTAAAGGGACTCAAGAAGTTTCACCACCTAATATCTTGCAATAAGGTGATTTTTTATGTTGCACATTCCAGTGTACTCGAATACATCATGGAAGGAGAAATCACCGAGAAAAGAGCCAATTGGATTGCCAAGATCCTCAAATACGATATTGAGGTCAAGCCTACAAAGACTGTTTGAGGAAGAGGATTGTAGGAATATCTTGCGCACGATGAAGAAATGGTCGCCGAAGAAGGGCAGCCAAAGCTAGTCCTAATGAAAAGGTTAGAGTCTAAAGGTTGTTGGCTAGTGGATAGAGTGAGATTTAAGCACATAGGAAAATATACGTCAGGCCTTCTCAGAAGAGGAGATTCTATTGATTGCAAAACAACAGATACACACTCATAGAAGGGACCCTGTTCAAAAGGAATTTCAATGGTGTCCTATTGTGGTGTGTCACTATGGAGCAAGCAAAAAGGATCCTAGACACTTACCACAATAGTGCCGCGGATGGGCACTTCTCTGCAAAAACCACCACCATCAAAATCATGTGCGCAGGGTACTTTTGGCCGATGCTATTTAATGACTCCTATTCCTTGGTAAAATTTTGCAATGAATTCCAATTCTTTGCAGGAAGAAGAATTATGCAATGCCTCTCAATCTGATAGTGGTTGACAAGCCATTCATGTAGTGGGATCTAGACTTCGTCACAATAATCAACCCGGCCTCCAATGCAGGACACAAGTGGATATTGATGGCCACTAACTACTTCACTGGGTGGACCGAAGCTGTACCACTGAAGAATGTGACAAAGGTAGAGATAGTGGACTTCCTTGAGGAACTGGTGATGAGATTTGGCCCACCCAAAACCATCATCTCTGACAATTCCAAAGCTTTCCTAGGCTCTAAGATATGTCAATTCACATTTACGCATGGCATATTCCTTAAAACATCATCAAAATACTACCTATAAGGGAATGGCTTGGCCAAGTCAACGAACAAGAATCTGATCTAACTCCTCAAAAGGATTGGGTCAGAGCACCAAAGGGAATGGCATAAAAACCTCTGAGCAACACTTTGGGAAAACCGCATAACTCCTAAGCAAGTCGTCAAGACTTCGCTGTATGAGCTAGTATATGGAAAAGAGGCACTATTTCCTATCTCCATGGAGATTCTAGTGCTACAATTGCTAAAATTTCTCGAGGTGGAACAAAACGGTGCCTTGGAAGTCTGGTTAGCTGAGTTGGTAGAAGTGCAAGAGAAAAGGGAAAAGTCCCTAATAGACATGACTAATTGCCAAAAGTTGGTTAAATGGTGGTTTGACAAGATAGCATCCAACCAAGGTCTAAAGTGCAGAGACTTAGGGCTAAAGTTTAATGAAAGGGCTGCGAAGCCGGGTCAACATAGTAAGTTTGACAGCCTTTGGGAAGGCCCGTTCAAAATAATTCAATGCAAGGAACATAATGCATTTGAGTTAGAGGACATGGAAAAAGAAGCACTAGGAATTCTGGTCAACAAAATTCACCTTAAATTATTTAATAAAGCTTACATATCCTAGCAATGTAAATATGTTTATAGTGCTTTTTTTTCTTTTCTTTCCCTTTTGTTTTTGTTTGGCCAGCCTTTTTTTTATTCTATGGTTCGAGGCATAGGAAAAAAAGTAACCCATTATTGCAAAGAGTAGGGAAAATAAATTCATAGCTCAAAGGACAAAAAGAATCAAACACCCACATGCAGAATTGAATTGAACACATATATGTTGAAAAAGAAAAGATAACCCACATTGTTGAATCCAGAATCAAATAAAGCAAGATGATTATATAAAGCTATATTTTCATTATATATATGTTTTTGTATTTACATTAATAAAATGGCTCAAGGGTCACGCTTCTAAAGTATATAGCTATATTATGCTTCCTTTTCATATATTCTACAGTAAATCCTTTTTTCAGGAATATATACAAAAAATGGACTGATTGATATGAGTTTTTAAAAGCAAAAAGAAAAAAATAGGGAGGTCTTCAATCCATTGCATGAGCGGTAGCAATAAACACATCAACAGTAGCGTCCACAATTTCTTCATCAATGGGGCATTGGCAGGAGTAGCAACATCATTCATGGGAGCAATGGCCAGTGGCGAAGGGAACACCAGGTTCCTGAAATCCATGTACTAGTCAATATAATAGAAAGGCACCACGTTGTATATGCAGAAGAGGAAGTGACAGGCACAAGTGACCCTTTGGCGGTGCTCATTCTACAACTAGAGGTGAAAGCCACTTAGGAACGATAGCCATGGTACGATCATGTCCTCTTTAGTGAATCTCCTAAGGTCACTTGTGGTTGGAATGCCTCCACCAAATGCACTGTTCGCTACTACCTCTTTAAGGCCATTCAGGTACTTCTTTGGAAAAAAATATTTAACCAGACACAAAATCAGTGGCTTGGGAATTGCAATACCAAGCATAGAGGCAATGAAGTGCGAGCACACATCAATGTTAACTCAGTATTTATCCTCGTATTCAATGAAATCATGTCCCAAAACCTATTTCATGGCTATGATAGCCAGTGAGTGTTTATTCTTTGACATCCTTTTTAGGTGCCTAGTTGAAATCTCGCCTAAAAATGTCATCTGGGACTTATGAGAAACCTTCCTAATTAGAGTATTCATGCTGGTAGGCGCTCTGTAATTATCTTAGAAATATCTCTACAAATTTCCTAAGTCTAGCCTATGAAAATACTACGCAACTGCTAATACTAAACTGCTAAGCCAATTACCTATTACCAACTATGCTCAAATCGCTAAGTGTGATTTCACTACTGCCTAGGTGCCTATTTACAAAAAAAGGAGGAAATGTGTGGTAATTTTCTTACCATAAATGTGATGCTAATCAAATACCCACTTGAAAGCCATGCCAGAGCTTGCTCGAATTTCCCACCCAGTTGCGTTTGATAAGTACGACTTGTTGTGTGCAAAACTAATAAGGGATAATTAATTAGCCTAAGCTAGTGGTAGTAATCGGTGGTGTTATGCATGACCAAATGCTGAGGTGTCATTCTCTAAGTGTTTTGCAAACTCCAAGGCCGAGCTCATATATTTTCAAAAACTAATTGCATCTTTGGCTTAATCATTCCTTTTGGGATATTAATTTCCAATGCATACGAATGCTTAAGCTACTAGCAAATCATCAGCTCAAGTTCCAAGGAAATCACAATGTACAACATAGTTACTAATTGTAATTATGAATTCTTGTCATTTCAAAATGGCAAGTGATTCATTTTGTACAAGCCAAAAGGTTGGTGGTACATGTCGAATTAAATGCAAAAAGGGAAACTCTCATCTATCACCTTGAGAAAAAGTAGCTAAGTGTTGCATGCGAAATGTTTAAGAACTTTAAAGGATTTTTCAAATATGCTACTCAGAGCAAAAGAAATTTCTAGTCCACAACCAGAGTTGAGGTAAAATTACAGAGAAGTTCAAGCTAAGAAGAATCTTCCTGCAAAGAAAAAATGGTAGAAATTTCATGGAAAGAGGCATAGGGGGAGGCAACACGAAGCTTATTTAAAGCTATGCAAGCAACACAAGCCATCAACATCTTCGATGAGATTTCTTATGCCATGCTTGGTATTCTAGATAAGCCAAAGTGGGTGAATACACAGGAATTGGAAAATCCCAAAAACCATAGAAACCAAGCCCTAATGAAAGAGGATTGGGATAAAATTCATGATCCCAATCTTATAAATAACCCTAAGTATTTGAGGGAAGCAGCTTGCGAAAGGATGAAGGTATCCAAACACTTGCCATCAATGGCACAAAAGATATGGCTCAACGGGCTCCCACAATATATGGTCCCATCTGTGCACTACTGCCCAAAATTAGTCGATGCAGTCATTGGACATTTCAACCAAAGCACCAACACTATTGAGGGCCAGACTCTGAGGGCTAATATCAGCCCGGGAGTTATTTGGAATATGTTGTGCATCCCTAATCAGAGCTGTAGAAAGGAAGAAATAGAGATATTCACTCCTGCAAAGGAGGAAAACATATGGAAGGGAATGCAAAATGCTATGGACTTTTATAACAAAGAAACCAAAAGGATTGAGGTAGACCACTAGAAGCTACCAAAGATCTCAGTGCAACATGGTGCTTTTGACGCAGGTTTAAAAGAGGCCTTTTGAATGTTGGAATTTTTTTTTGGTTTAGACACTGACAAGGAAGTGCATGCATTTTAGTTGGGCCTGAGATTCCAGTTTTGTAGGAAACACTCTTTCTTTTGGTATGATTTTGTAGAATACCTCATTAAGGAGATGATAAGGAAAATAAAGGATTACCAAATTGAATGTAAGTTTAGGTTTCCTTCCTTTCTTGCCCATATGTTTTTGCATCAAAACCCTGATTTCTTTGATAAGCGTGTGAAGTTGGCTATTTTTGACGAAAGGCAGAGAAGAAAGTTAGTTTCTATCTGGACTCCCCTCCTCTCTTCCACTTATGACTATTATGCATTTTTGGATTATTTCTTGACTCTGATTTTGCAAGATTTACAAGGGGAGGATGGTATTAACTAGCTTACTAAGGAGTGGATAGGGTATATGAAAAACTTCATTCCCAAATGTGACTAGTTTTTAAGAGAAAATTTCACATTCATCCGTATGCGAGGCTTCACCAAGGAACCATTCCACCTTTTGGCATGCATTACAAATTGAGTGCTAGCCCTTGAAATTTTCTGCAAACATGCATTATTGATGTTACCTTCTGCGGAGGAAAACCAAAGAAGGGATTTTTCACCTATCTGATAAGCTTCAAAACAGTGGTCGTGAAAAAGAAGTAGAAACACCCGCTGTTGCAAGATAAGCTAGATCATCTAGGGTTGGTAATGATCTGTGACAAATGGAGTTACAACCCTTTCAATGATCTACCATATGAGCATATCAAAGTAACTCACAATTCTCGGCCTTATTGGGAAAAGAGGTGCAGTCGGTTGGAGGATGAAGATGAATTATTGGTTGAATTGATCCACATTCCTACAAATGATAGCATGCTACCATGTAATAAGTTCTACTTTGTTGTGGCAGATTATGATGAGAAGCACAAAATGGGAGCCACCCTATTCAATAAGTTAAGGAAAAAAGAAGAATGGAGTGTGGAAAGAATCAGAGCCTTCTGGGTGTATCACCAAGAGACAAAACATCTTGATGCCCCTTATAGTAGCATGAAGGATGATGAGCATCTAGATTTCGATCCAAGCACTATCAGGTTAAATGACTCTAATGAGGAATCCAAAGAGCAGGCGGAAGAGGAAGCCGAGACATCAACATCCTCTGCTCAGCAAAGGAGAAAGTCCATAGGGAAGCCTACCTATGTAACTTCAAATGTGTGATTGAATATATCAAGAGCCTCGTAGACACTCACCTGGGCCTCAAAAACAACAAGAGTGTCCCAGTAGCAACAACTGGAAACTGTAGAGATGGGGGACTCCCCACCCGCTAAATGACAACACATGGAAACTATTATGGGAGAAGGTTCATAAGAACCCGCCACAAGCCAGGTGCTCACATCGAACTAGGAGTTCAAAGTAAGTGAGGAGCCAACAATAAGCGAAGAACTGCCATCATCTAGTTAACAAGTAGTGTTAGCTCCTTCTTTTCTTACTTCTCAATCTTTAGTATCCTCTGCTATTTTCACGGCACCCCTCACTACAACTATTAGCCTTTGCTTTTCCACCTCTGCCACAATGGTAGTGGAATTTTTCTCCCAATTTTCCTAGATAGGGCCATTTATCTTAATGCCTCTGTGAACCCTAACACTATTCATCACTGTCCAATCTCTCCTCACCTCTCTTTTTGCAAGCTCAATTGCCATTGGTACCCCTATTGCTACTGCTACCTCAGGTTTGACCCACTATGCCCAGCAAATGGACTCTACAATGACTACCCCATCACCACAACAACCAATGAGCCCTTCTTCTGGTTCAAAAACTAAAATTTGGCATGTTCCTTATTTCTCCTCAAAGACTGTTACTCTCCAGAAGAGAAAAATGCTCGGGCCCACTACACTTATGCTCCCTTTTTCCCTACCTCTTGGTGCACCTTTTATAGGTGGGCTAGTTTAGTCGCTAAGCCAATTCATAGCCAAAAGAGAAGCCACAAAACAAGAATGAGCTCTCAGAATGCAAAAGGAAAAGGCTAAGGATGACAAGAAGCCAGTGGAGCCAAAATTTTATAAAGTTTACAATGAAGCTCAAGGAATGTTGAACTTTGCAACCATGTATCTGAACGTGGTCAAACCACAAGGGGAAATGCTATTGGACGATTACAACATGTATGCTGTGGGACTTGATATGAATGTAGCCCAACCACAAGACAAGGTAGAGCTCATGGAGGAAACATAGCTAGTGGTGATGACTGACTTCCTCCAGTTGGACCACCAGCTAAAGAAAAGGGAGGAGCAACTAAAGCTTGTGAAGGAAAGGTTCAGTTTCCTAGAGATGAGGGAGAAATTGCTGGAAGCATAAGTTGCATGCTTATCAAAGAAAGTGCAGGAAGCAGAGTTGGAGCAGAATAAACTCCAAGAGGAGCTCACAAAGCCTCAATCTGTTGATTCCACCCTAATCAACGAGTTGTAGATGAAGAACCAGGAATATCAGAGTGAATTAGTCCTAGCGGAGAAAAATCTGTAACAAAAGGATGAAGAGCTAGCATTTCAGCATGCTCAATATGAGAAAAAATTAGAACAAAAGGATGCAGAATTTGAGGGTCAAAAGGCCCAATTAGAAAAATACTTCCAAGAGATGAAGTATTCTCTTGACACAGAGTTGGAAAACCACACCGGGTTGAGGAAAATTGGTCCAAAGAGCTAAGAAACATCGAGGGAATACTTTCATTCATAAACAATAGAATTGTAGAATTGACAGAGGATGTCACCTCGAAGGATGCAAAGATTTCCCTTCTAAGGAATGCTCCCTAGGCCCCTGTTGCTCAGCTAGACCTCATCTCAATAGCTCAACAACTATATATTTCATATTGGGAAAAGGTTAAGCCTTCTGCCTAACACTATAGCCAATGCTCTAATTCATGTTGGAGGCAACAAAATTAAGTAGGGAGGTTCACAGAACAATTGAGCAGTTCCTGCAGTTTATCACAGAAAGGTTTCCTGAGACAAAGAGTTTGCTACGGAAGCTATACATGTCTTTAATGAAAACTTAGCAAAGGCAGGGATCAAGGATCAGAATGTTGCTACCAAGATGACAAACAAATTCATACACTACCACACGCCCATCCTTTGTACTAATGCCTGTACAACTACCTTGAACTAGACTATGGATAGCATGTGGGAAAATTTCTCGCAGCTAACTGAGATAGATATGTTGTCCCCGTTTCTTGAAAATGACTCAGTCACCATAGCTGAGAAAATTGTGGAAAAAATTGAGTAGAACCCAATCGCTTTCTAGAGTTTTAGCTAGCCTCCTACTGCAGCAGATATCGAGGGCGTCATTCAGCCAATAGCGCTGCTTTTCCAATGTGAGTCTGGGGCTGATTTTCCTAAAGTTCTACCTTATAAGGAAATGCTCGATCCAAGTGGAGTGCAAGAGAATTTGTGTGATATATCAAGACCATCTAAGGTTGACTGGTTGCCTCTGTAGGCCGCTCTTTCTAAGCTCTGACACTGTCACCCAATGGAGGCAGGTTCTAGTCTTCAAGCCAAGGAAAATTTTGGGTTCCTTGTTCCTCAAGAAAAATTCCCTTGGTAGTTGCCAAAAGCTATGAATATAAAATTCATCAAGCTCCCTTTGGGTTTTTTTTTGCTAAGTACCGACCCATGCCTCAAATGAACATCATTGGCCCCTTTTGATGAATGACCACTGACCTCTGCCATGTGTTCACTCAATGCTTTCCCAAGGGATTCTTCCCTTCACTTTTCAAACGGTCCTCGCCATGTTCCCACGTGTTGTCGTCGCGCATGCTTAAAGGCTGCTTCCCTTCACTTTTGAGTCAGGCCCCAACTGTGTGCCACATAACCTTCATCCGCATATGCTTTGGTAGACCCCATAGTCGACACCAATGAAAAAGCATGCTTCCACGTGTCTTCCTAGTGCAAGCCTTCAACAACAAGCAAGAGGAATGAACCACGGGCTGCAAAATTAATCCACGCATCTCTTCGGTGGGTACTTCTTCAAAGAAAAGGATGGAGCCAATTATGGGTTGTGATATGTTGCCGCATGTTCTAACTACCTATACTAGGTGGCAACACTTGTTTGCACGGGACTATGTCAGGACCACTGCCATCATTCATAGGGGATGCACCTGGATGGGGAGTGACCACATGTTATGGCCTGAATCTTTTTCTGTTACAACGGCCAAGGCGAATCATTGCTACTACATCATTGGTTAGGATACCAAATATTTTCAGTTATTGTTCGCCAGGCGGTGTGGTGCAGGAGCACCTAGGCTGACCTCCACCTTGTTGTTAACAATTTTGGCTTGTACCTGATCTTAGCCAAATTAGGGTATTAGAGTGCTAAGTTTGGACCTTAGAAGGTCTTGTTGGTGTGTGATGAGTTAGTCACTAGGACTAAAGTCATCAATAGGTTATCATTGTGGTTTAAATTTTGCTTTGATTTAGCTTTGGATAGTTGATGTTAGAATATAAGTATTAAATGTGTACCAATCACATTTAATTTGTTAAAAGATGCCTAGAGGCAGTTGAGGAAGTTGATTGTTCGAAGCAAGGAGATTGAGGTCCTAAAAATTAGGATCATAACATAGTGATAAGTTACAAAATGTTGTTGTAAAAGTTGCATGATAGCAGTTGTGGAGTTGCATCTAACTTAGGTGGATAGGAATCCCTTGAAATCAGGAGTAAGTGGTTGCTCAACTACCCTTGAAACATGGTAAAGGCATCCCTAATGTGAATGATGGCTCGTAGTAGCAGTAGTAGTTGTTGTAATCAAATTTTTTTGTGTGCAATAGAAGACAGTTTGGCATATTTTCTGTATTTTCTATATTACCTGTGAGTTCTTGAGAAATAGTGATTCAAGAGGCATTGTAAATACATATTTCTCACTATTTTGTGTTCATTGGATAGTTTTGAGTAAGATTCATCTTGTAATTAGGGTGTGAAGTGTAGATTAGTTGTTTTTAACTCAAATTAGATTGTAGATTGTTAGTTTCCTTTGTTTTGAGCAGTGTGAATTAGAATGGCTCCCCCATAAGAACTAACCACGGGATCTCCTTCCAATTAGTTTGAAATGATAGGGGAGCCAGTCCATTGTAAATACTTAGCATTAGGAAAACCAAAGAGCCAAGCAAGAATTTGTTATCTCAAACCCTAGGCGAGCTAGGAATGCATGGTTAGGAGTTTGAGAGAGGAAAAGTGAAGAACTCAAGTAGGGGTAGAAGGTACTGTACGAAAACAGTACAGTTTCAGGTAGGTTTTAGACACATTTTAACATGTTGAAAAATATTGAGGCTTGAACAATCCATTGGGGTGAGGAAACAACAAGAACTCCTTGAAACCCTATGAATTAGGCCAATTAGCCCTTTTGACCCTTGAATATAGGAATCAGCTGTATGGCAGAGATAGAGGCTTGAAACCCTATGAAAGATTTAAAGGCTTGAAAAGGGTGTCAGGAAATGTAATTTGTTTGCCAGGTCATTTGTCAAGTTTGAACAAGAGAAGCCAAAAAGGGACTAGTAAGGGCTAGTAAGAATTAGGTCTCTTCTAGGCAAGATCTTGAGATCGGGTAAAGTGGAAGATAGAGAACGTCCAAAATGTATCCAAGTGGATGTGAAATGCAAGGAGACAGTGTCTTCAACTCCCCTGCAAGCAATTCTAGCAAGTTGAAGAAGTTGGCACTTGGATCTTTCTAAGTCCAAGGAAGAGTAAGCAATTGCAAAGAAGGTGTTGATCTTCCAAAGGTAAAGCACAAGGTAGAAAACTCTTTGAGAAGAGTTGGAGCAAGACTTAGTTAATGATCTAAGTCTGATTAGAGCCCTGAAGGTGACAGGTTCTTGGTGGAAGATAGAGAGAAGTCTTCTTGGTTATAGTGCAAGCAACCTTTGGCTACATCTTACATCACGGTGAGAATTCTCACTATATATACTACTCTTTTCTTTTGAAGAGGGGTCCACGAGTTCGAGAATTGTAGAAAATATATAATTTTAGGACACTAGACCTTTTTATTGTTATTAGATTATTGCAAAAGGACTCACGGGCTGTGCCATTGTTTGGCCTTTCTATTTTTCTTAAGCTATTTGATTAAATTATACTGTGCCATTATTGTTTGAATGGTTCATTTGCAGAACTTCTATAATTTTAATGCAAGTTTGTTGGTTTAGATCATGTCTTTTGACTCCTCTTTTCAGTGAATGGGTGTAAAAATTATTTTATGTCATTGAATGCATTGTTCATGCTTTAATCTTTAATTTTTGTCATTCTAGGACATAGCAAATTGTTGAACAGGCCCTTAAATTTTATCCAAAAGATAGAATTATTGTGTCTTTTATCTAAATTTTGGCACATTGCCTTAGTTATCTAGATCCTTTATTTTTATATCTGCTTCCTTTTCCTTTTCCAAACCACCAATTACAGAAGTAGACTTCTTTAAAAACTCGAAGGTCACTCAGTTTAGCACAATAGGTCCCCCATAAATTGAGTTTCGCACAAAGGGCTATTACCTTGCCAATTTTTGGCATCAACATATACTACCACTAATACACCTTTACCTTCACATCCCATGCATGTTGAAAAACAAACTATTTCCATTCCACAAGATAGAGTCATTAGTATTCATGAGGATTTTGCACACTTACAACAAGATTTATCGCTTGAAAACATTTCCACCACTACCATACCTGCAATACAAAACCTTCATCGCTTGATTGAAAGTGATGATGGCTTACAAGTTATAAAAAGAATAGCTGAGATATTTAACAAACATGTTCCTTCCACATCCCAATCAGCAAACATTTTTGTGAGCCAAGGAGGATCTCACATTCCTCCCCCTTTAACATACCATCCATACCCACCTATATCACTCCTCAAGTTACAACAACCATGCAACAGGTTAGTCATGTGACTCCTTTCGCTATTCCAACTAGCATTCCTAGTTCTTTTATGGCATTGAATGTTCCCTCTTCCACCTTCACCCCTCTTAGTGTTCCTTTCACTTCTCCTTACCTTACATACAATCCATCACCATTTTACCTCCCACCTCATACCACTTACACTGATCCCATCATTACACAACTCTTTAACACCATTTCCTCCATGCAACAACAAATCTCCACCATTAGCCAAATTCAAAATGCTCCACACACATTTCATGTCTGTAGTATCCCATTATCCTTAGAAATATTACATACATAGATGCCACAAGGAATTGAGATGCCTAGGTTTGAGAAGTACAGAGGTAAAGGAGACCCTACTATACATGTTAATTCCTATACATCATTGTGTAGTCATTTAGCCCTTGAGGATAAATTATTAGCCAATTTTTTTTCTAGGACCTTAAAGAATACTACATTGGAGTGGCTTTCAAATTTACCCAATCACTCCATCCGGTCATTTAATAAACTTTTGCATGCCTTTATAAGTCATTTCCAAGTACATATGAATCCCAAAAAGACAATGGCTGATTTAATGAGATGTAAACAAAATGCGGATGAAAAAGTAATTGATTTCATTTCACGTTATCAGTGATTGTATGCTCAAATTGATGTCAAGATTCCTGATTCACATCTCCAAAAGATGTTTATCGAAAACTTGCACAATCACCTTTAGGATAAATTGACTATGATGAAGTTTCCTTCATTCATTCATTTATGCACAACCCTTTGTCACTATCACAACTCAATTATAGTCATGATTCAAAGTCCACTTTTAACCAAGCTGAGAAGTCTGAACAAAACAACCCAAACAACGCAAAAACTTTAGAAAACCAAATTGAGGCTTCTTATAGTTCAATCCCCCTTCTCCACAACCAACTCAGCCTGTTTCAAGTCAAGTGGAAATTGTTAAAGCAACAATTCCCTTTACCTATGGAGACTTGAAGAGACAATTTACCCCCTTACTCGATACCCTCCATAACACAATGAATCAATTGCTCCAACAACAAATGATCACTTTTCCTATCTTTAAACCACTTGATACCACCAAGCCTTTACCTCCTAGCTTTAGACCAAATGATTATTGTCATTTTCATCGCCAAAATGGACATGACACCGAACAATGTAAGCATCTCAAACACAGTGCAAGATTCTGGTCGTTTGTCCATTGTGGGTGTTAATGATCAAGGCAATAAGTCCATTGCACCCCCTAATTAGAATTTAAAAATATTTACCAACCCCATGCCTAAACACAATGTTTCATTTTTCAAAGCAAATGAACCTTCCAACACTCATGTGATGAACATTGATATAAATAATGAGCAACATGATATTACTCCAAATGTTACCCAAGTTAATCCTATGGATGAACTTGTGGGTATGATAGACGTTGTCCCTCGTAAGTTCCCAACCAACAAACCTCTTGATATTACTTTTTATTCTCATGATATACCTAAAAAGCTTCATGATGGTCCTCTTTACATAGCCGGCCTTATCTATGATAAGCCCTCCAATGGGAGATTAATAGATCCCACCTGTGGTGAGAATGTGATCACAGAAGAATTTTTAGTATTACATGATCTCTATCAAGATGATTATGATAAACCAACAACATGGATAAAAACACATATTGGTTTTGTGTGCCCTATGATCAGATCGATCATACTCTAATTACAAATAGGACCCAAAACTTTTGATGTAACATTTTCTATTATTCCACAATCAGATCAGCTTTGTCTATAGATAGGTGATTTTTGGCTTTGCTCGATGAAAGCTATCCCTTCAGTTGTTCATAAATGTTTGAAGGTTCCACATGGAAATGAGATATTTACCATACACCATAGTGGCTTTAATCCATTGTATTCTAAAGGAAATTTCTCCTCAGAAGCTTTTTGGCCTAAACCTACGGAATGCATCACCCCTTGAAAATACTTCTTTTTCATAGCCTACAAAAGTTCAAATCCAAATGAATAACTAAATTGTCTCTTTGCTCAATGTCCCCATCGACGTCCACTACTCCTATCCTTGATGAGACAATGCTTCATCCTAAGTCTAAAACTGAACAAACAATAGAACCCTGTGAGCAACCAATCATAGACACTTCCCCTTCCTCGTTTAAATGCCCAAGAGATAATGAAACCAATCTTGTTATTCCTCCTCATAGTAAAAAAGTGTATAAAGCTAATGAGAAAGTGATTGACCCATCTTCTTTTGTTTCTTCCATTCTTCCCCCTCCCAAAGAAAATGAACCTATGGTGAATCAACCCTCTCTTACACCTCAACAACTCCAAAATAAAATTAAAAGAAACTGCGGTGCTAGGGAGCGTAGGCGTCATCGACGTCTCCTTGCTCATCAAATGCAAACTGAAAACAACAAAGAAAATCAACCTCCACCTTTGACAGAAGCAATACTTGATCACCCTCCTCCTCTTGACCTGCCACAAGATAGTATGATACAACAATCCAAACAAAATGATTTGATTCAATAGCCACAACTCCTGATACACGCTCCTTGGAAATTACTCTCCATCCTCCCGTCGTCATTAATATAGATGATGAGGATGATGAGGAAATCACTAAAATAGATGAAGAAGTGCATACAAATATAAACTCTTTATTTTCATCTACCATGAGCTTAAATGATAAATCTGCTCCACAAAGTGAAGAACCTGGAACTTCTCCTTGTTCGGCACTTGTAATTCCCCCTTTGGACAGTCAACTTCCCTCACAATATATTGAACATGATTGGGAGATGGATGAATTATTAGATGGTTGACTTGCATTCTCCTTACTAGCCTTTTTACATTTTCCTTTTTCTTTGGTTTGATTGCATGTGTGTATCATGTTCCCCCGTAATGTGTGTACACTTCTTCTATTTGTCCTCTATTCTTTTATATTTTGTACTTTATCTTTTCTTTTTTCACTTTTTTTTGTGTTTTCCTTTTGGGGATGATGCAAAGCATTGAGATGCCCTATGTCTCTTCCATGTTGACCCAAATGATCCCTTTTCCTTTTTACTTTATCTTTTTCTTGTGTTTTTCCTTTTGGGGATGACGCAAGGCATTGGGACCAAAATGTCTCCTTCATGTTGACCCAAAATCTTTTTAATTTTTTTTCCTTTTCATTTTCTTTTCGCTTGTGTTTTCCTTTTGGGGACAATGCAAAGCATTGAGACCGCAATGTCTCTTCCATGTTGACCCAAAACAAACTTTATTTTTTGTTTGTTTCACTCTCTTTGTGTCATTCTTCCAATTATATGTATTCAGAGAATGATGATAGTTCCGAGCTCTTTAATCAAAATATTGCAGCAACAAACATACTTACCCCAAATCCATAGATCCCTTATGTGTTTGGTGTGTCCCTTTCTGGGGCCAATCCTCCTTTTCTTTTGTTATTTTTTTCGTTCACATGATGAAGCCTTACTCAGAAATGTATGACTTGGCATAGGGGCTTTCCAAGTTGGCTCTCATGTCTTGTTTTCTTTTTGCATTTTTCCTATGCTACTTTAAAGTAATTGCTCATAGAACGGTGTGTAGAAATTCCTTTAAAGTAGGGGGCATACATTGGCATTATTAATTTGCATTCTTGGTTCTTATTGTAGCCTTGCCACTTCATATGATGCGTTTGTCACTTTGTGGACGACATTGGGTGTGATTTGACTTTCTCTTTGTGCATATTTGTCCTTGATGTCAAAAATGATAATATGGCACTTTGATCTTGGCATGTTTATTGGTTCAATTTTGGCACTTTGGTATTATGACTCATGGAATTTTGGTATTGAAATTGTGATACTTGATTTAATCTTGGCTTACTCATCTTGGTCCATTCTGGTTCTGGAATTCAGTACCTTGGCTATGGACAATATTATGGCTTTGGCATATTCAATGATTATCTTGTGGATCAATTTGATCATAATTCTATATTTGACATTAGCACTATTGTTTGGAACTTTTGGTTTTGGCATTCAGTTTCACACTCAGAGTTGTAGCATTGTGATGTTTGTTTACATTCAGATTTGATATCTTGTGGTATTGATGTTTGGAGCTTCATGTGTAGACAACAGTTTCGCTTGATTCTATGGTGAATTTAGCACATACAGGTTATGACATTGTAGTGGGAAGGTATATCTTGTTTCAGTGTATATTTTTTTCATTTTGACACTACATGTGTATACATTTTTGTTATCCTTCGCATGGAATTCAAATTAGTTTCATAGTACATTGATTTGGCTATACCTAGTATTGATACATAGTCAGATTTGTATTCATGAGTTGGCCATTGTATATAAGTTTCATGATTTTTTCATTACATGGAGTTCATCTTTGCAAAATAATACATATATTTATTGCCTCTATTTACAAAAGGCAGTAAGTAATAGTATTGCTTGGGCTTACCATTTCACTTCATACAATGGTATATAGAATGGTTTGTTTCTTCTTATAGCAAAATATGCTATATTTGATGATTTTGTGGTATAACCATTCTTGGATTTGTTTTTAAATCATTTAGGCTCTTCATAAGTGATTTAGTCTACATTGTAATACTCCAATTCTTAGCCAAGCATACTATATTTGAATGTTTCCAAAGTTGGTTTTATCAGGATTATACATTGTACACTGAGTACTTTATTTCATTGAGCATACCATACTATTATTTGTATCGCGCTTATTATTGTTTTCACTGAGCATATCATATTTCATTGGTCTTACTATGATTATTATCGACTTCATCATGTTTGTAAGGTAGTTGAATTTAAATTACATGGCAATATTATTTGCTCTATCGACAACCATCATTATGTTTTGGTAATAATGTTGTTGGTGGATTTATAGTGATCATTATGTTTTGTTCGGACTTCAAACATTATTAAAAGTTGAAAAGGAAGTCAAAAGATTTAGTTCAAAAGGAAGTTAGGGCATTGTCATTTTGTTTTGTTCTAAAGAGGTATTATAGCGCTGCCATGGAGGTTATGAGATTATAGTTATTGAGAGTGTTCTAGCTGGTATTTCGTCTTGGCTTTCAGATATGTTAGATTATGAAGAGTGGCAAGTTGATTGGTGGACTCTCCATGAGTTGGAAGCGGAGGTAATAAAGGATTTTATGAGATTTTGTTTGCAGTTTGAAATGCCATAATGGAGGTAATATCTGAACATTCTTCTTGTTTCTTTGAAGTAAAAAAAAGTGAAAAATGTAATCTTTTGGTTATTTGAAAAGATTTTGAATCTTGTTCTTTGAATTTGTTTTTTTTAAAACAAATATTAAGGAAACGACTATGGAAATAATTGACAGTTTGTTTAAACTGTATTTTTTAGTTACATTTTTAGAAACCCTAACTCGAGGGTCTGGTTCTTGACTGGAGGTCTCACATTTCAGTTACAAGGGTTTCATTTTTTTTGTGCTCTATATAAACATGGCTTTAAGCCATTGTTCAGATGGGAATATATGAGGAAAGTACAGAGCATTTGTTGATCATATCATTGTTATATCTGTAATATTTAAGAGGAGGAAAGAGGGTTTTTATTTTGTGAAATATTTGGTTCTTATAATAGAGATATCATTCAGATTCATGAGAAATTTCTGTGATACTATTATGAACAATTCATATTGTAGTTGGAATCATTGAAAATCTTTTATATTTCTATATTCATTAATGATTTTGGGACTACAAATAAAGTGCAGTTGTAAAGTCATTGGTTTTTTACATTTTAGAAAGTGACATTTTGCATTGAGGGTTGGTGCTCCTATGAAGTTAGTGCTTTAGAAAAGGTGTTGAGTTGTTGCTCCACCATTATTACAGAGTTTGTGCTCTTTGATTAATAACAAATAAATTTTAGCGAGTGGTTTTTTATACCCCATGAGGTTTTTTCCACTCAGGAAATCTTTGTGTTATGTGATGTTATTTTTCTAGCATTTTGTTTCATATTAATGTGCTCATGTAGTCAATGCTCTGATACTTTTAGTGTGTTCAAAAGGTTCATATTTCAAAAGTCTATCATGCAAAGTTAAAATTGTTCAAATCTGATTTTAAAAAGCCTTTTGTAAAACAAGTTAAATCTGCATTGGGCAAAGTTGTAGTTCTGTTTCAAAAGCATAAACAAGATTGTTCACACATTAATTGAACAATATCATATGCTGCTTTTAATATGAGTTGTAAATGTTAGTCAAGTTTCATGTTAATCTGATCTAAAGTGTTAATGTTCACTTGCATAAACAAATCTGCCACATTGGGTTAAATTTAGTAAAAAATCTCATTGTGCTTTCAAAGTCAAAAGTTAAAATTATTTCACTCTGATTCACCCCCACTCTCTCAGAGTAAATCCACTTCCAACAAATATGTCCTTCATAAGTGTGATCTATCTTAGCATATTACATTCCTCTTGGTGGTCTGATGTGACACATTGCATCCCCTAAGTTGTGAATATACTATTCTTTGATTGGCCCTCTCTTGGAGATGTTAGACACCATGTTCCCTAAGTGATAGACCTCACATGAACTTAACAAGACTCATTTGAACATTTCTTTTACATTTTACATTTTACATTCATATTGTGACCTTGCATAGCATAACTTGCATTCCTCTGGTACCTTGCTCTTTGTTCATGAGTTCTAAGCATACGAAGCTTTGCTTGTCTCATGAAGTACAAATCAAAATTTTCCTTTGTGGCACCTTATTAAAGTTATCAGGAGGTATAACTTTGATATGGTTGAGCAAGAAGCCTATTCCCTGACATGAATTTCCCCATAGCCACCTATGTGCTTGTCAGTGCATACCAACTAGCATATGTATTTCACCTTTTGGGTCTTTCCACCTGACAGACCACCATGAGTTATGTCACCCCAGAGTGACTATGCATTTTCTTTTTTGGAAAAACAACCTAGATCTGATTCACAACTAGCTTAACAAATGATCAAAGCTTGATCTAATTTTTCCTTTTCTCTTCTTTCTCTCTTTCTCTTTCACAATCATGTGTTCCTTTGTTCTCATGTTTAGTTTTTCATGGGATCTTCATCCTGGGGGCTTGATCATCCCTCTTGATCGTTGTTATTCCATCTTGCTAGCATAAATGCATTTGGATCCCTCTCGATATGCATTTCTACTTTAGTGTGAATTTGAAGAAAGTTCATCCTCTCACTAAAGTGGGGGCTAAATGTACCATAGAAAAATGGATCATTGAAATTTTCATTGTCTTTTAGGTCTTTCTCTCATGATTCTTAGTTCATTTTGCTTTGATTTAATATTGCAATGTAACTTCAAAATTCACATTAGGTCCCTAAACATTCAAATTATGACGTCTAGTGAAGGTGTTGTAACAAATTTCTACACTTCTAGAATCTTCTCATTACAATTCACCTAAAAATCACCTTTTCATCACTTATCAAGTCCTATTTTAAAGTGTTGTAAAGTCTTGTAACAAGATTTCACACTTTTCTAGGCTTGATTTCACTATTTACACCATTCTTATACTTTATTTGACCCCTTGATGCACTCAGAAGACTTAATTAAGTGTATTTTTGAATGTAAACCTAACAAACAACATTAAATGTGACTTAATTATTGACACCCACTTACAAGCCCAAGGTGGGACCCATTCACCATGGGTGGCAAATGAGTCCCTCTTGGCTCCAAATTTAAAATAATTCAAAATTTCTTTCTGGTTTTTATTCAAAAAGACCTTATGTTGGCCTGTGATGAGGTATTATTGGGTTATTAGGGCATAAATGTGCATAAATAAGTGTTTTTCTTCTCATTTTAACCCCCGTTCATTTGCATTCACTCAGTCAACATCAATTATCATTCTTGCATTCAATCCATCAAAGCATCATTCAAGCATCTTGGAGTAGCCATTGACATATCTTCAAACTTCTTCAACAAGGTTGTGGTGAGTTTAGGACTTTTTCATGTTGTTTATTCATCATTCCTTGTTCATTTCATTTCATTTCTTTATTAAGGGTTTGATTACCAAAGTGAGATTTGACCAAGGCAAATCCCTATACTCTAACCCTTAACCATTTTCCCCCTTTTGCATGTGCTTGTAGACTTTTGTATGCATATTTGTCAAGAAAACAAGTGTTGAAAGGTAGTCAAGAAGTCAACAAAGTGTTTCAAGTCAACTAAACCCTATTTCAAGCTTGGAGACAACCTACAGTTCATTTTCTACAGATTTGACTTTGTCGATTACCCGACAAGAAGATAAGTGTAGATATGGAGTTATAGAATTGACCTTTGATTTCATAGAATTTTGGAGGAGGATTGATTTTCCATTAGTGGCGAATGAGTCCCACCTTAGGGCTAAAAAGTTAATTTTTTTAAATTCTAGTTCCCGACAGTCAGAAAGTAGTTTCAAGTGTTTTTGTCAGTAGCAAGACTGATTCGCCATCAGTGGCGAATGAGTCCCACTAGTGATTTACATTGATTTTTGAAAGTTTTCAGAGCCTTCCAGATTTAACATTCATTTCCCAGGTGCACTTTGTTCAACCTCTTTCAATTTTGTTTATGTTTTTTCATGTTTTAGTTCATTCTTGCATACCTCACCGTGTTTTCAAACATTGCACATTTCATTAGTTTTGCATTAATAATCAGTCAATTTCATAACTTAGTTGCACTTAGAGCATTTCATTTAGCCTTAATCACATCATACATTCCTTTATTTGAGTCAACCGCCTTCAATTTTAGGGTTCTATCTCTCTCCTTTTAGGTGAAAGATCCTAAGACTGTAAGAGAAGTCCATAGAACCACAAAATTGATGGTTCATTTTGGTGAACCTGCATATTGAGCACATTATATTTTTGATTTCAATTACATCTTGCATCCTAGGTATCCTTTGCATCTTCATTCACTTAGGTTTTGTTTTGTTTTTGCATCCTAGGGTTTCTCAAATTGCATTAGCGAAAGACTCATATAGACTTCATTTTTCCATATCAAATCATTAAAAAACTAAAAAAATTGCATTTGTATTCTCATTCTGAATCTAAAAAGCATTGAAATCATTTTAACTTTTTTGAAAAAATATAGAAAAATCCATTCTTGGAGTCATTTGCCACCCTGGGCGAATCAGTCCAGTTGCATTTTCTGCACTGAAATTTCTGGCATTTTTATAGCATTTCCTGCATTTCTATTTCATGTTATTTTCTTCTTGTTTCAGTTTATAGAATTTCTATCATTAAAATTTTATTATCCCTAGTTTACATTTTCATTCACCCCATATTTTGTGGTACTTGTATTAGTGTTTGGTGCCCTATTGATAATACTTTAGTGAGACAAAGTTCTAGACTCATGGCTTCCCACAATAACACTTTTGTTGTGGACCTTGGGATCTCAAGAGCTCATACTCCTAGTATGGAAAATGGTGCATTATGCATGGATACTACCACTAATACACCTTTACCTTCACATCCCATGCATGTTGACACACAAACTAGTTCCATTCCGTAAGATAGAGTCATTATTATTCATGAGGATTTTGCACACTTACAACAAGATTTATTCCTTGAAAACATTTCCACCACTGCCATACCTACAATAGAAAACCTTCATCACTTGATTGAAAGTGATGATGGCTTACAAGTTATGAAAAGAATAGCTGATATATTCAATAAACATGTCCCTTCCACATCCCAATCAAAAAACATTGTTGTGAGCCAAGGAGGATCTCACATTCCTCCCCCTTCAACCATAGCATCCATACTCACCTATACCACTCCTCAAGTTACAACAACCACACAACAGGTTAGTCATGTGACTCTTTCTTTCACTATTCCAACTAGCATTCCTAGTTCTTTTGTGGCATCAAATGTTCCCTCTTCCACCTTCACCCCTCTTAGTGTTCCTTTCACTTCTCCTAACCTTACATACACTCCATCACCATTTTCCCTTCCACCTCATACCACTTACACCGTTTCCTCCAAGAAACAACAAATCTCCACCATTAGCCAAAGTCAAAATGCTCCACCCACATATCATGTCTATAGTAACCCATTATCCTTAGAAATATTACATACACAAATGCCACAAGGAATTGAGATGCCTAGTTTTGAGAAGTACAAAGGTAAAGGAGACCCTACTAATCATGTTAATGCCTATACAACATTGTGTAGTCATTTATTCCTTGAGGATAAATTATTAGCCAAAAAATTTCCTAGGACCTTAAAGGATACTGCATTGGAGTGGTTTTCAAATTTACCCAATCATTCCATCCAATCATTTAATGAACTTGTGGATTCTTTTATAAGTCATTTACAAGTCCATATGAATCCCAAAAAGACAAAGGCTGATTTAATGAGATGTAAACAAAATGTGGATGAAAAATTAATTGATTTCATTTAACATTATCAGTGATTGTATGCTCAAATTGATGTCAAGATTCCTGATTCACATCTCCAAAAGATGTTTATCAAAAAATTGCACACTCACCTTTTGGATAAATTGACTATGATGAAATTTCATGCATTCATGCATTTATGCACAACCCTTTGTGACTATCACAACTCAGTTACTAGTCATGATTCAAAGTCCACTTCTAACCGAGCTAAGAAGTCTAAACAAAACAACCCAAACACTGCACAAAACTTTAGAAAACCAAATCGAGGCTTCTTACAGTTTAATTCCCCTTCTCCACAACCAAATCAACCTGTTCTAATTCAAGTGGTATTTGTTAAAGCAGTAGTGCCCTTTACCTATGGATACTCGAAGAGACAATTTACCCCCTTACCCTATACCCTCCACAACACAATGAATCAATTTCTCCAGTAATAGATGATCACTTTTCCTATTGTTAAACCACTTGATACCACCAAAACTCTACCACCCACCTTTAAACCAAATGCTTATTGTCATTTTCATTGCCAAAATGGACATGACACCGAACAATGTAAGCATCTCAAACACTTAGTGTAAGAACTCATTGATTCTGGTTGTTTGTCCATTGCGGGTGTCAATGATCAAGGCAATAAGTCTGTTGCACCCCCTAATAAAAATTTACAAATCTTTACCAACCCCATGCATAAACACAATGTTTTATTTTTCAAAGCAAATGAACCTTCAACCACCCATGTGATGAATATTGATACAAATAATGAGCAACCTGATATTACTCCAAATGTTACCCAAGTTAATCCTATGGATGAACTTGTGGGTATGATAGACATTGTCCCTCATAAGGGCCCAACCAACAAACCTCTTGATATTACTTTTTATTCTCATGATATACTTAAAAATATTCCTAGTGGTCCTCTTTACATAGCCGACCGCATCTATGATAAGCCCACCAATGGGATATTAATAGATCTCACCTATGGTGAGAATGTGATCACAGAAGAATTTTTAGTATTACATGATCTCTATCAAGATGATTATGATAAACCAACAACATGGATCAAAACACATATTGGTTTTTCATGCCCTATGATCGGATCGATCGTACTCCCATTACAAGTAGGACCCAAAACTTTGGATGTAACATTTTCTATTATTCCAAAATCGGATTGATCAATTTTGTCTGCGGCTAGGTCATCCTTGGCTTCACTCAATGAAATTTTTTCCTTTAATTCTTCATAAATGTTTGAAGTTTCCACATGGAAATGAGATATTTACCATACACCGTAGTGGCTTTAATCCATTTTCTTCTAAAGGAAATTTCTCCTTAGAAGCTTTTTGGCCTGAACCTATGGAACCTATCACCCCTTGAAAATAATTTTTTTTCATAGCCTATCAAAAGTTCAAATCCAAACAAATAACTAAATTGTCTCTTTGCTCGATGTCCCCATCCACTTCCGCTACTCCTAACCTTGATAAGTCATTGCTTCAACCTAAGTCTGAAACTGAACAAACAATCCAACCCCATGAGCAACCAACCATAGACACTTCCCCTTCCTTATTTGAACACCCAAGAGATAATGAAACCAATCCCATCATGCCTCCTCTCATTAAACAAGTGTATAAAGCTAAATAGAAAGTGATTGACCCATCTTCTTCAGTTTCTTCCATTTTTCCACGTCTGGAAGAAAAGGAGCCTATGGTGAATCAACCTACTCTTACACCTCAACAAATCCAAAATAAAATTAAAATAAACCACTGTGCTAGGGATCATAGGCATCGTTGACGTCTCCTTGCTCATCAAATGAAAACCGAAAACAATAAAGAAAATCAACCTCTGCCTTTGAAAGAAACAATACCTTATCACCCTCCTCCTCTTGACCCGCCACAAGATAGTACGATACAACAATCCCAAAAAAATGATTTGATTCAACAACCACAACTCCTAATACACCCTTGGAAATTACTCTTCATCCTCCCGTCGTGATTAATATAGATGATGACAACGATGAGGAAATCACTAAAATAGATGAAGAAGTGCATAACGATCTAAACTTTTGATTTTCATCTACCATGAGATTAAATGATAAATTTTCTCTACAAAGTGAAGAACATGGAACTTCCCCTAGTTTGGCACTTTGGATTCTCCCTTTGGATAGTCAACCACCCTCGCAATATACTGAACATGATTGGGAGACGAATGACTTGTTAGATGGTTGACTTGCATTCACCTTACTAGCCTTTTTACATTTTCCTTTTTCTTTGGTTTGATTACATGTGCACATCATGTTCCCCTGTAATGTGTGTACACTTCTTCTATTTGTCCCTCTATTCTTCTATATGGTGTACTTTATCTTTTCTTTTTCACGGGTATGTGCAGGATCATGATGGGCCAAAAAGTGGCAATATGATGGGTATGTGGCTGACGAATTTTTTTTACCCAAAATTGATGAAACGAAAAGGGTTTTTAAATAAGATTCTCAATTTTCCACCAATATAAATTATTATTTACTTTGAATTTAATAAGTAATTATTATTCATTTTCTATTCAAATTATGACTAAAGTCTTGATTGATAGGCTGATTGAAAAACATCTATAGCTTTCAAACGGTATCACATTTTTTGAATCCAAAACATGCCACATTCTATGCTTCACATACTATAGGATTAAAATGAAAAATTCAATTTCATGAAGTTTTGACCAAGTTAAGGTGTCGCATAATGAAGTTTTTATATTTTTTAAAGTTGTAATAAATTATATAATTAAATTGTTTACTTGGAAAAAAAATTACAAAAATATACCACATCGTGACATGAGTCATCTTACTTATATAAAATATTATATGCAAATATTATCACTTTTATTGTGGTTAGTGGTCGTATAGATACCTACTTCTTGGTTTTTCCCTAAAATTTGGCACTATTGCATTGAAATTCTTCAAATTTTCACCAAATTGATTTTAATTTTGAAACCAGTAGTTTAGAACCGCATCTACCTTTGGTAGATTCGCCTATTTTTAAAGCACATAGATGACTTATTCAAATTTTTACCGCCGTTTCCTCAACCGCGATTTTTCCATTTTTTGCCACTCAAGGGCCTATTTTTCCATGATGATCCCCACATACCCTCACACTTTGTTTTTGTGGCTTTCCTTTGGGATGATGCAAAATGTTGAGATGCCCTATAGTTCTCCTTATGTATATGTTCAAATGAAATTTTCCTTTTTCCTTTATCTTTTTCTTGTTTTTTTTCCTTTTGGGGATGATGCAAGGCATTGTGATCGAAATGTCTCCTTAATGTTGACCCAAAATATTTTTCTTTCATTTTATTTTCACTTGTGTTTTCCTTTTGGGGATGATGCAAAGTGTTGAGGCTGCAATGTTTCTTCCATGTTGACCCAAAATAGACTTTATTTTTTTTTGTTTTTTCTCTCTTTGTGTCATTCTTCCAGTTCTATGTATTCGGGGAATGATGTCAGTTTTGCGCTATTTAATCAAAATACTGCAGCAACAAAAATAGCATAAGCCTAATGCAACATGATACAAACATAAGAAAACAAATTAAAAAAAAAAACACAAACACAAGGTTTGTATTAAGAGGATTTGAGTTGGTAAGGAAAATAGACCTTAGTCTTAAATTTGTCTCAAATACCAAGTGTCATCCATTGAATGTGCTATCTAAATAAAATGATGCTCTCACAAGGATGTTAAATCACTTCATGAGCCACATGGATCCACTTTATAGCAGGATATGTTATGCTAAGTGTCCATGCAATATGATGGGTTCCACAAGGATAGAAAGTTGTGTTATGCTAAGAAACTCATGGAATACAGCTCCATTGGCAAGCAAGTTGTGTTATGCTAGGTGAGCATGTTGAAAAAGGTGCCCAAGTTCATGAACCAACAAGTTGTGTTATGCTACGTTCATGCACTATCTTGCAATTCCCTCTTTAGGGAGTGCATAAAATTTAACGCCCAAGGGACTTAACCAAAACTCACCTTAGGGTTGCATAAAATTTTATCATTCAAGGGGAAGAACAAAACTCACCTCAAGGGATGCATAAAATTTAACGTCAAAGGGGACGAGAAAATGGTTAACATCACAGGGGACAAATCGATAACCATGCCTTAGGGAGCGTTACAAACAACACCACCACCAAAGGGGGTATATCAATAAGCCAAATATCACAAGACAAAATGGATAGGGGTAATATATGCCTGATGATGAGAAAACCCTTTCACCAAGCATTTTAGTCATGCTAGATGAATCTAACTAGTTCCATAGAAGGGTAGCTCCAAAGCCCCTTAAAATGTCAACACACTTGCTATGTTGGTATTTTAAGGAGAAAAAAATGAACATCTTCAAAACTAATTATCCTTTCCCCCCAAGTGTAGAGACAAGGAAAACCATGCAAGAGACTATCATGTTGCTGCCATGGAAAATATGGTTGCACTTAGGATTGTACCACCATGAATGACAATGAGAAAACACACAAAGCTACAAATACCACATTGTGAGGAGAAACACCATAAAATAAAGATCATTATTGTTTAGAGTTATTATGTGCATCAACACATGGGAGAACACCACAATCATTAAGTTGTATTTTATTACTCAAGGCTTGACATTTATTGGTAGAATGACCATGCACTCAATGATATGCTCAAAATGAGTTATACGATTTCTTTCGTGTTTTTAGAGGAAGAGTAATCAAGTGGAATTTGAGAATCCTCAACAAAATACACTCTTTCTCAATGGTATAATGCATTTCTTTCTCTTGTGAATATAATCTTGCATGCTTACCACAAGATTTCATAAATACTATAGATAAAGCATTAGATGAAGATGGGGACAAAGGTTGAAAACCTAGACCTTGCTTGTATGGTATAGACTTCACTTGGTCCTTATCATTTTATTCCATGTTTGCATTATGTCCATTTTTAGTAATAATTTTGTATCCAAGCCCATAACATTCTTCCAAATCAAATAAAGAAATTGTATCTACATGTTCTTACGAAGAATTGGTTTTTTCTCAAGCACACAAATCCTTTTTAAGGAGGGATGGAAGTTAAAAAGCACTCATCACCATCATGGGGTGATATCTTTGAATCTATTGATGTAAAGCAAGATAAAACACAAGACTCTTTAGGTTTAGACTATGATATTTTGTACTCTCCCATAAAGGAGGGTGTAAAATCTAATGAACCCCAATCATCATCTAAGATTTTTGTTATAGATGAAAGACAATCAGGATTATTCTCATGTATAGGTTCTACCTTTGAAGTTGGGATCAAAGTATTAAGAGAGTTGGAACTACTATGTTTGGCTTCAGCTTGTGAATTATAGCTTTGTTTATCCACTTTAACCATATATATCTTGTTATTATATTCATACTTCATCTAATGATGAATAGTAGATGGGATTCCTTCCATGGCATGAATCCATGGTCTACCTAGGAGAATATTGTATGAAAGAGGTCCCGACATGATATGGACAGGAGTAGGAAAAACCATGGCCCCTACCTTAATGGCTATTGTGATCACTCATAATGATTGCTTACTAGTTCATAATCAAAACCACAAATATTAACATCATTAGGCTCTATAAGATTCTTGTCCACACTAATTTTTTATATAAGGTCAATGCTACAAACATTAATACTTGACCCATTGTCTATAAGGGTATACTTAACTCTAGTTTTGTTAATGACCACAATTATCATTAAGACTTCGTGTTTATTTTGAATCTCAAGCGAGGGAAATTCATGTTGAGGAAATGTAATATTCAACTTTTTCACTTGCATACAATCAAACAAGGCCGCTACATCACTTGGTTTAACAAAAGTTGGGGGGTGATCCCACAATAGTCAGTTACACTTTTTGGCCAAACTTGATAGTAAAATGAATATTTTGAACTAAATCTTCACTTTCAAACACCTATAGCTACTAAACCGTAAGAAATTTGAAGATGATGCAAAATAGTGATTTATGAAATTTTATCTGTAGATTCTAAATATATATTTAAAAAAAAAATGGACTCAAATTACATTTCTTTTTCCATCTTCGATAACTATTTTTTAATTGTAAACTCCATTTTTAAAGAGCAATGTGTGTTACACCCCATTGTGTGTTTACCTATTTACTATTACTATGTTAGGGTAAATTATTGTATATATGCATGTATTTGGAATTTTGATTGGAAATATATATATGGTTGCACTTTTTTATCTAAATCATTAGAAAATTATGAATGAATGCTTATTTCATTTGATGTTATGGATATCTAGAATGAATGGTTATTGAATTCAAAATTCTAACTATGAAATGTATAATGAAAATGTTGGTTTTGATGAATGACTAACTGCTATGAAAATGTGTTAAGTTGGATGTAGATTTAGATTCAATCCTTTGGAAGCGAGGGGAAGTATCACCCAGGAGAAGAACTTGGTTGGGTAACCTGTAACGAAACCTAACTGAGCTTACACACACTCACTTATAGAATGATTGAGTCAAGTCATATTTTTGGGAATTGGTAAGTCATCCTTTAGTATTATGTGTTTTCATTATGAACGATCTTGATTTCTATTAAGAGTGTTCTTGGATTGTGTTTAGTGCTTGGTACATGTGAGTACTTCTTCGTATTACTATACTTGATTGATGAGATATATATATACATAGAATGTATATAAATGTATATATGTGCATACCGACAATAACCCATACATGTGAGATAATACACAAATGAGAGTACGTAGGTAGACGTACCTATGCACTCTCATGGATGAGTTACTCATGGGCATGATGATATCAAGAGGACAATGAGACATGTATGTATGTATGTATGTATATATATATACATCACCTATATATACCTATCGATAAGATAGGATTTGTCTATGTGATTAATTGTATAATCAAATGTATATATATGAGATATATGCATAGATACATATATATACAAATACCGATATATGTGTATGTGTTGAAAAATGGGTATGTCCATATGAGTATTTTGATATATGTATTTGTATGTATACATGAATATAGATATATATACAAACAATATATGAAATATTAACTTGATCTCATGCATAATTGAATATCAAGTGAAATATTTAGAAAAAAAATATTTGCCAAAGAATATATACTAGCATATATATATTATTTTAATAATATATATAAATACGTCGAGAGATATCCTTCTCAAGGTGCCTATTTTTAAATCAATATATCACATAGAAGTGCATAGGCGGCTCAAGAAGGATATCTCTCGGTGTATTTATACATATTATTAAAACAATATATATATATATATATGCTAGTAACATTTGCAGCGGGACATGGATGACAACTCACCACCGCCCAGGCCTGGGGCAATAAATGCCAGGTCCGGCTGCCAGGCCAGGGCTCAGCCAAGGTTGTGTCGAGGGCCAAGGTCAGAACAATTCCATTACGCTAACAGTGGCCAGGGCTAGGGCTTCCAGAGACAAACTGGCAATAGGGCTGACATTGGCCATTGTGGGCCAGGCTCAGCCGCTTCTAGGACACCTTGGGCCAAAGTCATCATCACAAATCAGAGACAGAATCAGAATCTCTGACTGGGGTCACCAACACCAGGGCCAGGGTTGTACACATCGTAATCAGGGCCTAGGCTAGACTAGAGACAAAAACTGACAATAGGGCTGAGCCAGCCATTGGTGGCCAGGGCCTGGTATCACAAACAAGACGAAGACTGGCACGGCCGCTGTGTCGTACAGAGACAGACCAGAAAGCCAAGCCTGGGTGTCAACATTAGGTCTCAAAACAAATGTCATTAATAAGCAAATAGGGTTAGGGTCATTTAGAGACAAAACTAGTAATAGCCGACATTAATAGGCTAGGCTTCAATACAGAACAAGGACGAAGGGCATGGTCAAAGTCGCTAGAGCTAGGATGATTAGAACAGGGCCAAGGCCAAGCCAATGTCTGCCGGGGTAAATAACTTTAATTCAGGAAAATAGGGTTAGGTTATAATAGAGGCAAAATTAGGACGTTGACAAAATGATCAGGGGTTAGGCTAGTGCAAGAGACATGTAAGCCATGAACTACCAGGGCCATGGTTAGGCCAGTCAGTATACAACTCCAGTCAGTCAACAATGCATTAGGCTAGGATTACGACAGAATTCAGGCCGGAGCACCTGACTAAAAATTAGGGTTACAATTACAATTTGACTTATAGTTAATATTACAGTTAATATTATAGTTAGGATTACAATTCAAATTAGAGTTAGGAATACAAATACATATAGTTTTAGTGTTACATTTATTGTTTTTGTTAGAATGTTATACAAAAAAGTAAATATCTAGATATTAGAAAATAAGTTATTCCTTAAATCTCAATTATTATATCAACTTTTGAACAACAAAAAGGTGATGCATTAAGTAATGATAACTTAAAATTGAACATAAAGTACAAATATTTATAATAATGAAAAAAATATTCTTGTTCATATTATACATAGGATTACACTTTAAATTAGATAGGATTAGGTTAGAGATAGGCTTAAGATTAGGGTTAGAGATAGAATTGGGATTAGGATTAGGATTAGGGTTGGGGTTTGTATTAGGATTATGATAGAGATAGGCTTAAGATTAGGGTTACATATAGAATTAGGATTAGAGTTAAAATTAGAATTAGGGTTGGGGTTAGAGTTAGGATTAGGGTTAGGGTTAGAGATAGGGTCAGGATTATGATTAGGTTCAGGGTTTGGGTAAGCAGTATAATTAGGATTAGGGTTAGAGATAGAAGTAAGATTAGGGTTGGTTTTAGAGTTAGGATTAGGGTTAGGGTTAGATATAGGATCGTGGTTAGGGTTAGGGTTAGGGTTAGACATAGAATTAGGATTGTAGGTAGGGTTAGGATTAGGGACATAAATAAAATTAGTATTGGGGTTAGCATGAGGTTCCAGGTTAGGGTTAGGGTTAGGGTTGGAGTTATGGTTAGGGTTAGGATTATAACTATTTTATAGTCAGGGTTAGGGTTAGAAACAAAATTAGAGTTAGGGTTGGGGTTGGGGTTAAAATTAGGGTTAGGGCTAGTAATGTCATTATAATTAGGGTTCTCAAAATAAAGTTTGGGGTCACAATTATCATTAGAGTTAGAGTTAGGATGAAGGTTACAGTTTGCATTAGAATCAACATTTATGTTAGGGTTAACTCTAAGGTTACTATTATGATTATAATTAGGGTTATATTTAATAATCTTAACCCTAATTAAATCAAAACTCTAAGCCTAACATTAAACCTAAACCTAACCATAATTGAAACCCTAATCATAAATGAACCTTGACCATAAACCTAACTCTAGTTGAACCTAACACCAATAATAATTCAATCCTAACCTTAATTGGAAACCTAACCCTAATTAAACCAAAAAACCTAAACCCTAGCATTATTCTAAAATTTTAAGGCTAATTGTAAATATTAATCCTAACCCTAACCCCAATGATTAACCATAACCCTAACCCTTATTGAAATTAACCCTAACTTAATTGAAAATTAGATGAACCTTAACCCTAACTCTTGTTTAACCTAACATCAACCCTAATTAAACCCTAACCCTAACCTCACCTTAACACTAAACCTAACCCTAATTGAACCCTAACTATAACCCCAAGTTTTATCCTAAAACACTAACTCTAGCCCAAGATTTTATCCTATAACCCTAATTTCACCCTAACCATTTTAATAACCATAAACGAACCCCAATCCGAACCCTAATTGTAATGTTGATTGAGCCCTAATCCTACTTTAATCATAGCCCTTGCTAAATGTTAACCCAAATGAACCTTAACCATCAACTTTATTGAATGCTAAACCTAATAAAAATTTAATGCTAACCGTAATTAAACTCTAACCCAAACTTGAAACCCTAATTGAATAACACAAATTGAATCATAACTTATTTAAACCCTAACCTTGATCCTTATCCAAAGATTTTTCGTAGAACCCTAGCCACAATTGAACCCTAATTGTAATCATAACCATAATTAAATATTAACCTTAACTAGGTTGAACCTTAAACTTAATCCTAACCCCAATCCTAAGTGAACCTTAACCCTAACCCTAATGGTATTTAAAACTAATTAAAACCTAATTCTAATTTAACCCTAACCATAAAACTAACCCAAATATTTATCTTGCAACCCTAATTAAACACTAAACTTAAGCGTAAAAGAACCCTAGCTCTAACCCTAACCCCAATTGAACCCTAATTGAATCCTAATTAAACTCAAACCATAATATTTTTAAACCCTAATTCTAAGCCTAATTATAACACTGATTGAACTCTAATCCCAACTATAGCTCTAATTGAACAGTAGCCCTAATTGAATGCTTATTCAAATCTTACCTTAGTTAAACCCTAAGCCTAATTAAACCCTTATAGTACCCCTAATTAAACTCTTACCTTAATCCTAATTGATCCTTAAATCTAACTCTAACCCTAATTGAACCTTAACCCCTATTAGTGTTAGAGTTAGGTTTACGATTATGGTTAGATATATGCTAGTTAAAATAGTTTCTTGTATTAGGTGATTTTAATAATTGTTACATTGCAATCTATTTGCATCGAGTTTTTTTTCAATCACTTTTGTTATTTCATCATGTCTTCCACTTGCATTAGAAATTGATGTTTTTAGTCTATGAAATTCTCGTATGGATAAGATCATCATTTATGAAGCTCCCAAATCTATTTAAAATTACTATCAATTATTGATTTTTATTTTTAAAAATGTTAATGAATTAGAAGATGAGTTTGGAAGAATAAATAATATAATTATGTGTAAAAAAAATGAATTAGATCCATAAATAAGTTTAGAAGTTAAAGAGCATAGTCACATTGATTAAATCATCCTAAATATAAATCTTAATATAAATTGGTAGTCATATATGTCACATTCAAATCTATCTATCCTTTTTCAACATTGAAATATATAATTACTATTTTTTATTTCAAAATTTCTCTAAATACCTTAAAAATATAGGATAAATTATATTTATTTACTCTAAATATTTATATAAAAATATTCTATTTCATTAAAATTGTTAAAGACTCAAGTGTATTTCAAAACTATATCATCACTAAACTAAATAATAATCAATCCATCATGAATATAAATAAATAAAATTAACATGGATATTTTAAATACAAAGAGATAATCTTAAAACCTTGTCTAATTTATATAATGAGTTGAACATTAAAA
Organism: Sequoia sempervirens; assembly: GCA_007258455.2. NCBI lineage: Eukaryota > Viridiplantae > Streptophyta > Pinopsida > Cupressales > Cupressaceae > Sequoia > Sequoia sempervirens. The sequence continues at coordinate 305,521,276 of VDFB02000003.1, read as the reverse complement.
TTAATTATTTTTAATCATTTAAATAAATATGGTTAAGCTATCTAAACCAATAGAAACATGCATAATTTTTTAATTACTTGTCATTAAATATATCTTTTCAACACTTCACATGATTATTTCAAAATTAGGAAGCAATCTTACATAAGTTTCAAGATTATTTTTATGGATTGAGAGGTCTGATAAATTTGAAGAAAATGTTTTTTATATAAGAAAGTGAAATCTTATTCTAAAAGAGAGGGGCTTATTTTTAGTTCTATTTCTAATAGATTGAGCTAAAATAAATTGAAATCTTATCCTTAAAATAATAGCTCCTATTTACAAGTTGTATTTTCAATCTATATATGTTTGAGATGGTTAAAAAAATTATAGGACCACCAACTTCATAAAATTTCAATATTAGATTTTAGTCTTACATATAAATATAAAATCTATAAAAGCACTTAACTATAAAAAATTCCATAATTTTTACACTTCCTATTAAAATTTAAATAATTCATCTATAAAATTACTTTCTTATTTACGTGATTTCTTAATTTTTCCATTAAAAATCTTCAAAATAATATTGTAATCCCCATATTTTTTCTGAATTTCTCTTTTAAGTATGTGTCTTTCCCAAACTCAAGTTGTATCTACTTTTCTACTAAAATATGTCTTTGTGCAAATTGTTTTTGATTAGAGGTAAACAAGTTTTGAAGGGGTCCCAAAACCCTTTACAAAAAAGAGCAACTGACGTGAAAGAAAACTAAACAGGGCAATCAATCAGCCAAAACACAACAAACCAACAACTCGAGGATAGCCAAAAAGGTAGGACAAAAAAAATAGAATTGCATATTCTTAAAAATGTTTGCAGCTTCCATGTCTCTCTCCACGGCCTTCAGATGATCATCCAAGACTTCAAACACATCTTTAGCAGGGGCCCCCACCTACATCTTGGTTTTATTATGAGCTCTAGCACTGGGCCCAACCACATTTACCTCACTAATCAAAACATTCTACAAACTAGTAGCCTTGTCAACAAAAACATCCTCCTCCACATGCCTTTCACCAACACCAACTTCCTCCCCAGGAGTAATCTCCATTCATTTCTTGGCCTTCTCAGAAGTAGAAAGGCCCTTAGAATCAAGCCTCACAACATAATTAGTTCCATCCATGCCCATATCCAATTTCACAATAATCCTTTCCATTTTTCTTCCAGGGTGAGGATTATTTGTTCAATCGTCTGCTTCATCTTCAACATTTCTTCAACAACAGTCTTCAGACAATCATACAGCTCATCAACTTGGGTCTGAATTGATGAATCTCCCACTTTTCTCATTGCACCCCTAACCTTAACATTAGTCATGTTGAGCTCATAAAATACCCATTTAAACAATTTAAACAGAGAAATGGAGCCCTCCTTAGCCATATCCAACACATTGGGCACATCCTCCTGATCAAAGTTGAAAACATCATTTTCCGTAGCATCACCCTCTTGGGAAGAACTAACCTTGTCCTGGCTCACACACATTTCTTTATCTTTACCCCTAGCCATCAGCATTTGAATCTTACACAAAGAGGTCACAATGTCCTCAACCACCGATCTCCTTCTATTCTACATCTCCAAGGTCACCCTTAAAGAACCCACAACCTCCTGCCCACCAACCAACTTTTGAGGAGATGCAACTTGCACTTCCTACACCAAGCTAGAAGACCTAAAAACCTTTTTATTTTTACTGCCCTCCTTTAGACCCTTCTTTCTCTTAGTCCCCAAAATAGGGGATGACGAAGACACATCTTCAGCAATTTCAATCCTCTCCTTCAAGATAGTAGAAGGAGCAGGAGGCCTAGTTTTAATGGGATTTTCACCACCCTCATCCTCACTACAGGTCTCATAATCCTTCGTGGTAGGAACCAAAACCCATTTACAAGGTTTTCCTTAGGTAGGAGGTTACAAAATTACTTCCATAGAGGCCTGAGAATCTGGAACAAAATCCTCATCCTCCTTTGTTTTAGACTCCTCCAAGACCTTCTTTTTCCCTTTCATACTCCAAGGCCGACTTCTATTTCTTACCCTTGGGAGTAAGTAGCTTAGGGACCTCATAGGCTTTTGCATAATTTGAAATTAACATAATAAGATCAACATGCAAGAAATGATTCTTAGGGTTCCTTTTGTGATCCTTCAGACCAGACTCCAGAGACACCAAAAGATAAAATGGAAAGGAAATTTTCTTCTTGTGACGAAAATGATTCAAAAGAAAAAAATGATAGGTATTCACAGTAGAAAACTGACCTTCAAGAGTAATGTACCTCATCAATTCCTCTACAACATCACCCCATAGGGATTTGAGAGAACTTTTCTAGTACCCACCACTCTTGGCAGACTTAAGCTCTTGTTCTTCATCTCCTTTGAAGAAAATCTGCATAGCAACCTTAGATTCCTTCTTATCTCTATAGACCTTCTTACCCTCAATTGAGAGACTAGTGAGATTCACAATGAATACCTCATTAACATCAAATTTCGTGCCTCCCAATTTTAAAATTCTGTTATTCCAACCTTTAACAAAAAAATTGTGGCTTGCAGGTTATTGCCATGTAGCCTCTCCAAATGGTGCAGGAGCACCTTTGCAAAACCATGTTCCTATTTTGGGAAAATTATGAAAATTTGATGTCTTTACTTTGTAATTAGATTAAAATAGTCACCTTGTATATTTATAGGTCATTAAAGGTCATTAGGAGGGTTCGATTTTATTTTTTGTGTGGTAAAATGTAAAAAAATGTAAAAGATGTAAAGTTGTCAACAAATATTGACAAAATTACACAATTATGTAAAAGTTGCATTAAGAAGTTGAAGGGTCATCGTTAGTTCTAAGAATTAGAAAGTATTTAGAAGGTTAAAATATAGTTGAATTTCTTTATAAATTCCTTGTAAATCATTTTGAAGGTGTGGGTGATTGAAGGCAAGAATTTAGATGAATAAAATCACAATTTTCTTCATATTTCTTCAAAATTTCTTTGATTTTTGTGGTTGTATGGATCTGTATAGACTCATATGAAGGTTTGAATTTTTTTAAATGTTATAGGATTCAATCACCTTCCATTTAGTTTTTGTTTCATGCAATTTGGCCTCGTTTTGAGTGAGATATTGGATTTTTACTAAAAGCAGTTGAAACCCTTGTTTAGGGTAACCAATAAGCAATAAATTAATGTTTCTCCTTGATTACCCAGTGGAATCTCCTATTTTTTTGTAAGATTACTATTAGATGCATGATATTTCATATTCAATAATTTTTAGGTCGAATGAATAAGGTTTATGTGTGGAGAATTGAAGCCAAAGGCTGCTACAGTCTGGAAAAATACAGAATTTTATGCCTAGTTTGAAACGGTAAAGTCTTGATTTGAGAAATTTTTCTCAAAGAAACCTATATTGATCTTTTGATATTTTTAAAAATATTAAATGGGTATCCAAAAATTATATCACAATTTGGAGATGAAGCCTAAAATGAAAATAAAGTTTAGCAGACCTAAGAGGAAATTTATTAGTTTTGAAGTCAATATGCGAAGGATTTGTCTTCAAAATGAATGATTTGTATTTTTGGGTTGTATGATGGGTCCAACCATGTTGTGATAACTTTAATTAAGATTTCTTAATCTTTGGATTGATTGTTTAATCCTTGGGAAACAAAATTGGTGTTTGAGTGCTTGAGATAAGTGATTTGTGAAGGGAAAAGTAAACTAATGATGAAGAATCAAACAAAGATGTTCTGAGTTTTGACAAAGTATATTTTGAAAGTTGGTTTTCTTCCTTTGTACTACATCAAAGTGGTATCAGGGCCTGGGAAATATTTGGGCTAGTGAGTTGTAGTTGTGGTTTTGTGTTTGGTGTTGTGTCGTGGTTGTGCGGGTTAGGAAGAACCTGGTTGTTGCCAAGAAAAGGTAGAGAGAAAGTTGAGAAAGGTGGAAGCAAGAGGAATATTTCTTGAAGAGGAAAAGATGGAAGTGATAAGAAGATGTTTACAGGCAGAGGAAGAGAGGAAGAAGAAAAAGAGACAAGAGAAGATGGACAAAGAGATTGTTGAGTTGAAGCAAGAGTTGAAAAGGTTTGAAGAATAGTTCCAAGAATCCATAAAAAGATGGAGTAGATGATTGAGGAAATGAAAATGTGGCACTTTAAGCTTGAGAAAAGAGTCACATGGCCCATACAAAAGATTGTTAGAAGGAGAAGACAAGCAAAAAGACAAATGAAGATGAAAGAGAAAGAAGAAGAAGTGTTTGAAGATGCAAGTGAAGAATTGAAAGATGATGAATACAAAGATGTTGCAGCTATGAAGGACCTAATTTCCAAGAAAGAAGACTTTGAGTTGGTGACAAAGATAGATGAAGAAATGATCAAGGATGAATTGCTTATGGATATTTGCAAAGAATTGAGAAAAGATGGAGGTACTATGGTTTGTTTAGTATGTCATTTATTTATTACACTAATGATTTGGATAAGAAACCATTTGAAGATTAAAGTGCAGCAGTTTGGAGAAGGAAAAGGTGTTAAAATGAAGATTGAGAAACATCAGAGTGTTGGCAAGCAGAATGGAAGCCTAATTTGCATGGACAAGATGAAGACCAAGGTGAAGATGAAGGTGATGAAATTCATTTAAGGTGGTAGAGCATACAAGGATATGAAGACCTATTGACAACTTCCAAATCCAAGTGGACTTGGATTCTTTATTTGGCCGGAAGTTTGGTGCAGGAGCACCTTTGCAAAACCATGTTCCTATTTTGGGAAAATTGTGCAAATTTGATATCTTTACTTTGTAATGAGATTAAAAGAGTCACCTTGTATATTTATTGTTCATTAAAGGTCATTAGGAGGGTTCAAGTTTATTTGTTTGTGTGGAAAAATGTAAAAAATTGTAAAAGATGTAAATTTGTCAACAAATATTGACAAAATTACACAATTATGTAAAAGTTGCATTAAGAAGTTGAAGGGTCGTTATTAGTTCTAAGCATTAGGAAGTAGTTAGAAGGTTAAAATACAGTTGAAATGCCTTTATAAAGGCCTTGTAAATCATTTTGAAGGCATGGGTGATTAAAGACAAGAATTTAGAATAATAAAATGACAATTTTTTGCA